>OY787640.1:22832922-23267922 GCA_963678965.1 Cruciata laevipes
TCTTCAATACACGTGTTTGACTGCTAATATCTTTAACTACGTATATTATAAAGATATGAAACTTTGATATTAATAAACTACATGTTATGACGATTCCAACAATATTAGATACGATAATATTTTTATTTATCTATGCATTCAAAAATTCAGTCAAAATTTAGCACAGTTGACTGCAAAAAGTCTCCTGTGCAGAAACAGCTGGTCCAGAGGGAGTATATAAATTTGGTTTACCATTGCTCAAATTGTTATTTATATATATTTGAAAAATGATTAAGCATTAGGAAACTATATATTTGAAGAATGATTAATTCATTTTTAAAATTTTTTTATAACAATTTCATGTATATGAATAGTGACAAGTGCTGAAAGGTGTTGAAAATAAGCTGAAGGGTGCTGAAAGGTGCTGAAAATAAGCTGAAGGGTGCTGAACCTTGCTGAAGGGTGCTGAACCTTGCTGAAGAGTGCTGAACCTTGCTGAAAGGTGGTGAACCTTGCTGAAAGGTGCTGAAAGTGCTGAAAATAAGCTGTATTGGACAGGGCCATATAGTACAACAATTATAATCATTGAACGAATAATTGGAGAAGTATTAAATAGTAGCTAGAGGATGCACATGTGTTCGTTGAGTTAATCATATTATAAATTTATAATTCAGGGGGACTTTCTCCCTTTTTCATTCATTAATCGCTATATAATTGTATAAACACATCATTAACTAGAACAAATATTCTTTTGAGATCGTTGAGTTTTTCTCGTCATTGCGTTTTAAGTACTCAATTATACGTAATCAAAGGACATATAATAAACTAGTAAACGGGCTGGGCGGTTCGTTTATACTATGTATAGTACGTATCTCTTACGTTACAGTGAGAGAATACATAAAAAAAAGGCATTTTTGGTATTTTGAATTGCTATAAGGTCATTTATATGGCTTTTGCAAGAGTTTGTTGAAGTCGGTATTTCAATAATGAGAAAAGTGAATCGATACCCAACTAATTTGTTAAGTGCCTATGTATATTCTCGAATTTATAAAAGATTTGGTTGATTTTTAGTGTCTGATTATAAAATAAATCTGAATTATGTGTTTTTATATTTGAGACAATTATTTCAGTTCAGCCAATTTAAATCAAATCAATTCAGTTCAGATCGGTTGAATTTAATTGATGATGATCATCTTAATTTAATCGCACTATTTCTATTACTCTATACATTAATTTTGCTCAAATCAGTTCAATTCAAATCCAATACATTCAAATCAAATCAAATAAGTAGATATTAATGAAGGCATTGCATCATATTTTTAAATTAGATAAAAATACAGGATTTGGAGGGAGTAATAATCTATTTGCCAAATTTACCTGCTACCACTAAATCTTTGCATCATTTACATTAATAATCGAATAAAAACAGAATTTTAGGTGAAGAAGGGGCTGGTGCATTTAAAATTGGCTCTACAAAATATGTCATGTGCAGTGGACCAACAACTACGATACTTGCTATATAACCCCAAAAATTTTTAAATAAAAATAAATAACGAATCACCAGTTTTAATTAAATTGGAATATTGTACGCGTTTTGGCTCCGCGCCCAGTTTAAGGATCTTTCCATTTCCCACAATTATTAAATAATAACTTCAATATATTACTTTTTAATACTCCTTCCGTTATAATATTTTATACTGACTGATCATCCAACTAATTTTCGACTAGGTTGGATGAAGTTGAAATGATGGCTGAAATCTTAATTGAAATCTCAATCAAAATTGTTCGTTAATAATTAATATATATTAAAATGCAAATCCTTAAAAATAATATTTGATATGAATCGAAATGTGCACATTAGGATTTAAGGGAAGATGACACGAGTAATCATGAAACAACAGGTTAGATGTTCTCATCAATTATCAACCTCATTGTATAGTTAAGGAAGTGATAATCATAACTAATTATGAAACAACTCTTTGGATGCTATCATCATCATGTATCATCAACCTCATTATGATGACTCCTAACAAAGATAGTAATAGTTAGCCAGACCTTGCAACCATCTTATTGTATAGTGGATGCCAATTATTGGTACACCGTTTTAAAATGTCCCCTAATGCGAAATCGAATTTTAAGTTAGCTATTATAATTAATATTATTACACAGTAACATGATTAGCATGAAATGATATTTGAAGATTTTGACCAATTATGTTAATTTTTTTTATTGTGGACACAAAAATCTAACTTCAATCCATAATTCGCGAGCAACTCTCGAATAACTCGGTGAATTTGAAATTGATTGAACAAATTTTAGCTCGAACTCAAACTCAAGTCGAGTGCGTTATTTTATTATTTTTTACCCCAAGCAATCCAACAATATTCAAACACAAAACCACATTACAACCATCAAACCATTCAGAGCCATCTAGCAATATTTAGTTACACAATAATATTCGACTAGCTCAAGTTACCTATAGCCACGGTTTGCTTCACACATAGCGATGGGATCTTTTATGTAATAGTTTATCTGGCCAAATGTCAAGATCTGAGGGTTTGATGGTAATTTCAGAAGTATTGAGGGCTTGAATGCAAGAGGGTATGATCGCATCCAGGTTTGCTTCACACATAGAGACGACGAGATTTTTTATTTTTCCCTCTTCCCTCTACCAATGAAATCGTTTTCCTCCACCAGGTTGATACATGAGTTGCTACCCAATATCATTGGTAATCGCCAGTATGTATTACACGGCTGTGCACGGCAGGAAGGAAGGGTTATGCAGTTAAATCTGACGTGAAGATTTTAACCATCTCAATATATAGGTCCAAACGGTTTATCAAGCAAAATAAATAAATAAATTATTATTTTCTCATTAATATCAAAAACAATTGTATGAATAAGGAAATATATTAAATAAAAAATGAAATGAGAAGGATACATCTCAATTCTATATTTCACAACAATTTATTGATATCATAAATGAGTCGAGATTGAGCACATTTTTAAATGTTCGAATTAGTTTGAACTCTAAATTGAACTCGTAAAATTTTTAATAAGTTAAAAATCAAGTACACCCCTTCTCGAATTCAACTCGCATCATTTACACCCCTATGCGAGACATTATTGATTGTTTATTAATACTCTAAAAAAAGGTTATTGTAAAAAAAAAACAAATTCATAAGTAGAATAATGAGTTCAATCACAACTCAAAAATGAAAATTAAATACTTAATATGGAGTAAACTGTGATAAAATATCATATATAAAATGATTATAATGTCATGAAGTAGGTCATGTTCTTTTCACGGTATTTGAACTTATCTGAACAAAAAAAAGTTTATCTGAACTTAAAAAACTTTATATGAACTCATCTGAACTGAACTCATTTGTACTTAAAAAACTTTAGATGAACTCATTTGAACTAAAAAACTGAGCTGAATTGAAATATATATATATATACATACATACATACATAGATTGATCTAAACTAAATTGAAACTAACTAAAATATATGATCATTTCCAATATATTTGAAATTTATTAATCTAAATATAATATAATACATTTAATATTAAAATATACTGAATTGAGTTGCACTAATGTAGATAAACTGAACTAAATTGAATTGAAATAAATATGATCAATTAAATATGAAATAAATATGACACTTTCAAAACATTTGAAATTTAATAATTTGAGTATAACTTAGAGTTCAAAAGAATTTATTTCTTGTTATACTGAACTGAGCTGGATTGAATTGAATTGAAGTGAAAATCGATGTAATGAAAAAAGGAATCAGCATGACTGGATTTCATCAAATTACATTTCACTCCAATTCAATGAACTGAACTGAGCTGAACTGAAATGAGTTTATTTTATGATGAATTGAACTGAATTAAACTGAACTGAAGTGTACATTAATGTGTTGAAAAAATAATGGTATAACTAAATTAACCTTAATTTCCTCAAATTATATTTTACAGAACTAAACTATACTAAACTAAATTGGACTGAATCGAAGTAAAAATTAATGTGTTAAAAAATGGTATGAATATATTAATCTTAATTCATTGCATCATATTATATTGTTGTTGAGCTAAACTGAACTGAACTGAAGTGAAATTAATGTATTAAAAAAAATTAAGCTCAAAAGAAGAAATTCATAATTAAGCTTGTATAATGTATTAATCTAATTATAATAATATTTAGTTTAATTCTTTTTTTTCAATATATTCAATATTTAGTTTAATTCTATTCAAAATATTATTATAAATACATTATACATACATGAATAAGTTTAATTCTTATGATTTAGTTTGTATAATGTATTTATAATAATATTTTTTTTAGCTAGCTTAAAGAATTAGATTCACAAATGGCCCTTGCTTGACAAAAATGCAAATTCTAAAGAATAGTATCACATTGTTTTCACAACAGCCTAATTTTTTGGCCACCATTTGCTAGCCTCGACCACACACTGAAAAACCCATTTTATACGTATAATTACACCGCCCAAACACGCCCCAATTCCATTCACACGGCTCTCTGCTTTCCTCTCTGACCGGAGGCCCACCGGATCTTCGCCGGAGAGAACAAACAGAGAGCAATGAATCCCGTCGGAGCCATCACTATCCAACATTCCTGACAACACCCCAATTTCCCAGGTCAACATTATTATTGTCATCACATTTTACAGCTCCTCGAACTCTCCCATTCTTTAATGTTTGATAAAAATCCCAACTTTTTTTTATCCTCAAGAACACATACATAAGAATCAGGACATTGTTTGTTTTGACAGTCTGTAAATGTCCCAATGGGGGACCATGTCTTTGTATTCAATGCATAGGACAAGTCTCTCTGTGATTAACTTATGATTGGGATTTCCATTGACTTACACCATTCTTTATTTTGGGTCTCAGATATCAACATTGTATGGTCAAATTCAATCAACACTTTCTTTTTGCCGACCATTTTTGTGTGCTTGATATGAGGAGGAAGAAGGTGCTGTGAGGATATGGGAAAAATGGAGGGAGGGGAAGAAATGATGAATGAAGAGGAGAGCATTGTGGTGTCTGTCAGATTGAGGCCTTTGAATGAGAAGGAGATTTCAAAGAGTGATGTTTCTGATTGGGAATGTATCAATGACACCACTGTTGTTTACAAGAATGCTAATCTTTCGGCCTCGGAGCGATCCATGTATCCCTCTGCCTATACATTTGGTAAGGAGATGTGAAATTTATGTGCAGATTTCTTGTTTTTCAAGTTGTGCACTGCAGTTTCTGGCATTCTGTTTCTGGTGTAATTTCACTAATCTGAAGGTTTACTGTTGTTGTTACTTTGGGTAATTTTTCCTCTGATCCCATCCTTGCGGTTCTGGTTGATAAGTGTGTGTGTGTGTATTTTGGCTCCTTCCTGTTGATAATAAGTGGTTAGTAATGCTTGAAGAACTGACATGTGAGTTGATGAGTTTAGAACTTTTCTTGATTTTGCCTTTTACCATCCTTCTGATCCCAGACAGCGAATTAAGGACAGTGTAAATGATCAAACAGTAATGATAATGTGTGTTTGTGTGTTGTTTTGGTCTTATGCTTTTTTGATGAGTTTGGAACTTTTCTTGATTTCTCTTCTTTCCACCATTTTTGTCGTAGACAGGGTATTCAGGACTAATTGCTCTACAAGGCAGGTCTATGAAGAAGGAGCACGGCAAGTGGCTCTTTCTGCTGTCAGTGGAATCAACGGTAAGGAGAAGTTCTGAACATGTCTTACATTAATCTTTGTTCAGCTGATGTATGACTTATATGACATGACGGGTGCTGTCTTCACTTTTCAGCCACTGTTTTTGCGTATGGACAAACGAGTAGTGGAAAAACTTACACCATGTCTGGCATTACTGAATATACCATTGGAGATATTTATGATTATGTACAGAAGGTAATCTACTTAGAATTTCCGCTTTATTTTCTGTCCTTTGCTGTTTCTGTTCGAACTGTAATCTGAGAACATGAAATGGATGGTTTGCAGCACGGAGAAAGGGAATTTATTCTTAAGTTCTCTGCAATGGAAATCTATAACGAGTGTGTTAGAGACCTCCTTAGTACCGATACCTCACCTCTTAGACTTCTTGATGATCCAGAGGTAAAGTTCTTGCTGTTAAGTTTCTTAGTAATGCCTTTCTCAAAACGCTATTACTTACTTATGGATTTTTTTAGAGAGGCACGGTTGTTGAGAAACTTACTGAGGAAACCTTGAGGGACTGGGATCATGTCATGGAGCTCCTATCTTTTTGTCAAGGTAAGGATTAATAACAGGAACCAGTTATTTAATTTCAGTAAAAAAGTCCATGTACTAAATGCTGATATGTACTGTTTCAGAACAAAGACAGATTGGGGAGACTGCTCTGAACGAGACAAGCTCCAGATCTCACCAAATACTCAGATTGGTATGTATATCTGACACAATCATTTTTCTGTTTTAGTTCACGAGCTTAAACTCCAGAAACATAGTAATCTCCTTCTGTTTGCAGACTATTGAAAGCTCGGCTCGGGAGTTTTTAGGCAGGGATAACTTCAGTACTCTTACAGCTTCCGTGGTATGAATATAAATTCTTTGAGCGTTATGGTTTCAGCTGCAATTTAGACACCAATGATAGCTGGCTTAATTATTCTTGTCCTGTTTTGGTTTAGAATTTTGTGGATCTGGCTGGAAGTGAGCGAGCATCTCAGTCATTATCAGCCGGAGCTAGATTAAAAGAAGGCTGCCACATTAATCGCAGTTTGCTAACCTTAGGAACCGTCATTCGCAAGCTAAGGTTAGTGCAACTGATTGATTTGGGTTGTTTTCGTGTTTAAGGTTGTTTGACCACTCTCTTCCATTTGTTTCTAACTCACGTATGCCTTCTTGCGAATCATATATAGCAAAGGGAAAAATGGGCACATACCCTTCAGAGACTCCAAGCTGACCCGTATTTTGCAATCATCCTTAGCCGGAAATGCCAGAATAGCCGTCATTTGCACGATGAGCCCTGCAAGAACTCATGTCGAACAGTCAAGAAATACCCTTCTTTTTGCAAGCTGTGCTAAGGAAGTTACCACTAATGCTCAAGTTAATATTGTCATGTCTGAAAAGGCACTGGTCAAGCATTTGCAGAGGGAGCTGTCCAGACTCGAGAGTCAACTGCACAGTCCAAGAGCTACGATTGTAACAGCAGATAACTCGGCAATAATTCGTGACAAAGACCGGCAGATTGAACAGGTATCAGTTCTTTCTATCCGTGAGCTATGGATTCTTAATACTTGGTCCCCTAACAACAATTTTTGAACTTTTTAGCTTGAGAAGGAGGTAAAAGATTTGATTCTTCAGCGAGACATTGCTCAAGCTCAAGCTAAGGATTTATTAAAACTTCTTGGAGGAGACAACAGTCCATTGATGAGGGTAAGTTTTTGATTATGAAACTTATTTCTTATGAGTGCAGTTTCTTCATGCTAAAAGACTTCCATAACCATCTGAATCAGGTTGGTTTAGGACAATACCCAAACTTGCGAATTCACGAGTCACCAGCAGATTCTCGGAGATTTTCATATGGCCACAGCAGAAGTAGCTCTGAATGCAACTCTACTCGAATCCCTGACTCAGATAACCTCTCAAATCATGATACATTTCCCCCAGTGTGCGTTGGCACTTCCAGTTTTAGTGAAACTGAATCATTTCAGGCATGGGGTGTAATGGAAAGGAGAAGCAATGCATCATCAGAAGATATTTGCAAGGAAGTTCGCTGTGTTGAGCTGGAGGAGGTAGTAGAATCCCAATCTAATAATGGAGACTCTGATAATCCTAAACAACCCGTGCCTCCAATGGAAGAAGGAAGAAACCACCAAGAACCAGAGGAAGATCACAACGATATGGTGGATTCGCCAAGTTTGAAGGATCACGAGAAGGAGTTGCGCTGTTTTGAAACTCCATTCAAGGATTTCCTTAAAGAATGTGAAAGCTTCAAGTTGACTAGAAGCAGAAGCTGTGAAGCAAGCATTTTTACAGACCGCACACCACCTAATGGACTGGAAAGAGAGTTCACTGCCAGACTTGATCAAGCTACTGACCAAAGGAAACCACTGATGTTCCATTTAGATGCCGATAAATGGTCAAGTACAGACTCCCACCCTTCTCCACAGACAATTCTTGATGTCGAGTTTGAAGGAGGAGTAAGGGAGAATGCTTCCGGAAATCATTGTGATGATGACAGCAAAACCGAAGAACCTCATCATGAAAATGACCAAGTCCCTGAGACTCCAGTAAGTTATACTTTTATTCCATTGTCTAAATCAAGATGAGATGAAATGAAATCTTTAGTCTAGCACGTTTTGTTCCTTAAATATAGCTTGTTTTTTCCAGACAAAAGAGCCTGCAGAAATAGCCATGAAACCTTCTAAGAGCACAAAAGATGTGGGGTTGGATCCAATCGAAGATGAAGACGAAGAAGAAGATGATGAAGATGAACACGAACCCGAACAACAGCACAGAGTGCTTACCAGTTGGCCCACAGAGTTCAAGAGGCTTCAAAAGGAGATTATCGAGCTTTGGCACACTTGTAACGTCTCCCTGGTGCACAGAACCTATTTCTTCCTCCTATTCCAGGGGGACCCTACAGATGCTATATACATGGAGGTGGAGCTCCGCAGGATGGTCTTTCTGAAGGACATATTTACTCGCGGAGAAAAGACCATTGTAAATGGCCACACAGTTACACTTACTTCAAGGTAAAGTCATTAACATTCTCGCTGAATGCAGTCTAACTACATAGAACCAAATGCATAAGTTTTCGGTGTTTCTTGTGATGCAGCATTAAGGCTCTTCACCATGAAAGGCGAATGCTGAGCAAGCAGATGGTGAAGAAGATGTCCGAGCAAGAAAGGGAGGAGCTGTTCCTGAAGTGGGGAATCGGGCTTGATTCACGACGCAGGAGACTGCAGTTGGCGCATCGCCTGTGGTCTTACACCGTAGACATGAACCATATCCGTGAGAGCGCGTATGTTGTTGCCAAGCTGGTTGGTTTCATCGAGCAAGATCAGCAAACTCCGAAAGAGATGTTTGGGTTGAACTTCGCTCCACTACGAAGTTCGTTGAGAAACTACAGTTTTAAACGCAGTTTGATCTCTTTGCTGTGAGAGCTCTGGTGAGTGTTTAGTGTGTGTGTTTTTGGTCATTAATACTTGCCACTGGTTGCAGATTTTCATAATACTAGTAGGAAGCATTGTACTGCTGATGTAAATGTTGCCAGGCTAGCATTTTGTGTAATTACATATATAGCCATATCCCACGAAAATCCAGGATTCAACCCTCTTAATAAGATTTGTCGATGAGCGGTTTTTGCATGGTCTTAACATTTTCTTGTATTCTAGAATCTCAAAATTAGCTTTATTTCAATGACAAGAATTTGCTGGCAATCTATGAACGCAAATGCAAATGTTGATCTTCTCACTTTTAATCTCGACCTTTTATATATTAACCATGATTATTCAGTATGTTATAGTTGATATTTTCACTTTCATGTCTGATCTTCTCACTTTCAAAACTGATTTTTTATATATTAACCATGATTATTCAGCGAGATCAATTGAAACATATCTGAATTGAGAATTTATATTATTGAAGACAAGGAAACAACTTTTTGGCGCTGATTAATGTACAAATAACTTATCCGTGTAAAATTTATACTACTTGGCGCTAAAAAAACACTGCTTCAAAGTCTCACCCAAAACTATTATTATGAATTGAATGTTACAGTTGTGATAACTGACGAAATGCATGAGATGTTTGGTGTAATTGTAAACACTCAATAACCCTAAATTTATGACAACTACTTTTGCAGTATTTACAACACCCTTCCAACAATGCTCTAAACCAAATTTTGTTATTATAATTCAGATACTTGTGGAATAGAGTCATAGATGCAAATGTGTGTGTGTGTGTGAGTTTTTGTTTTTTTTTTTTTTTGCAATTCTAGTAAATAATATTGTATAAAGTCTACTACTATATAATGGCACACCATACAATATTAGTTAATTGATTTATTTAAGTTTATTTTTTACTGAATTGAAACGGATAAGTTTAAGGAAACCATTTAAAATTGAGATGTAACAATTCAAAAAGGGAATTAAGACTTAAGAGAAGCCTCTCCCGCCAAGAAAAGAACAAAATGAGTTCACTCACTTTACTATGGTCATCTTATTAGTGTGACATGAAGATTTTGAGCGGCCCACTTTGTTTGAATTTGTATAAAACAACCAAATTTGATGCCTCCCTCCATTTTCACCATTTCCATCCTATTCCAAGTCAAAATCGTACACTTTATTAATAAAGTTCAATTTAAATTTTAGATAAGAAAAATATATGCTTATTTAACAATTAATATTATGCCATTATCTCATTCTAAAATGTTTCACAATAGACCCTTTCAAATTAAAATGATTTCGCTTTGAATCAGGATTCTTAACAAGTTTAATAAGCTTTGCATCCAAAAAATGAACTGAACCATTGTAGCAATCACTAATATAGTAACAGTAGACAAAAAAAAAGTGAATTTTACACTACCATTATAACATATTACCACATAAAGGATGTGATATGTGTCACAAACACATGTGATTTGAGCCACAACATTATAGTTACTACTTACTAATATAGGTCCATGTGCCCAAATTAAGGATAAAAGCAAAAGGGAAAAGAAAAGAAACCCAAAAACAATAATAGCAGCAAAAGTCATAAATTAAACCTAAATCACATGATACTCAAACCAATTATTTAGTGAGTAGTACTACTAGTAATGTTTAAATTATTCAAATTGTGAACTAATATTGCCTTGTGCTTTTTTTAGTTGAGTTTAGGACCACACAGATTGAATGATATAGTTTCACTATTTAATTGTCCATTGGCTTGACTCTTTAAAACTCCCATTAAATTGCTTCAAACCACTATCAGCATCATCTGAAAGCAGATCTATGATCTATCCCTGTCATTTGATTTTCTCCCTAAGTCTTTTCTTAATTGTACCAAATCAGTACACTATGCCCCCATAACTTGAATCCTAACCCCCATAAGTAATCTGCATTGGTCATTAAGAGAAATCCTATCTGATGTAGAAATCAACAATGTTGTGGAACCATCTATGACTAATGACTACAGTATGATATAACTATCAACTTATGTTAAGGGTACTTGTAGTAATTTTATTTATTTAGAATTAAAAAGTAATAAAAAGTACTTATAAACACCACAATGCCAATCTAGTCTCATCTTACTGGAAACTCAACACCGCTAATCTCATTGTTGACAAAACCTTTGATGATCACGTCATCATCAGCATTTCTTGGAGACTGTTATCATGACACCCCACTCCAGTTGACGTCCCATTTATGATGTCCCAGTCGACAACATCTCTAACATCCAGTCAGAGGCGATATCGGGGGAGTAAGGGAATGCCCCCCTAATCAATTTCACACCCGAGAGTTCCTTTCTGATTCTGCCACTGATCCTAGCTATGAAGATGAGATGTTGCATCAAAGTGATGATGGAGGTTTGGTTAACGATGAGAATGATGAATCGGTGGACGGGAGTGCCAAAGGTTTTGTTAATGGTTGTCGCGGCTGGAGGTCGGAGATCGGTGGTGTGTCGCTAGAGAAAGAGATGACATCATGTTGACTATCACCATTGTGCCTTTTCTTACCGAAAAATACAAAAAAATATTCAATATAAATATGACTATAATACACCGACAATTTAAACTTGAACTAGTTAAGAGCCTCAAGAATGAAAATTACAACACAAAATAACCATAAAAATAACCAAAAATAACCATAAAAAAATTGAAGTGGTGATTAAGGAAACAAAATAAACAAGAAAAAAATAACCATAAAAAGGCCAACCCATTTCAACTCGAAATGACTTTTGCAGTGTCACAATAGTAGGTGTCCTATGTTGAAAACTGAAAAGTGCTACTTGAGCTGTTTTTCGGAGCAAACAGTCACTCTCTCACTCAACTCTAGAGAGAGAAACCAAACCCACTGTGTGACTGTGTGAGAGAGAGAGTGTAAAAGCAAAGCAAGCCAAGCATTAAACTCCCTTGTCTCCGTGCGTGTAAAACCCCGAAACAGTGGCGCAACCCCATGGAATCATCAATCATTCTCACGCCACCCCTGTTGACCTCATAGATAGAAATCCCCATCATCAATCATCCCAAGCTCCGGCGACTTCCCGGAGCTCCCATGGCCGCCGCCGCTGCCAGAGCCATTCTCCTGTTTCTGCTCATTTCCAGCCGCTGCCTGTTCTGCTGCGGCGACGACGCCGAGATCCGGGCGCTGACGGCTTTCAAGGCTGCCCTGCGGGACCCGCTCGGCGCGCTCGACGGGTGGGACCCGTCGTCAGCTTCGGCGCCGTGCGACTGGCGCGGGGTGTTCTGTGACGGTGGCCACGTCAGCGAGCTCCGGCTGCCGCGCCTGCAGCTCGGCGGCGCACTCAGCCCGAAGATTGCGAGCTTGCGCATGTTGCGCAAGCTGAGTCTCCGGTCCAACTCTTTCAACGGTACCATCCCGCCGTCCCTCTCCCAATGCATGCTTCTGCACTCTCTCTTCCTGCAGTACAATTCATTTTCCGGCGAGCTTCCGGCGGAGCTCTCCAACTTGACCAATCTCCAGGTGCTCAACCTCGCCGGGAACCACCTCTCCGGTGGAATCCCCGGTGACCTTCCGAGGAACCTCAAGTACTTCGACCTCTCCTCAAATTCATTCTCCGGCGAGATACCAAGAGGCATCTCGAATGTCACGCAGATCCAGCTCATTAATTTATCTTACAATAACTTCTCCGGCGGGATTCCGGCGGCGGTGGGAGAGCTTCAGCTCCTGGAGTATCTCTGGCTGGACTACAACAATCTGCAAGGTACATTGCCGTCGGCGGTGGCTAACTGCTCCTCCCTCGTGCATTTCAGCGCCGAGGATAATGCCATCTCCGGCGTACTCCCGTCGGCCATTGGTGCGCTCCCTAAGCTTTCCGTCATTTCTCTGTCACATAACAACCTCTCCGGTTTGCTGCCGGTGTCTTTATTCTGCAATGTGTCTATATATTCTCCGTCCATTAGAAATCTCCAGCTCGGATTCAATGAGTTCACTGGTATAGGTGCAGGCTCACCGGAACTCGGTAAATGTTTCAGTGTTTTGGAGGTTTTAGACCTTCAGCATAACCAAATGAGGGGTAATTTCCCACCATTTTTACTGAATGTTACCACATTGACTGCAATGGATGTCTCAGGGAATAGCTTTTCGGGTTCTTTACCCGAAGAGATAGGTAACTTACAGAGGTTGGAGGAGTTAAGGATGGTGAATAACTCATTCGAGGGCGAAATCCCTGTAGGAATGGCTAATTGTAGAAACCTTAAAGCTCTAGACCTAGAAGGCAATAGATTTAGTGGGGAAATCCCTGCATTTTTCGGTATGTTGAGTGGATTGCGTATATTGTCTCTAGGAGGAAATGATTTGAAGGGCTCGATTCATACTAGTTTGGGGAATCTGACTCAGTTAGAGTCACTGAATTTAAGAGATAATAGTCTGAATGGAAGCTTTCCTGATGAGTTACTTAGATTAGGTAATATGAGTATGCTGAATTTAGGTGGAAATGAATTGTCTGGAAATCTGCCACCAGATTTCAGGAACTTGATGCAGCTGTCTGTGCTGAATTTGAGTGGAAATGGCTTCTCCGGCGATGTTCCATCGAGCATCGGGAATCTGTATAAGCTAACATCTATCGATTTGAGCAAGCAGAATTTTTCGGGGGAGCTGCCTGTTGAGCTTGCTGGCTTGCCTAACTTGCAAGTGATTGCATTGCAGGAGAATAGTTTAAGTGGTGATGTTCCTGAGGGTTTCAGCAGTTTGATGGGATTAAGGTACTTGAATCTCTCTTCGAATTTGTTTCGGGGCAATGTTTCATCTACTTTCGGGTTCTTGAAGTCCTTGGAAGTTTTGTCACTGTCCAATAATCACATTTCTGGTTCAGTTCCTGCTGAGTTGGGGAATTGCTCTTCTCTTGAAGTGCTGGATTTGCATTCCAACTCTTTTAGTGGCATTATCCCTGCTGAACTTTCTGGATTGCAGCATTTGAATGTTCTTGATCTTGGAATGAACAATCTCACCGGCGAAATCCCTGGAAATCTCTCGAATTGTTCATCTCTGAGTGTTCTTTCATTGGAGGGGAACCAGATTTCCGGTCATATTCCGGTCTCGTTGTCGAATCTGTCGAATTTGGCCACTCTAAACCTTGCCTCAAACAATTTAACCGGTGGCATTCCAGCAAACCTCACTCTCATAGCAAGCCTGAGGAGCCTGAATGTTTCTGACAACAACCTGGAAGGCGAGATTCCGGCGGTGGTGGGATCGAGGTTCAACGCCTCATCAAGCTTTTCCGGCAACAGCGCTCTCTGTGGACAGCCATTGGAGAAGAAATGCGATGAAGGAGGAAATGGCGACAGGAAGAACAGGCTCATCATGTTCATAGCCGTGGCTGCGAGTGGCACACTGCTGACATTATCATGCTGCTGTTTCTACGTCTACACCCTCATGAGGTGGCGGCAGAAGCTCAAGCAGGGGTCCACGGCGGAGAAGAAGCACAGTCCGGCGAGAGCGAGCACTAGAACAAGCGGCGGCGGCCGTGGCAGCAGGGACAACGCAGCAGGTCCCAAGCTGGTCATGTTCAACAACAAGATCACACTTGCAGAAACCATTGAAGCAACCAGAAACTTCGACGAAGAAAATGTCCTGAGCAGGACGAAATACGGAGTCCTGTTCAAGGCCTGCTACAATGATGGAATGGTGCTCTCGATTCGCCGCCTCCCGGACGGATCAGTAGGCGAAAACATGTTCAGGAAAGAAGCTGAGTTTCTCGGAAAAGTGAAGCACAGAAACTTAATCGTTCTTCGTGGTTACTACGCTGGTCCTCCTGATGTCAGGCTCCTGGTTTTCGACTACATGCCGAACGGAAACCTGGCCACATTGCTTCTAGAAGCTTCTCACCAGGATGGACATGTTCTGAACTGGCCGATGAGACACCTCATCGCGCTCGGGATCGCTCGAGGGCTTGCTTTCCTGCACAATGCCGCCATGGTTCACGGTGATGTGAAGCCACAGAATGTGCTGTTTGACGCGGATTTCGAAGCTCATCTCTCCGAATTCGGGCTGGACAAGCTGATGATCGGAACCCCGGCGGAGCCGTCGGCGTCAACCTCCGGCGGAACGCTAGGCTACATATCGCCGGAAGTGGCGTTGACCGGCGAGACGACGCGGGAATCGGATGTTTACAGCTTCGGCATCGTGCTGCTGGAGCTGCTGACGGGGAAGAGGCCGCTGATGTTCACTCAGGATGAGGATATAGTGAAGTGGGTGAAGAGGCAGTTACAGAGAGGCCAGATTTCGGAGCTTTTGGAGCCCGGTTTGCTCGAGCTGGACCCTGAATCATCGGAATGGGAAGAGTTCTTGCTAGGGATCAAAGTTGGCTTGCTCTGCACTGCACCGGATCCGATGGATCGGCCGACGATGGCCGATATCGTGTTCATGCTCGAGGGATGCCGGGCCGGGCCGGAAATGCCCTCTTCAGCTGATCCTACCTCTCTACCTTCACCTGCATGATTGCTTGATCATCATTTTCCAGCTATGTTTTGCCCTAGATGTTTTTAATTTCTTAAATTTTCAGTCATTATTGAAGTAAATTTGTATGCTTCAATCTTTAGGCACTTTTCATGCAAAATTTTCGCGAAAACCGCACTAATGTTGCAATTTCTGAAAACGGAAATACAATTGTAAAAGATCAATCTTAAACGTGAGAAGATCATACTTGAAAGTCCGAAGATCAGATGATTATGTTTAATATACAAAAGATCATACTTGACAGTGAGAAAATCAATATTTGACCTAGTATCAAATGTGTAAAAAAAAAAGAATGAGACATTACAGTTGCACCATCTTCTTGATTTTTGGCGCGAAGCTTCTACCTGAACATTCACGAAGGCGGGGTTTTTGTTGTTTGTGTGTGTTTATTAATTTTTTTCGTTATAAAATGGTTTTTTGGGACCAAAATTATAGAGATTCTTGTTTTTTCATGGATGATTGGTTTATTGGGTCGGGTCGGGATAACGGGTGGGTTGATTGGGTTCTCGCCAAAGTACGAGCGCAAAGTACGTGACTTTTTCCTCAGTGCCGGTCACGTGTCACGTGGATGATATCTGCAAAGCCCCAGTAAAAGTAGCCGTTGGTGTTTAGGGCCAAAGTCCTACGGTCAAGAAACCACATGGTAACTCTGTAAAGTTGCTGATTCTTTTTAATACTTCTAGTTTGATTTGTTTATTTTATTTTTGATTTTTAGTTTCTGTTGTTTCTGGGCACAGGGTTTATTCAGACTTTGAACTTTTTTTAAGAGCACGGCCACGTCTTTACAGGAAAGGTGAAGCAAAGAGATGTTTGAGAAAGTGACTTTGGAGATTTAATTAGATTTTGTGATCTGTACTTGTTGATGCTGAAGTGTTGTGATCTGATTCCGATCTGTTCTTCACATGCCTTCTTTCAAAACCTTTGATTGTTTTAGTGTTTTTTTCACTTCTAAAGCTCCTAAAGGGCGGGCATTTTTTATCTGAATTGAATAGAAAAGAATTAAAAGACTAAATAGTATGAGCAAATGGCGGGATTAGAAGTTGTTTTTAGGTAGGGTTGAACGTGACATATTCTTCAACAACTATCGCGCGGAATCAGAGAAAGAATTGATGAATAAGGTAGTTCCGCCACTGAGTATAAATGAAGTGAACTGCTGTAATTGAGCAAGTTGAAATTAAAAAACATAACTTTATTTAAGTGGAGTTTCATTAGTATTAATGATAAGGGAATGGAGTTTGATTCCGATGATTCGATGCAGATGACATTCGGCACTATTAATCATGGAGAATTTGTTAGCATTTGATCAGTCAAATAAACTTTCATCATTTTCCAGCATTTTGTTTGTTTTTAAATACTTGGGATCAACTTGGCTGGTTCTTGTAATGTGCATAAAATAATGGATCAGTAATCAGATGGCCGTTTAGCCTTGTTCTTTAGCATTTACAGGAACAGAGAACTGAGAAGTGTGAATTTTATAATACTGTACACGTGATACGATTAGAAGCTGCTTGAGCCAATTATTGTGTCCACTTGCAACAGCTGCTACAAGATCAGTTTAAGACCAAATGATGAAAGAGTGCAAAATTTTATTCCTATAGTGATCTAGTGGAAGGAGCCTCTTCTCTTCGACTTTTATACAATAATGTGCAATATAATTATCTTATATCATTTTGAGAAGGTCTCTTTCTTAATTGATATTAGAGACAAATGTTGATCTTTTCAATTTCAATTCATGATCTTTTACAAATTAAGTATGATCATTCAATGTATTATTGCTGATAATGTCTAATCTTCTCAATTTCAATCAATTTGAAGACGGAAATTTTTACATATTAAACATGATTATTCAGAGAACATCACTTCCCACCTCCGATGTGCCCTCTACACAATCTCAAACTACTTCAGGTTGTTAACGAAAGAGTTGGGATTCAAAGAGATTGGATCCTATCATATAACATACTTACCCATATTATTTAAGATTTCAAACCAAACCACTGCACACCCATGGGTGTAGCCTAGTGGTTGGGACATTGGTTCAATTGTCCTGAGGTTGTGAGTTCAAGCCTCGGCAGCGGCAGTGTAGGGATTTCCTTGTTTCAAGGGTCCTTGTGTGCACCGAGCAGTGGACCGGCCAATGATTCCTGGCGCTAGATTACCATGATTTATCTCCTCACCGAGGCCTGTGGTGTCGGGTGGGTGGGGCGCTGCGGGCGAGCGTTATCGCCTCAAACCAAACCACTGCAGTGCCTTAAATTGAACGGAGTGGGCACGTTTCTACAAAGTCAATCAGTATATTGAGTCTGCAAGCGGCAGTGATAGCGGAGTAGTATTATAAGCTAACAGTATCACAAACAGCAATTTCAAAACCCAGCATGAAAATCATGTGTTGTTTCGTTCAAGATTTACAATATAGAAATGTACCAATCAAATGAAAACGACCGAGGCAAAACTAGTAGGTTTAAATTAACAATGTTACAACAATGTTGACGTTCAATAAATTCAAAGCCATGAAAATGTAAAACGAATTGGTAGATAAGTATGAGTGAAGGACAAAACCGTGGCGACAGTTTATCTAGTTTACATCTGCCTTTCAGCTGATCGCACGGTAAATTATTAATGATATAATCATAGCTGCATAAACTGTTCTCTTTAATCGGCTCTGGATTGGCCAGCACGGGAGGAAAGGATGATCCCAACAATCAGTCCGTAAAGTGCCAACGCCTCAGCAAAAATGAGGATAAGAATCATGCCAACAAAAAGCTTTGGTTGTTGGGCATTTGCTCTGCAGAAGAAAAATAATAATTTCAGCTGCAATGATAAAAGGCATAGTACTATACTCCAGGAAACATGTAATGATATACTCCCCCTCCACTCCTAGAAAAAAGAACCCCATTTGATGAACTAGGCTAGATTTTTGTTTTGGATAGAGCAAATTTATATTTAAGTCAATTGTAAAATAAGTTGAAACGAGGCAAATGAATGATGCATTCCCAACTGCAATAAAAGAGTGATTTATAAATCATGAATAACAATGAAAAAAGACTTTACTCGGAGGGGAGGGGGGGACAAGATTAATTTCAGCCTATCATCTATAACAGTACAAGTAGAAGCAGCCAGATGCTGATTTGGTTCAAACAGATGGAAGAAGAAGCTATAGAATCAGAGAACAGTTACAACTCTAATAAACCTCTTTTCTTGTAGAAATAATCTAGTTTAGCAAGTAAACCATACAGTGGCGTTCTTTCAGCTTCTATAATGTACACCCAGTCACCCATAAAAGCTAATATACTTGATTTTCCCTTTCTTAGTCCCACGCAAAAGAAATCAATTCTCCTTGTCTCTCCCCCGCACTAGACACTAGATAACCCACAATCAAAACTCCCCACCACATACTCTGAACATAAACCTGACAAATATTGGTCCGTATCTGATTAAGGGTGAACACTAAAAATGGAGATCAATTATGCTCATAAATGAAATCTAAAAGAACAAGATGATCAACTACATGTCTTCCTGTTCCCCTCATTCACATCTTCAAGTAAGAATCTAGTGTGTCACAATCTAATAAACTAGGAAAAACATGAAAGAGGCAATAGTATTGTATCACTCTTTACACTTACAGGGAGGGGAAAAAAAGACTTGGCCAATGCAATGGATACTATTAGTTTGGAATAATCAGATTCCTACAGTATTTAAACAACATACCACAGGATATTGTATGTAAACCATCAACCCGAGTAAGCATTGCTGCTGACCGATGCAAGTATGCAACAAACTTAACAATATTCAAACACGAAGTAAGGAATCCAGATTGCACGGGCACTTCAGATTTCCAATGCTATACAAGCTAATAAACTACATCTCCTGTTTACCATCAACAATTGACAATTCCCAGTCCCCGGTTTACTCTACTAGCATTCTCAGCACACATCTAGAGCCTTCTAACCAATTCGATACTTCAAGCAACACTCAGTATCTACCAGAGTTTTCAATAACCATAACCATAGTTTGTAAATAGTTCTACTCACTTTCCTATCCCTAAAATTAACAGTCGGTAAACAACAAGTAAAACAAACACAACCTACAGGCATCAGAAATCACACAAACAGTAACAGTAAAACACCAGATCGAACAAATTAGAAAACTACCTGACACCAGCATCACCAACAATGCCAATGGCCATACCGGCAGAGAGTCCGGCCAGACCACAAGCCAATCCAGAAGAAAGATGCGCGTATCCATCGAAAAGGTAGTACGCCTTGGTCTTGGGGTTAATTCCAGTAGAGATGATGACGGCGATGATCAAACCGTAAATACCCAACACTCCCGCCATAACAACCGGCACGATCGACTTCATCACCAGCTCCGGCCGCATCACTCCCATGGAAGCAACTCCGACCCCACTCTTCGCGGTCCCGTACGCAGCTCCCATACCTAGATTCCGCACAAATCAAAACACAGAAATCACAAACAGAACAATATAAACACATCACAATCAGCAAAAGCTAGGGCTAGGGTTCGCGGGAAAATTACAGGAGAAGACGAGCGCCGCGGCAGCGCCGAGGAAACCGAAGAAGGGAGCAGTTTCATCGCCGCTGAAGACTGACGACATTATTCCGGTGGTTAGATCGGAATCGGAAAAGTGATCAGAGATTGGGATTCAATGATTGGTGATCAGATCGGAGATCGATTGGTGTGGTGGCTTCGGTGTAATACTGTGGATCACAAGTTTTTAACTCCTCTTCGTCTTCTTATTGCCTTCACACGAAATTTCCGCGAAAATGTCGTGGGCTTTGTTCATTTGTTGATGTGTTGGGCCTTATTAGAGGCTTTTGTTTTGGACCTATTATTTATTGATATTTGAGTGGGATATGGACAGTGCAGAGTTTGGGCCGTCTCGAAGGTGATCAAAGATATGGCAGCTGGGTTTTGGATTTTTCGGAATCTGACAAATTTTGGTTGAAATATTTCATTAGTTTATTGAATTTGAATGGCTGTAAATTTAGAAAACATAAATTTGTTAAGTTAAAACGAACTCTTAATCATTCATATAATTTTATAAAATTTTTGAAATTTTTTGTTGGCAACACATTTCATGTCTAATCCCTTATTTTGTTGGGGAGAAGAATATCGTACGCGCGACAAATGCCACAAAAGCATTATTGATGCTGGCTGGATCAAGAATATGCATTAATTATGGTAATCTCTTATATATATGCTCTTTATGAAACTCTTTCATCATCAATGGCCTTTTTAAGTACAGCCCGAAATGCTTAATAGACTTGTCCATTGTCCACCCTTAAAGATCTTGTTATTTTCAGGTGCATCGGGACTCAATATACTTAAATTTCTCAATAGATTTTGTCTGAACTGAAATAAATTTAAATTTACTGAACTGAACTGAAATCATTTTAAATATATTAAACTGGACTGAAATAAATTTAAGTATATTTAACTGAACTGAAATAATTTAAATATTTATCATATATCATTGTAATCTTTAGTAAAAATGTAAATTATAATAAAAAAATTATCAAACTAAACTGAAATAAATATAAACATATTTATTTGAATTGAAATAAATTTAAATATACTGAACTAAACTGGATGTATTTGTGAAAATGTTACCTTTTTTAAAGTAGAAAAGGTTATTCTAACTATTTTAACTGGTCAAATAATTTTAGATAAAATATTCACCAGCACCCAAAGAAAAGAAGCATTTCCACAATTCTACTATCCACCTTTCATTGCTACGCATCTATTCGGCCAAAGTTTCTCAAATTGCCTACGTTTTCTTGTAGTGTCATATTCCCAGTCACAAATATATGGTAGCTTATTTAGTCACACTTAAGAGTGTCACTCTATATGTGTCAATGTAAAATGTGACTTATTAAAAAGCGTCACTAAATATGTGTCAATATTAAATGTGACATATTCAAAACTGTCACTGATATATTTATGTCAATTTTTTTTCCAAAATGTCACTATATGTTTCAAAAGTATGAATTTTAACACATTGAAGTAATTATCTAGTTTAATAAACTTCTAAATTCAACTACTTGTGTATAACTGTATATACCATATTGTTCTAGTACAAGAATTATCAACGTGCATGTGCTGCTAGGTTTTATATTGACATAAGAACCCTTAGATAAACAGTAAGCTAGTGACACTTATTCCTTATTTATGGAGAAAATCGTCCTTTGTGCATATATGAACTAAAATATTGCTATAAATTATTATTTTTTGATAAGTAGGATTTCATTACTACAAAAAAAATACTATAAATTGTAACCTTAAAATTATGATATCAACTTGAGCTACGTGGTTAAGAATTAAAACAAATCAACACCTAAATATTTTTTCTCTAAATCACACGTGAAAAAATGTTGATCATTTCACTTTCAAACCCGACTTTTTATATATTAAGTATAATTTTCTAACTTTTAATACTAATTTTTTACATTTTAAACATGCTTATTCAGAACGGTCAATTGAGACAATTCTAGATTGATCATTTATATTTTCTTTATATAATCCCGGTCTCCTTACAAAGGTGCAAGAAAAGAGAAAAACAAATTAAAATCACTTTTAGAGCTAGCAAAATGCTTCTTTAATTCCAGCACAGCCCCACTCAAAGAAGGGACAAATTAAAAGTCACGAAACCAAAAAGAAACCAATTAGCTAGCAAAGTGGTGTTGCAATCCCAGTTACGCTGTCGAATTGGGATTTGCAGAGTGCCAAACAGGCCTCTGGAAGATCTACTGATTAGTGCCATGCTCTGAGACCACTTCATGTTGCCATCCAAATGCTTAGCTGTGGATTTTTTGTGGCACGTTTGGCTAATCAGAAATTCTGCAGTTGTAGTAAGGTTATTTTCAAGACCAGTCAATTGTTGCTCTGTCAATTCTAACTATTTTGATTAGATCTTCTCTTTGTTTGTTGTTCAGTCCAATATGCTAACTATTTTTATTAGAATTTTTTTTGTCAAACATTTTTATTAGATATTTCTCTTTGTATTGTATGGTAGTATGATTTTTCCGTTTCTAAAATAAAATCGTCGAAAATAATACAAATTCTAGATTGAATAATCATACTTGATAGGTAAGAGCTCAGTTTTAAGAGTGAGAAGATCAGACATGAAAGTGAGAAAATCAACAATAATACACTGAATAATCATGTTTAATATGTAGAAGATCAAACATGAAAGTGAGAAGATCAACATTTTGTCCCTAGTCTCAAGAGAATTTGTCATGTAAGACTAGTCTCAAGGCAAATGTTGATATTTTCACTTTCAAGCATGATCATTCAGTGTATTATTGATGATATTCTCATTTTCATGTTTAATTTTCTCATTTTCATGACTGATCTTTTACATATTAAACCTGATTATTTAATTAGACCAATTAAAAATTTGTCTAGTATCAATTGAAACTAGTCTCACACATCAGACCTTGTTTTATATAAAACATATATAATATAATTTGCGATAATATGTAACACTTAACCATGTTCTTTAAAGATAAAATCTCGTGGGACAGATCAAACAATACAAGAATGATGATATTATATACTTCAATGTTATAAAATGATAATTTAAAATATTTACACAAATTTTTGTATTGTCTTTATACTTGTGATGAATTATAAAATGCGATTTTCATTTTGTAATCGACGTTTGAAAGTTTCTTTTGTGGTTCTTGAAAAGTTTATTCGATAGGATAAGCTGCCGTACGTCGGCAGTTGTGAAATGATTACGAGCAATAAAAGTTTACTTCACTGGAAAGATTACCTCACACTCTCACTAAACACACAATTGCTTATAAAAATCGGTCGCCCCAATTATGTAAAGATAATATTGGAAGGATTAAGTAAATCACTAATTAAGTTTAATTTCTCCAAAGGATCAATGGGCAAATGCATCATGCATGCACTGTCAAATCAATGATAAAGTCAAATTTTGTAAATAATGTGAGTACATTTACCATCAGAAGTTTACAAATTCTCATGTCTCTATACAGATCAGGAACTATAAGGACCGTTATCAGTCGAAATTGTTGTTGGTGAGCTTCAACTCTGTCGCCGCGGTTAGGTTTTATGTTGTTGGTGACGCCCGAGCTTAGCCGGCTCACATGGACCGAGTCGAGGTTGAGTTTTGTTGTGAATTTGTACGGAAGAACAGTGAGGTACTAGGGACTAGGCCTAGGAATGATCAAGGAATTTGACTAAAAAATCAAGACAAAACTGTAAATGCTCAAGCAACTGACAGATCAAGGCAAAACCGGATTATTTAAGAGAATTGACTGAAAGATAAATTGACTACAGTATCAAGAAAAACAGTAAATGTTCATTCTCTCGGTCTTCACATAGGCTGGTCTCACAGGAGATGGACTTGCTCCTAAAACTTAGGAGTAAAGACGATTTCCCTTGCGCACACACAAGTAACTATGAATCGATTTGTCATTACCAATACTAGATTAATACGTAAAAAATTATACTTTGAAAACAATAAAATCAACACAGATTAAAGAGGTACTGATTAGATATGTAAACCATCTTATAGGAGACACTCTCTTCATTCATTATTCATGTGTGCAATAGTAACTCAAAAGATTGTTTAAAAATACAACTTGTTCAAGAAAAATCCTATCAAATAGATGAAAAAACTTGGGTAGTCCAAGTAAAACCCTAAATGATAAAATGAAAAAACTTGAATATAAACAAGTCTTTTGAGTCTATAGTGAAAGATTTCTAATCTATATCGACTCATCTAATCTAGGTTAATGCTCAACAGACATAACATCTATCGACCATAAGTTTTCCACGGCAAGAATATCATTACAAAGAGTAGGTCGGTAATCGTCAAGTCGAGTAACACGAAAAACAACTTAGCCAATTATAATTGCAACAATGAAGTGCATTTTAAATTTTGTACATTTTCTCCATGTATTTTCGAGTTAGTTCCAAATTTGATAGGAAATGGGGTACAGGTAAATTCATAATTGCCAATAATAGAAACAATGCAGAAGCAGCTCGTGCACACAGACAAGTGTACTCAAAATCTCCCATACAAGTTTTCATTGTGATTATAACAATAGAAGCAAAAAAGCTTTCCACAAAAGTCGTCCCATTGTAAGAACAAAGATTGTACAACAAGTCTTATAAATTTTTAAAAGGGAATATAATAATTTGAGTACCCACTTTTTAGGTGAAATTCATAAGTTCGATCGTTCCAGCATTTTCAATCTGCAATTTTTTTAAAAATTATATTTATAACTTATTAGAAAATTTCAATTGACTCTTAAGAGCATCCACAATGGCGCTTCTTAGAAGCATTTCTTAATAAGGAGTGTTCTTTATATTAGCATGACCATTGTGGACTTTTAAGAACCAGTGGACTACTCCTTAATAGGGAGTACTCCCTAAATAAGGAGTTGTTACCTCTTTTACTGTGCAAGAGCCAACCAATAAACAATTTTCATTCTATATTCCTTTTTATTTTATTTACATCCTTACAAAAAAAATTATTAAAGAATCAATGAAAAATATACCACCATTGTTGATGGTTGCTTCTTACCTAGTTATTACCAAAAAAAAATGACGTGGCATTTAAGAAGTGCTTCTTACCTCTAAACCATTGTGGATGCTCTAATGATCATTATTGACAGTTAATATTCATCATTGGAAGGTAGAAATTTGGAGAGGTAGTGGTATTGATTTTGTATAAAAGTCAAATAAAACAGAAATTTATAATCTTGCATCAAAGTATTAATATAATAACAACATAAATATCATAAACAGTTTTTCGAAAGCAAAAAAAATAATACAAAAAGTATTTCTCATAGTGATATTATCAATTACATAAGTGAGTGTGTCCTGTATCACTGTTCTAATTTTGATTTTCTCACTTTCATGTCTGATACTGTTCTATACGTGTTGACTTTCTCACTTTCAAAGTCTGATCTTTCATGTGTTTTTGAACCATGATCATTCAGTGAATTACTGTTGATCTTCTCACTTTCATGCCTGATCATTACCTGTTCTGTATTAATCTTCTCTTTTCAACCATGATCTTTTACCTATTCTGAATAAATCAATGTTGTCATATCCAAACGCGGTATCATCGATGATGTGAATTTGAAGATCGGACCCCGCCACTTAATAAGATCGATCCTCCATTACACGGAGAGATACATCAATTGATTATCAGTTCTCAATTCCCATCTATCAAAAACAATCTATCAAAATATATATATATATATATATATATATATATATATATATGTCAGAAGAGAAAATTAAAATAGGGCCATTTGATATCTTTTATAATTACTCTTATAAATTTGTTGAACTGGACCATCGATCTCACAATGTCAGATGCATCATCAAAGGACCAGCTCCAACAACGCCAACGTTGCGTAACCGTTTTTTATCCCACAATCTTCAATATCTATAATTATGAGCGATACAAAATTTAATATTTTTATATTATTACGAGTCCAATAAGGTTATATGTAAAAACATGTCTAAATTATTAATCAATTCAATCGTGTACTCTGAAATAATTATTATTAGTTGGGATGAAGCTTTTTTGTTTGTGTATATATTGAAAATGACTCGATAACATTCTCTCATTACGCGTTGCTGTTTTTGTTTTGCCCACGTTTGTTTTTGTTGGATATAACTTTAGCAACCTATATATGTTAATGTTGACCTAGCTAGCTAGTTATAAATTATAGGGTTTATAAGTAAAAGATCAGTATTGAAAGTGAGAAAATCAAAAATGTAAAAGGAATAATCAGGGTTAATAATATGTAAAAGGTTAGTTTTGGAAGTGAGAAAATCAACTTCTGCTCCTAATCTCAATTGAAATGAATGAGCACATATTTGTCACACTTTATTAATGTTGTGTCTTTTTTTAAAAAAATAATTGTTTTGTCGCGCTCAATTCAGATCTCCTTTATTTGTACTCTTCACCTCGTGTATCAAAGTCCCTACAAATTAATATCGATCATTTGTATATGAGATTGTTCGTTGAATTTATTTTGTCAACATAGTTGTAGGGACTCGATCATATTAGCGACTTGAGTATTACCTGATCTACAGATAAGCTCTGGTAAACAGGGCATATATCTTGATATGTTCGTGAACTTAAATTTAAACTAAAATCAAAATAATGAAGCACTTATATATTATAATAATGAATTAGTAATATATTTTAACAATAATGAAGCACTAATTATAGGAATAAATTTAAATAATCTATATTAATTTAAGTAATTATTAATATATTTTAATAATAATGAAGCACTTATTAGAAGATAAATTTGAACAATATCATAGCTCTAGGTAAATGCACCCATTTGGACTAATGGGATTGAACCCATTAATTTTTTATGGCATCTCCCACTCTAATTCATATGATGGTTAATCATCATCCATACAAATTTCACTTTTTATTTTTATTTTTATTTTTCAAGGAATTAATGGAAAGATATTTGGCATGGCTCATTAATTACTCATTAAAGCCTAAAAGTGGCAATATTTTTTGGATAATCATGAGATTATGGTTGAGAGGTTAGAGTCTAGAAAGTGAAACAGTGGTAATAAGTTCCTTTTTACTACCAAATTCCAATAAGAAAGATGCCATAATTGTGCATGGCCCTTCAAAATTGAAGCTTGTGTTTCACATCTTCGAATCTAGATGAACAATGAGGCCCCGCTCTTCTATAATTTAGTTTGTTTGACCGACATTAAAAATAAAATCTTCTCTAACATATCCTAATTAATATGTTGTATGTACATATTTATATGTAAAGATAAGTGGATTTTGATTGGTTAGTTGTAGAATTCGAGTTAAGTATACTGGTAATTTTAGATTTTGAATTTTTTTTAATGTAATTATTATTTTTACAAATTCTCATTTGAGACCTGTCTCCACAAAGGGCAATCACTATAAAAGACCATTTTTAGTTGAAGTTGTCGTTGATGAGGTTCAACCCCGCCACCGCGGTTAGGTTTTAGATTGTTGGTGTTGCTAGAGTTTAGTCAGCTCACATGGAATGACTCGAGACTGAATTTCAGTGTGAATTTATACAGAATAACAGTAATATACCAAGGAAATTGACTGAAAAATCAAGCAAATTGAATGAAAGATCAAGGCAAAACAAGAATACTCAAGGGAACTGACCGAAACGTCAAGCAAACTAACTAACAGATCAAGCAAAAATAGTAAATGCTCATTCTCTTGGCCCTTGGTCTCCACAATTAAGGACAGATCTCACCCAAAATTTTTTTTTTTCTAGATATGTTATTGGTTGGCGTCATTTGGCACACCAAAATAAAACTTCAATCCCAAGTAATATAGAATTCTTAATAGAGAGGAAACCAACAAAATGAAAATGAATGTCACAATTGTTTTTCAATTTAATAGCACTTGGTTCCAAAGTTTGAATCACATCAAATTTAGTTGGATCCAAATATACCTTTCATTTTATACCTAACGCGACTTATAGTAAATAAAGGTCCTGTTTCCGATCGGGTCTGCAGCCAGGCATGGCCAAGTCGAATGTGACTGACAAAGACATCGGAATTAATTTTCTTCAAAAAAAAAAAAAGACATCGGAATTAATTTGCAGAATGGTTTTTCGAAATATACATACAATATATATACAAAAAAGTTAAAAAAACACAGATACGTGTAAAATATAGTTGATCATCGTTCATAATTGGTTGAGCAACAAGTTATCTTAGCCACTGCAAAACTGCCACTATACATATGAACCTTCACGCTCGATGCGATTGGTTGCAATGCAATAATAATAAGGCATACGAGTCAGTGGCATGACCTACTTACAAAAAAGTACCGTAAAAGTTTTAAAATTGCGTGGATTCAGTCAACACGAATTTGTTTTCAAATCTCAAGAAATTCTTCACATGTGTGATCATGGGATGTAAGTATTATAATTCTATGTTTTATGGCATAAAAATGGAAAAATATAAAAGTTCATTCGATCCCAAGCAAAACGGATCGAGAATTTTAGTTTTCCTAGAAACTAGTAAATTGTAGGATGGTCTTTTTTGGCAAACCAACGTAGGTGGGGTGTATATTGTCTTCCCAAGCCCTAAAAGATAAATCAATACAAGAGTGTATTTACATATTTATAGGCTGAAAATAAAACTAATAAACCTTAAAAACTTAGCCACAAAGGCAAAGGAAAAAGGAATGACAGGGAAAGAAAAGAAAAAACAGTCTCAGGGAGAGCTGTTTAGTGTAGAAAGTAACTACACAGACCAAAAAATGCCATAAAAAAGAATGAGTTAGAAGAGGAAACTCATTCTGTGTGGGAAAAGTGAGATTAAGAATAAGATAAAGATAAACCGCTTGCTTGTTAGTGAGTCAAAGTGAGACACAGAGAAACACAGATCAACCTATGGTTTTCTTTTATCTTAGTCTTAAAATCTTCAGTCTAAAACATCCTCTGCAGATTAGCATCCAACTGAGGTGAGCTTTATGTGATCCTATGTAATTTGCAGAGAGAGGTGCAGCAGTTTTGTGGATAGCATGAGACTTAGAGCTTTCACAGCTGACTCATGAGACTCACAGCTGACTCCATTAGGCCTCCAAAGTGGCTCCATTTGCATTATCTTGTAGGCTCCAATTGTGTACCTGTCATGAGAGAAACTTTTAGCAGTACCAGTACTATTGGTTCAAAACTCTTATATTCAGGATATATATAATCCAATTTAATAAGAGCATTGACTTGAGCAGGGAGAGTTGTAATTGGACCAGAGGTAGTGTTTTGTAAGGAAAAACTAGCAAGTGCATCAGCTACTGTATTAGCTTCCCTAAACACATGTTGTAATACATTGTTATCCAGTAGCCTATTGATCTCATCTACCAAGATGAACAATTTCCAGTGAGCAGTTATTGGATTAAGAACCATGGAAACTCCCACTAGGCAATCAGATTCAATAATAAAATCATGAATTCCTATTGATAAGCCATATAAAATTCCATATTTTATTGCCTTAAGCTCAGCTTCAAGTGGAGATGAAGCTTCTGAGTACAACATGGAGACAACAACAACAATGCCCAAGAAATTCCTAATTATGCATCCTAGACCACATTTCCCGTTAGACCATGAAGCATCAACATTTATCTTAAAACCATTTGTTGGTCTAAATTGAGATATATGACAAATATTGATCATCTCACTTTCCAGCCCGATCTTCTTACTTTTTCATCCCTGATTATTATATATTCAATGTTGTTCTTTTCACCTGATTCCACATATTGTAATTGAAGTTGGGTACTGATTGTTTTTTAAAAAAGTGTTGATATTTTCACTTTCTAGCATGATCTTATTAGTATATCAATTGAAACAACCGAGAATTTATAAAACTATATTGCAAAAATATTTTAAACTTTTTTTAAAAATATAAACAATTAATTAAAAGTAACATAATAAGAGACTGACGAAACAAATACATAAATAGAACTTTAAAAATATTAAATAAAAGTAGTACTATCATAAAATTATAATATATGCATTCTCATCATTCATAACTTTTTATTTACTATACATGCATTACTTTCATTTTTGCACAACTTTTCAATTGGGAACATTGAAAATGGTAAAAAGGTAAATAATCAAAAAGCTAGCTAGTGTGTCGGAAGGGAGCCGGAGAAAAAACACCGACCGAGGTAGACGGGGGGTTTGTGGTGGTGGGGACCACGGGAATGAGTATAAATGATTCGGTCCGCCGCATGATTGGCGAGCACGGCCGACCACCAATCCGACGTGGATAACCCCCGCGTCCACATCACCGTTAGCCGCCCCGCTCCGCCTCTCTCTGCAACTTTTCTGTTTCTTAATTTTCACACTCATCTTCTCAAGTCTATCTAAACAAACACAGAGATGATATAAAATATCATAATAACTGCAAATATCACAGAGATATATATATATATATATATATATATATATATATATATATATATATATATATATATATATATATATACTAACTGCAAGTTGGAATAACTGCTGCAAATGTCGTTGGCACTAAGCACGCATAAGCTTTTGAAAATATCCGGCCGCACACAAGTTGTTCAGCAGATGTACTCTTTAAGTTTTTGAAAAATGTCTATAGATATCTCTCAGACTGAAATCGACTTTGTAAATTATATTCTTGAAGAGGTTTATTGGCATCGGATGGTTACTTATATTGAGCGATTTGAAATTACAAAAACCACCATCGATCATGGTTTTAGTACATGAAACGAAATTCCCAGTCACATAAATCTCTGCCATTTATATTAACATTTTTACATGAAAATATCGATGATTAGCAATTGTTTTTGTAAAATTTATAAAAATGACAGAATCTGTGAAATAGAGAGAATTTTTTATCAATATTAGAACAAATATTCATACATACTTTTCAAAAAGTATATGAACACTTAACAAAAAAAAAAAAAAAAATCAAATTAATGCACCTTTCTTCATTGATTTAACTAAGAAATGCCTGATAATTAATTAAGTGAATGCAAAAATGAAAATGAGTAGTTTGATCATAAGTATGTATGAATATTAGCTAAGCATATAATATTAGGTCAATTATTAGGGTAACCAAAGATTTGCTGGTAACTTATTGTGCACGTTAGTTAATATTGCATATGGTTCATTTGCTTGTGTTATATATAAAAGACTAATCATTTATGAATTAATAGTGAGGAAAGAAAATGCATTTTAATACGTTAATTGATGGTCACATTAATAAAAAAATGTTTTACTTAGTTTATTTCAAATAATATAAAAATGAACTAATAAGTATGTTGCTTAGTTTTCACTTCCTAGTACATTTTACCAGTTGTATTTGCACAAAAATATAAATTCACAATTTTTCAGACATAAGTTTTACTACAAAGTTTTGGGTGAGACCGTTCTACCATAAGCTTATGGTAGGACGAATGATAGTTCATGTGTTTAATAGATTTGTTCATGTGTTTCACAGTTTTGTTCATGTGTTTCACAGTTTTGTTTGTTATAAGCTGGGTTCATGTGTTTGACAGATTTGTTCTTGTGTTTCACAATTTTGTAAATGAATTAACAAAACTATGAAACACATGAACAAATACATTAAACACATGAACTATCATTCGTCCTACCATAAGCTTATGGTAGGACGGTCTCACCCAAGACCTTCTCAAGTTTTACTGCTAATATTTTTAACTAAGTAAAGAAGTTTGATAATAATAAAATACGTGCTATGAAAAATTCAACAATATAAGATACGATAACATTTTTGTTTGTCTGTGCATTTAAAATTTCAGTCAAAATTTAGCATATTTTAATAGAAAAAGTATTCCGTTGAACTAAAAAATAGTAAAAATATTATTGAACCGATAAAAACTGATTTTTTTCTTCTAAATATAATGAATTCAACTAAAAAAAATATTATATATTTAACTTAATGTAACTTTAACAAACTTAACCGATATATATACACAAAAACCTAGCAAACTCCTTAGTAAATAAAATTGTGTGTAATTAAGCGGTGGTGGGGTGGTGGTGGTAATAATCCGTAATTCTATGACACAATAATTAATTTTTCATAGCAGTGCAAACTTTCGACCGTTGATAACTTAGTTTAATTTCTTCTGCTGCTAATTAATTATATCACCACACTTGTGTATTATCTTCTTCATTAACTAATAATCATCTTCATTTTAAAATTTCATTTCAATCTAATCTAGTTCATTATACTTTTATTTAGAGCAAAATCCTGGTGTACCAGAGTTTTAATTTGGATATGTATTTATATACTCATTAGCTCTTGTAAATGATAATATGTAACCTAAAACTCAATAAAATTTATATATTTTGATTCAATTCAGCATTATTATATCATTATTAATTACATTAGTATTTGCTACATTACATTTCTTTCAATTAATAAAGTTCAGCTTAATATATATTATAGTAATTTCAATTAGTTTTAATATATTTAAATCTATCCTATTCCTAGTTCATTTTTATTAACTCAATTCAACCAACAAAAACATGTTATTAATTTCATATTTCCGGGCTAGTACTAGTAGTAGTAGAGGAGCATATATTTGAGATTTGTCTTGTACGTAAAGTAGAGAGATCGACCACCAGTGGTGTGGTGACACTAGAACTCTTCTCCCAATTCTACGTTTCTTTTCTTTTTTATACGGTTCCTTCTCCTTTGTACTTGTCCACTCTAATCATTTCCGTTTTCTAGAACTTGCACCAACATTTACAAATGCTAAACACTATTCTCTCTACCTTTTCTTAATTTCTATTGGCCAGTCTCAATGGCAAAATCAGAGACTAATATTCGGGGAGCGAAATCGGACTTAGGGAACAAGATCATACTGTATAAAGATATTTTTCGAAATCTCAACTTTCGATTGTTACACCAATATAAACTGTTAGCTAGATTATGAGGGAACGACCGCAGTCCCACACTTTCCCTAGTTCCGCCATTGGCCAATTCAATAGTTAGAGTACCAGACTCGTCCCACTTGTCTCGAGTCTTCTTTTCTAGTGTGGCATGTTCAATTTGAGCAACGTATATCTTTATTTCACTCTATACATCAGGGTGAGACCGGAGTTTAAGTACCGTTCGATATATTAAATTATAGGCAAATTCTCATTTGAGACCTGTCTCAAATGAGACCAAACATTATATGATACTACTATTGATTGAATTTTTCGTTGGTGAGCTTTAAACCAACCGATTTCCTTGATTGAATTTATCGTTGGTGAAATTGACCAAGGAAATGATCAAGAAAATTGACCGAAAGATCAAGCAAATTGAACGAAAGATCAAATTAACTGAAAAATCAAGGCAAAACAAAAATACTCAAGGACATTGATTGAAAGATCAAACAATCTGACTAAAAGATCAAGTAGAAACAGTAAATGCTCATTCCCCTGCTCTTGGTCTCCACAAGGACATGTCTCACCCACCCAAGACTTTCTCTAAATTATATTAGAATAGTTGTATGATTTATGTACCAGATTAGATAGATGGTTGTGGTGAATATATAGAAAACCATATGGGACGATACGTGAAGCCGCCAAGGGGGCGTTCACCAATGAAAGAACCGGGAGGATGACACTTGGAGTCCGATGATCCAGTTAGTCCAAATATAAAGTTTGGAGTTGAAACTAATTAATTTCAGTTCTCATTATTTTCTGTTTTTTTTTTTTTTTGCTTTCTTTTTGAGAGAAAACGTGAAATCAGCCTTTTGACCTTGTGGATTTTCCACCCAACAAAATTATATCGAAATCGCTTTGCATGCATTTTTATAATGCAATTTTTCAAGAACGCGCAAATTAAGCATCATATCAGTAGAGTTGAAAAGGTCATGAACAAATTGTTCAATTCACAGCCACTTATTCTACATTCTTAATTATGGATATCAACCATTAATTTTTATAAATCAAAGTCTTGCGAAGTAATAGAGTTAGGCCCTGTTTACTAGAGCTTATTTCTTGATGAACTGAACTGAACTGAACTGAATTGAACTAACTGAACTGAACTGAAAATTGATGTATTGAAAAATGGAATCAGCATGACTGAATTAACCTGAATTTCATCAAATTGCATTTTCACTGAACTGAACTGAACTGAATTGAACTGAACTGAACTGAACTGAACTGATCTACAGATAAGCTCTGGTAAACAGGGCCTTATTATGGAACGTAAACATGATGTAGAATTCTTGGTAATATTCGGCATAAGTAACACATCGATCAGATAAAAATAATTTGGGAGAAATTCGAGAATAGCTGAGAAATAGACAAGTAGAACCATTACCAACATAACCTCAATTAATTTATACCATTATAAGGAGTCACGTTGTCAAGAGTGAACTGAGAGGACGTCATATGATTTGTAGCACCAGAATCCATGATTTAATTGGAACGATAGAATTCGAGCTGAGTTTCTGAATGATAGGATTCAACGCGTAATGAACAGAATTCTACCTAATATCTATCAACTTTCGTAATAACTCTACTATTAAAACATGTTTGAATCTGTAATATTAGAATCGAAAATTTTACTTACAAAAGTGATCATTTTTTATATTTAAAAATTAATATGGAGTTTTATTGGCTGATGAGCGATGACATGCGAAAAATTGTCCGTTTCTTGTATACAAACATACATGTGCGATGCAAACGCACGAGTTGCCGCTAGATGGATAGGTACATATCGGTCCTAAGATGTATTTCATAACCATTTTTGTAGTTAATTATGGCTGGATATATATTCACGAAGTGTGATCAATTATATTATATATATGTCACGTTGATCGATTAACCTGATCTTTCATATATTAATCATGATCATAGTAAAGAACATTTGAGGTTATAGAGTGCTCAGTATATGGGGAAATGCAAAAACACGAGAGGTTTCCTGTAAAACGATCCTAATTGAGACAACAGATGGCAAATGTTGATGTTCTCACTTTCAGCCTGATCATCAATTGCATGTTCTGTGTTGATGTTCTTACTTTCAAAACTTGATCTTTTACATTTTAAGCATGATCATTCAGCGTATACTGTTAATCTTCTCACTTTCATATACCTGATCATTAATTACATATTTTGTGTTGATTTTCTCACTTTCAAACCTAATTGTTTACCTATTAAAATTTTGAGACCAGTTGAGACGAGAATTTGTACCAAAACATGTATAGATGAAATAGAAAAATGGAAAAATGAGAAAAAGGGGAATTGTGTGTTGAACTAGGGTAGTGACAGGAGGAATGGGGACAGGCATGAACCCATGCGCAATTGAGCGGTCCTCCCCTTCTCCTCCATCTCCCCCCTCTTTTTATATCCCTTCATCTTTCTCACTCTCCTCTCTTCATTCAACAACATTAATTCCCTTCATCATCATCATCTTCTTCAATTCTTCTTATTCTCTCACCTCTGTCTTCTCTGTTCATCGAATCCTCTGACGAACTCGAATCTCCCAGGTAATTTGCTCCTTCGTGTTATAGTTTCTTCATAGTACTTGCATATGATTCATCCCAGAAAGAATGAAAAACGGGAAGAAATTAGTTAACCTAGTTCTGCAGCAGCTGGAAAAAAAAAACACAGTCACACACTGAAAGGAGAGAGAGAATATAGGGAACATGTCAGAGCTAGGTAAAGGGAAATTAAGGATCAGGACCAGTTTCTCTGCTGCGCGTATCGAAAAAAAAGTCAGATAGTTGCCATTGTTATTCCAGACAAAAAGACATTATTCTCAGACCTCTTTTTTACTCTTCGCTTTACCCATACTCATTTCAAATTCATCCGCGTGCTAATATATCGAGCTCATTTTCCTTTTGTGACGTCATCATTAACAACTTGCTTCATTACCCTCATCCCATGATCTCACAAAACCAATCCTTAATTATTGTAGGAATCAAAACTTCCATAGTCGATAGTGTCACCAGACTTCAACCGTTAGACCGACATCCGAGTAATAATGTTATTTTATGAATATATATATATATATATATATATATATATATGTATATATATCGTTTTTTATATAGCATGCATACCCGTTCTTGAGTTCATCATTTCACCATACTCCACCACTAGACAGCATCATTAGGCCACACTTTGTTCACTTGTCTGTTTCTTCTTCATTAGCCGCACGATAATTATTAGTTTAATTTATATTAATCAGGGTAAACTAATTGTAGCTTTGGGGTCTTTTCAAAGTAGAAAAGTTTAAAATAGATGTGATGAAAAGGTCATTTTAACCTTCTGATTGTTGCTTCTTATCCCTCTTGTCTCACACTTGTCACGCGCTGATTGGTCAGCTTCGCAAATAGTTTTACCCTACTTGTCTTACATATCTTCTTCTGTAATAATTAACGGTGCTGATTTCCATGGTGGGCGCAGATCGATCGATCATCAACGATCATGATGGATTCGGCGGAATCGTGCGTTCCTCCTGGTTTTCGATTTCATCCGACGGACGAGGAGCTCGTAGGTTACTACCTAAGGAAAAAGGTTGCATCACAGAAGATCGATCTTGATGTCATCAGAGACATCGATTTGTACAGGATTGAACCTTGGGATCTGCAAGGTATATATATACAGCTCGGTCGATCATCTTCCTTAATTTCTGCTAAATGTTAGGGTTTTTTCTGAAATTTTGGTTTTGGATTTCTGCAGATAAATGTCGGATCGGGTACGAAGAGCAGAATGAGTGGTATTTCTTCAGCCACAAGGACAAGAAATATCCGACCGGTACGAGGACGAACCGGGCAACGATCGCCGGATTCTGGAAGGCGACCGGTCGGGACAAGTCGGTGTACGAGAGAGCGAAGCTGATCGGCATGAGAAAAACGTTGGTGTTTTACAAAGGACGGGCGCCGAACGGCCAGAAAACCGACTGGATCATGCACGAATATCGACTCGAGTCCGACGAAAATGGTCCTCCTCAGGCAAGTTCAAATGGAGTTTTTCTTGTACTTTGACTCACAGTTTTGTGTCAGTCAAACCTCAGTTGAAAACTAGGTCTGGTTTTTCAGTCTGACTTTTTGTCATCAAGTTCATATTAGAAATGCTTTTGAGAGTGAATTTACATAAGTGGAATTAATATAAGTGAACTAAATTTTAACTGTTTTTGCTCAAAGTTGAAATCTTTTTTTCAAAAGTTTTGTGCATGCATTACTTTTTCCTTATAATCTCATGAGAAAGGTTTCATTAAACATGCTAAATGATTATTGTGAATTTCAAAAATACACACACACTTCATATTGTTGAAACAAAAAAAAAAATTTAATCCCAATATATATTTGTTAGACTGTATCCCGCATTAGAAGCAGACTGTCTAAAAGTTTCCACCTTGTGAGGTAAGAAATCATAGAACTTTCCATGCATGTTTTCTTCTTCTAAAACTAATCCCGCATGCATATATATATGAATCTACACACTTAAAGGCTATTTTCTCTTCTTAGTCAAAAACTTTTAACAGTATTGTGAGATTACACTTTTCTCCTTTTTTGGTGTGCAATATGAACTCTCAAACCTCATAATTCCTCCTCCCACTTTGTAAAAATAACTCATTAATTAAAATACAATGCTGAAAAATAAAATTCACTAATTATTTTTCCAACACTTTTTTTTTTTTTGCAGGAAGAAGGATGGGTGGTATGCAGAGCATTCAAGAAAAAAGCCACAGGGCAAACAAAGAGCAGCAACAACATTAACATCATAAATGAAACTTGGGACTCAAGCTACTTCTATGAAGATCAATCCAACTCAGTGGATCCTCTTGATTTCATTACAAGGCAGCAACAACATCATCATCAATTAACCTATTTGTCCCAGAACAACAGCTTCATCTGCAAGCGCGAGATCGAACAAGCGGAAACCTTAAACAGACTGCTCAACAGCAGCTCTGCCAACAATTCTGATCCCATCTTTGTGCATGATCTTCCTCAGCTCGAGAGTCCTTCTCTGCCGCTGCCCAAACGGCCGATAACCGCGACAACGACGTCGGAGAAGAACAAAATGGTCGGAGAAGATCTTCATGGTTTAGGACAAAAAGTTACAGATTGGAGGGACTTGGACAAGTTTGTGGCTTCGCAGCTCAGCCATGATCATCAGGGAGAAGCTGACGTATCAACATCGACGGCTGGATTTGAAGCTCATGAACAAGATGATGATTCGGATTTGGGATATCTTAAGTTGAGTGGATTTTTGAGTTCGAGCTCGGATTGTGATATCGGAATCTGCGTGTTTGATAAATGAGTTGCAGTTTTTACCTATAGGAATTTGGTGGTAAAAGTAAATGTGTTTTTAATAGCTATTTATACAGTGTTATTAATTGGCTTCCTGTTCTCATGATGCTGGTGAATGTTCATATGGAAGAACAGATCCATGCTTGAGAACATGAGAATTATGTGTAAACATATAAATGGTTTTTGATTTAATGAAAAGACTGAATTGGAATTAAAGTATTTTAGTGGTAATTATTATGTTTTAAATGCGCCCCATTTTGATGATCATGCAGCTGCTTGTGCTAATTAACTGTTCTTATTTCATTTGTTTCATTAAAAAAAAGAGTTTATGCTTCTCATAAAAAAAATTCATTTGAAATAATTAAATTATAGAAAGGAGAAAAATATACATGTTCACATTTTACTGTATTTAATATACATATATATTTCAATCTTATCTATACTTATTCAATATTCACAAACTTTTGTATGAGGTAGTTGAAAAATTAGATAAGAGCCTATTTTTCCATAAATATTATCACAAGTGAACTTTTTTTTTTCAAAATCCCAACATGAACAAATTCAATATCAATTAATAAAAATTGAAACAAAATGATATAATATACTTCATCCGTACCAACCAACCATGTTTCAAAGTCAAATTGAGCCAAATTTAATCATTAATTTATATTAATATGTATTATTAAATTCATTATATCACATATTTTCAAATTATTAATTTTCAAAAATTTTAATACATAAAAAAAAATTATATTCATAATCAAACTCGACTCAATTTGGACTTTGAGAAATCAACCAAACAGTCTTGAAACATTTTGAGTACATAGCAATTTAGGGATGATCATGGGTACTCCAGGACCCGACCCGACCCAGACCCTGCGAGTTTAGACCCATCGGGTCGGGTTTGGATCCCATTTTCTTAGACCCATTGGATTTGGGTCAGGTCTGGATCTCATGTTTACTAAACAGGTCGGGTCCGGATCTTAAATATTAGTACACAGACCCGACCCAAGACCCATCAAGTAATAATATTATGTACATGTATACTGAAATGTAAATAATAAGTAAACTAATTCGAGTTTTATCCCTCAAATTCCCTCTCTTACCACAAATCTAAATAAATTTTGTCTGATGTTATACAATTACTTTCTAATTTGTGCATTATTGATATGTGTGAATGAGGTTTTATGTGCACCAATATCTTTCTTTCTAAATCTCATGGAATCTATCACAACAATATATTCTGAATATGTGTTCTTGGAATTATATGAAAATTTGATTGATTTGGTATTTTATTCTATTTGATTTTTTTTAAACTTGGATCACGAACTAGAAAGTGATGTTGCAAGTGAAGTGTTCGGCTTCTTGAAGAGATCAGTTTGCCTACACTTATTATATCTTTGTTGTGATTATTAAGTATGATATTTTTGTATTTTTTGATTGAAAATTAACCATGCATGTTATATCGTAGACCATCTAAAACTATTAAGTTTACATTACTATTTTAGATGTGTATTAAATATTTTTTCAAAAACAAAACATGTATAAAAAGACTGATTATGAATTTTGATATTTCAAAATTTTTATACACGTTAAGGACTCATTTAAGACCCTTGGACAGGGGCGGACCCAGAAATTAAGGTTGAGGGGAGCCATAACATAATATAACTAAAAATATAGTACTAAATTTTAATATTCGTAAAATATTACAAGGGCATAATATGCAATTTTAAATTTTTTGGGGTGGCCCGCCCATGCCCTTGGACCCATCGAATTTGGGTCCGGATATCATTTTTTCAGACCCAACGGATATGTGTCGGGTTTGGGTCTTACTATTTTTAAACGAGTCGAGTTCGGATATCACTGGACCTGACCCAGATCCGACCCATGATCATCCCTACATAGCATCAATTGCACTATAAACATCAACAAATTATCGAATAACGTCAACATATAAACAACAAAACATTAAAACTATTTCACATAACACTTTTCTTTATTCATTTAAATTTAACACATTAGTATATTGTTTAATATTCTTTCTATCACATTATTATTACTTTGAGACAACAAGAATTTAATTTTATCCCATAGGCAAGTGATGTTGTTTTGGTGTTTTTGTACATTATACATTTCATATAATTATTTTGTTATTCTCAATTAAACTAATATATATGGACAAATTTTATGTTATTTCAATTTAGTTCAATATATTTTAAATTATTTCAATCCAGTAAAAAATAAGTTTGAAGAGACTTTGCTAGCTAAGATCTATTGATCCTCTTATGATAGTTACAGCTTAACATAAACTCTCTTGATCATATGATTATGAACTAGAATGAAAGTAATTAGGAGAGATGTATGACCTACTACCTCATTGGTGAATAATTCCTCTTCAAACTAATAACTTTTTCATAAACTAATTGTTCTTTTTTCATAAACTAATTGTTCTTTTTCATAATCTTACTTAATTAACTTCTCATTTTCACATGCTACCAATTGTCGAGTTTGGAAATAATAAGAAGACGAATTGGCTTTACTCTGGAACCCTCCCAGGTGGTCCTATAAGTGAAGGGTATGTATCCTACGATGGACCTTTCTCCCCGGAACATGTAGGACGACAGTCCTACTCTTACGTGCGTAGTTTTGTCAAGAATGATAGCTGCATTTTACTTTTTTGCCCTGCACAACTACAGTGCTCCTTACCCATGCTCAACAAAAGAGCTCAACACATATTCACCATTTTATTAAACAGCCTTCCTTTAGACAAGTGTGCCATATTGTAAAGAGAATTAGAGTATTAGCAAATAAAGAGGAGAGTGTTTCATATGGTCCGGTCCTAATTGAAATAGAGGGCATGCAGGATCATTATCTGTTCTGTGCTGATGTTCTCATTTTCAAGGTATGAACATTTATATATTAATCATGATGATTTAGTGTATTACTGTTGACAGAGTCGGCCCTGCATACATGCATGTTAAGCAACCTCTTGAGTCCCCAAATAATTTTAGAAAAAAAATATCGTGTTTTTATTTATAGTTACATTTTGATAGAATTTATACTAGTTGCATTTTTGTTAAAGACAAAAATTCTCAATTGAAACTTGGTCTCTGTTGATCCCACAGAATGATCATGCTTAATATATATGTAAAATATCAGTTTTAAAAGTGAGAAAACCAAACATGAAATTGAGAAGATTATAAATAAAATACACTGAATAAAATAAACATTTGTCACACAATTTATGCTTAATAGATAAAAGGTCGGATTTAAAACTAAAAAATCAACATTTCTATATAGTCTCACTTCTCCTTGTTAAAATAAAACAATTTATAATATTTAGGTTCGGGTCTGATCAAATTCAAGTTCAAACATAAGCCTAATCAATTCACGAGTTTATTTCAAGTCGCATTGACAGTTTATTTCTCGAATTGTAATTGAATTGTGTGTCGGGTGTGAAACTGAGGCAAGCATGGACGGAACTGGGGAGCGAGGGACTGCGGCCGCTCCCCCAGAATTCAGATAAGGGACTATATTATTGTAGCAATTAGACATTTAACCTTCGAAAAATTTGAAAAATAGACTTATATAGTGCAATGTTGCAGTCTTAGATCAGCACACCCGACTCCTCCACACCGTACTCCGAAAGCTTGTGCCACTTTCATGTATTTCAGCAGCACACCTGTGGATTAATGATACTGCGCAGTAGCCACGTTTTCAAACTGGTCAGTCAAAAACAAAATTAAAGAAGAGAATATTGGAGACTAACAAAAGCGCAGTGCCTTTTCACACTGCTAATCTTGCTCACTCTCTGAATATACATATACACGTGTCTGATCAGGAGGGTTTTGTATTTTCTTTTTGGCACCTCCTACATTAAACTACGTAGGAGTAACAAAGGCTAATAATTAGCCTTGAAAGGCATTTTATATTACAGGATTGACAGAAGCTAATCCGCGTGCCGTTTGTTTTGGTTAAAAACTGATCACTCCAGTTATCCGTTGCCTTTTAGTATGTGAAAACCCCCAATACCACAACGAAAAGGGGGTCTATATGTTGCAGTGACGAAATCAGAACTTATTTTTAAGTAGGACTAAACATGTTGGATAAATTCTGAATTGAAACCTGTTTCTTTTCAATTGGTCTCACTAAATGATCGTACTTAATATGTAAAACATCAGTCTTGAAAGTGAGAAGATCATACATGAAAGTGAAAAGATCATCAATAATACACTGAATGATTATGTTTAATATGAGTTTGAAAGTGAGAAGATGGCTCTCATAGAAGACCTTCTCAACATGTTATCTTCATCGTCGTAAGAAAGAAAAATGAATATAGACATAACCTAAAATCGGGTGGCGCTTGGAGCCATACCAAAGCTAAAGATAGTTCCGCCCTGGTAACTCTATTCTACACTTACATATTTTGTTTTGTTTCCACTACATTACTTTACCAAAGTAAGGTGAAAATTGAAAATTCACGAGTTAATTCCATCGTGCATTCTCACATATTTTGTTCTGATTCGCGGTTGAATTTACCTTAGCGGGGTGAAAAATGGAAAACTAGAGGTTAGTGTTGGTCGGTAGGACCAAAAATGTGTCTAGCATGCGCTATACAAGAAGGTCACCAGGACCATGCTTGTCCCTTAAATCTGTAAGCCCAAAGGGCACCTGTCCTCCTAGTGCCGCACACATCCCTTTCTTTCTTTATCCCTTTTCATCTTTCTTCAACGTTGTTATTGCTGAGTTTTACTGCACCACTCAAATTTTTCATTCGCTGTTATTACTACTAAGTACATCTAGAATTCCTGCAACAGATCAAAGAACATGCTAGCTTATCCGAATTCCGCGCCATAAAGTTTATAGCAGAGCTCTAAAGGGATCAAAAGACACTGAATTGCAGAATTCAGAAGCAGTTCTTGAACATAGCCCCGAGTTTTTAGCCCTAGATTTGCAATTCGTCAATTGTAAGTTTAACCTTAACTTCACCTTGATTTTACTAAGTAGAAAGTTACAGTGCAGACAGAAAGTATGCAGACATATTGGTTGCAAGGGAAAAAGATTATTACACCCCTAGCATGCCAAGCACAACACATTTTCATGGAAAGCATGTAATTCATTCTTTTCTACTAAAATGCAGCCACGCGGCTCGAGCTACAGGTAAAAACTGGAACTGTTCTTAACACATTGTCAACCATATAATCACATACAATACCATCATGGCTTGGTTTGAACTTAGAATGAAGAATGACTTAACATGATGCTTTTTCGGCATTCAGATTATCAAGTGCATAATCATGTCTTACTATTTCCCTTTGGTACACCTATCAGGTTATCAATAACTCTATACACTAATTATACCCACCATTTTCAGATAATGTATTCTATTGAATGGAAAAGGCTACTGATCAAATGAAACGAAATCATCAAAAGGCAAACTAGATTGTTTATCATTCGCCAACGAGACAGTTGAAGTAACAAACGAAATTGAGAAACGGAGGAAATTATACCTTACTTTAACCAAATGCCAACCACAAGCTACTAGGTAGAAGAGCTCTTATCCTAGTGACATTTGTGGAAAGAAAGTGAGAGACAGAGATAACACATGTATAGATGGTAATAAGTATGAAGGTTTTGACTAACACAGGCTTCCATTGAGAGAACAATGATGCATATCATGGCACGCAACAGCATCAACAAACAAGCATGACTTCACTTTGATGACCTTTTCAAGCAAAGAAGAGATTAAGACACACAGGAAAAGGGCCAAAACCATGTGCCGAGCATTACAGTGCAGAAGTTCAAAAACACAAGATTAGAACATGAGATTGCACATAAACACAGATTCATACCAGAGAGCTAAAGAACATTCATTATGTCACTATCAAAGCAAAAGCACCTCCAACAATATACGGTAATGAACTTTCAAAGACTTTTACGGGAGCAACAAAGCAGGGGAAAAGCTCCTCTGCAATATGTGACTGATAGCCAATGAATGCACCACGAAAAATGTTTAAACATGCATCAGCTCAACCACTACCTTTGATAGACTTGAAATGTCAAGAAAGTCGCATTCCTTCATATGATTTCCATTCATTATACAGCACAAAATGTGTAAGGACATGTTCTCACATAAATTGTTTACAGCTGACAGAACTTGGATATGGAAGGCATCACATCAGCGTATTTCGACCACAAAACACTTTTACTTTTCCTAAATATGGAGAATATCATAAATATAAATTGGATGTGTTCTTTCAAATTTTCACGCAGATATAAAATAAGAACATACATATCAGCTATACTAAAATGGGTTGATCCTCATTTGTTAAAAATGCATCTCCTTCGTCCCAATTGCCACAAACAATTCCTATTCAACACTCTTACCGTGTTGAGCAAAGGAAATAAGAAGCAAAAATGAAAGTTACATGACCAGGTAAACGGAGCTTTCGACAAGGAATTATTTAATTATAATATTTTTTTAGAGGGTGAACCGCAATATAACAGCATTGCCATAACAGGCACTGAAAAATATAGCTTCAATCCATAATCATAAAAAAAAGGATGAAAATCCCAGGCCTAGGCTTACTACTCAACTAAGCATGAGAATATCATCGTACCATTCAATATGATATCAATGGCCCGAGAGTGACATCAGAATTGAGTCAATAAGCAGGCATCGAAAGTTATTATAGGTCACAGTATGAGCAAACGAAAGCTTCCAAGTTCAGATTGATAAGCAAAAGAACCACATTCAACACAGCAAACAGTCATAGTTATAAAATTTGTCATCGATAAGTACATACACTGATTTGAAAGTAAACTAATACAGAAGAACAACATTCAGTTCACATATTAAACTTGATATTCTCCATGCGCAAACAAGATAACAATCAATCTGAAACATGCATATTTATGCCCTTTCACCACGGATACGCCTTGCAAGCTGGATGTCCTTGGGCATGATGGTCACTCGCTTGGCATGGATAGCACAAAGATTTGTGTCTTCAAAGAGACCAACAAGGTAGGCCTCAGCAGCTTCTTGCAGTGCAAGCACGGCATGACTTTGAAACCTCAGGTCCGTCTGGACAGAATAATGTAATTAGTTATCAACATGAAACTTATTTGAATATGAAAGGCAGTGTCAAGTAGATGTAAGTTTTAGCATAGAAACAAAGTGAAATGAGAATATAATAACCTTGAAATCCTGAGCAATCTCACGAACAAGCCTTTGAAAGGGCAGCTTACGGATCAAAAGCTCAGTACTCTTCTGGTATTTCCTGATTTCACTGCATACAGAAAACAGAGACACATCATCAGGGATATTCCCAGTTATAATATTTCAAGTGGGAAATAGGTAAAGCTTTTTATAAAGTAGAATGATAAAATAAGTACCGGAGAGCAACAGTTCCAGGGCGGTAACGGTGAGGCTTCTTAACTCCACCGGTAGTAGGGGCAGACTTCCTGGCAGCCTACACATGGAACATTAGTCAGCCCAAAACACATATTATTCTTATGAAATAAAAACTATAAACAAAGGAATGCAGTTAGAACTCCAACATCAATAAGTAATAGGGTTTATAGTCAGCAATACAGCGGTCCATGGGGTATCACCTATATCTCTTCCAATACAATAAGCACGATTCACATGGAACAGAACAGGCAATAAGGTTTTGTGATTTCAAACCATCCTAGCTCGTCTTGGGACTGGATAATGACGACGCACAACTAATTCAGTTTCCCCATCATTTTATATTCTTGAAAACTACAACCACCTTAACATTCCCTGTATGCCTCTTACTTCCACGACCATATGTATAAGCAAGTATAGCCATATCAACACAATGACATATGACATACTATAACAGGCGAAGTTCCAATCACCACATTCTCACAAACTTAAATATAGCATTATACAATCACTGATCAATACAACACCATGAGCAAAATTCAACCACATAACTCAAAAGTAAAAAAAACATCAACAAATATCCAAATTAGTCTCACAAACACCACGCCATTTCCTTCTATAAGCAAAACTCAACTACATAACTCTAAGAGTAAAAAACCTCCAAAAATATCTATTCAGCATCTCACAACATTTTCACCAACTTAAATATACAATCATAGATCAATACAACGCCAACTCAACGACTAAATCTAAGCAGGTTCTGCATACATCAATTGACGCCATAAATCATGGAAAAATTAATATCAAACACTACAATCACTAAAAACTCAGCAATCAAGCGACGATCAAATAAAATCCATGGAATTTTCATTAGAAAGGCAGAGAAGGTGAAAACCTTGGTTGCGAGCTGTTTCCTCGGGGCCTTCCCTCCGGTGGACTTGCGAGCGGTTTGCTTGGTACGAGCCATGGGGATCTGGAAGATGATGCAGAAACGATTCGAAAACTGATTAATCAAAACAGTTATCGAAATCAAAGAGCGAGCTCGAATGAATTAGGGTTTTGTATCTCGCGCTACCTGGAAGAAGTCTCTGCCTCGATGAGTATTTGGATATGCTTTACTTTTCTACTAACTTCGCGCTGCCACCGGTCTTTGTGGTTAGATTTGGCGTGTATAGATAAAATTTTCAACTATATAACCATTCAGTCCTCGTGTAATGTTTTATTTATCCATCAAGGACAAGAGTTTCTCCTTTTTCGACTCAGCCCAACTTTCCCTTTTGAAACTACTCATATAACAAAATCTCAATTCTCAAAATTGAGAGCTATTCTAGTTGAGACAAAATTTAAATGTTGATCTTTTCACTTTATGTCGGATCATTACTTGTTTGTTTGTTATGTGTTGATTTTTTCACTTTCAAAGTCTGATATTTTACATATTAAACATGATCATTTAGTATAAACTTTTAAGTTTTTAGTCATAGAACTACTTTCAAAAAAATAAAATATGACCAAATTATTGGGAATAACATAGTGCCATTATCATTTGACATTTTCCTTTCAAGTATGTTAAATTAGATTATGAATCAAAGACACCATAAACTCTCATATACATGGACTTATGTGTGATGTGGCCAACTTAGTGAACGTCTTGAGCAAACGGAATTTGGTGATGGTTTGATTACATATACAAGACTAGCCTGATTTTGAACAAATTTAAGCCTCCAAAAGCCTACCACAAACTAGAATATTCCAGATGAGTGGGAAGTGGGTGTAGGAACTATATTGACAGTAATTTGTAGTAAATAAAATTACAGAATATAAATTACAGAAAACACATGAATAATAAAATACAAGTTATATTATTTATATTAATCATGCAAAACATGCCAAGAGTTACAAATAATTATGCATACAACATATTAAATATCCTAGACACAAAAGCATAGATCATTATGGAGTCGAGCTAGTCTCCGCCCTTGAAACTTATGAGGCCAACAAATGACACCAAAGTCCCATAGGATAAAACCATAAGGTAACATACAAAGTTACCTGGATTTCGTAGAGCCGATCTTCAATCACAATGACTTGACTCTCAACTCACTCATCACCAACGAAAACACCAACTCTCTCAATTTAATATGTCTCACTATATTAATTCTACGAGTTTTAAAAGTGTGTTCTCTATTGACTGATGGCTCTATATATATACTCCTAAATCCTATGAATTAGGAAACATAATTTTCAGCTGGAAAGATTCTCAATCCAATACGCATATGGATTCTCTCACAAAATAAGGTAAACTGTGTTTTAATTATAGCATAAGAACTTTCCCAAATAATGAAAGTCTTATCTTTATGGAATAACACAAAGTAATTTCCATAAACCAAAAGAATGTACTCCAAGTAATTCTTCAATTAAAACACATTCCGGGATTTTCTAGAATGTTCAACATATGAACTTCATAAACAATAGAAATCCTATTTTGGGTAAATTTCTTTAACCAAAACTTTCTATATCTCATTCATCTCCGAATGATAAGCCCCAAAAGTTACCATACTGTAACTTTCAATTTACCTTAAATAAATCATTTTCCAACAATCCCCCACATGAATCAGATATAGATTCGGGATTTCAATTACGCATTACACTAATGTAGTCATTGTGATTGCCGTATCGGAAGCTTAGATGTCTGCATAGGAATAAGTAGATCATTTAGTCCTTGAACTTTTCCCTTGGGATAGCACACTATTTCACTGGTTAGGAAGTATGCGGTTCCGCTTTGAACTTCCCTGAACCGCTGGTATGAACTTTCATGTACGTCCCACAGACATCTTACTATACTCTGCGATTTCCGCGGTTGTGCCCAATTCTCGCGGCCATGGAGCACCTGCCTATTTCAGTCGCGTTTGTAAAGAATTGTGTCCTCATTCAATTCCCTCTAGAGGCGGCCACACCTCCCGCACATAGGTGACTGGTTGCTGAGGAATTTGTTATTTGTTAAATAACCCATTTCCACTCTAATTCCCATAATTAGAGGCCGTTAGTCATTAAAAGCATTTCATGCTTACCCTCATTTCCACTTCACTGTTTCATCATCATAGGAATAAGACAAGAGGTTTAAAGAAACCCCCACAGTGACGTCGGTGGGTCTTTGACGTTTAGTTGTCCCTTTGAACCTAGACCATGGGATCTCCAATCGCATAGGTTGGGTGTCCACAGACGTAACCTCACCATTTAATGGACTTCAGTCTCATTCCTCTCGATGATTTAACTACCTCACGATTCAATTTCTTCGTCAAGAAATCGATCTAATCCTTTCGTCAAAGGAACACAACCTTATCTTAATGACGATAAGTCAATTTAGATAAATCCTGGTTTGAGAGTAGTTTTCTAATGATATTTTATCTACGTTTAGACATACCATTATCGATATGGCTTTACAGTAAACCAATCAGCACAAATTTGCTTTGGTTACCTTGGGATTTCCTTTTTCTCAAAAGGTACGGATACTCATTTCCTTTCCCATAATCCAACATAATGGATTTAGATTCCTCATATGAATCTAAGAGAATCATTTCTCTACACATTTCAAGCCATATCCACGAGAACACGAGTATCACAAAAACTTGGATCCATTAGTTTTTCTCTTGACTACTCATGTCTCATCTTACTTTCAGAGTAAGAAATGCCTGATCGTGTACAACTCATTGTGTACTACAGACCTTCAATGACTCTACATTCTCTTATCAAGAGAAGTTTCACCTTTACGAAGGTATTCCAACAATGTTAGAGTCATTCTATTGAATACGATATATCTCTCATAGATTCAGTCATCGTATCAATATCACTATCAATGAGCGAACCATTCGATTTGAGAACATAAATGATATAATCATTTCTCGTGTCTCTTAGCACTCATGCCTTAACTAATCTCATTGATTCAAATCATTGGCTCATCAACAATTAGTGTCATCAACTCATGGACTGTTTTGGAGCATCGAGCCATTCATATTGCTCTATTCAGATCTTAATATCTAAATCTCCATTTAACCACTAGGTCCATTTGATGTACTTTTGAGCTTACACAAAGCTTCAATCGGAAGTACCATCATTTCAGGTATCATTCTCATTTATGGAGAATACCATTAAGTATACGAATACTTACTAATTGTTGAAATCTACTAGCAGTCTAGTGATTTGCCTCAATGGTAGATCAATCTCACTATTGATTACCGTTTTTCCATAAACATCATTTCATGGAATTATAGCCTTTTAAAGCTCTCAGATATACCTCTAAAACAAAACAAGGCACAAGACTTTGTCCTATCACATTTGCTTCATTTAGGTTTATCATCACAGATTCTCTACGATTTCATCCATTGGCTCATAATGCCATTAAGGATAAATCAAGATCTCTAGGAATTTCCATAAAATAATCTTTCATCAAAAGATGTATTTATCAATTCCATCAAATATTTCTTATGAATATCACAATATTTAATATTCTTTCATAAGAAGTCAACAAGCACTACCATAATGTGCAATTTTAGTAAATATACCATTTCAGGTAATATCTTACTATACTTGGTTAGACGTCAACCTCCACATTCGAATGAACTTCTCGGATGAGTCTACACCGTTAGGTCAACCCCCACATTCAAAGGAATTCGTAGGATGACTCTACACCATTAAGAGTTTTCATTTAATCTTTTGAGATATCTTATTTAAAAGATCACCAACCTACATATAGGTTTTCCACATCGCTTTATCATTTCTAGCGACTTTCCGTTTCACTACTATATATAGGTAGTACATACGGAATCATGACATGTGCGAATAATCTTGTAGTGTGAACACAATCACAAAAAGATTTTACATATTCGCTCTCACAATCATGTCATACCACAAATGATACAAAAATGGACTTAGAACCATTTATTTAAGTATCATTTAAGTGATTCTCGTTATTATCACTTTAAGACAAAATCGACTTGTCTACCACACTGGACTTATCAAAAGTCTCGTTTGTTCAACAAATGAATCAAACATAAGATTCTTATCCCATAAACTTATTTTAAGGATAGATTCTTTCACTGCAACACTTTCGTGTTTCAACTGATTGTGGGAATCTCTCTTATCTATACAACATACTTAGAATAAGAGATGACCAGATTTCCCAATATCAAGTAGCCATTTATCCCAGCAATTACAACAACAGATAGAAGTAATATCCATGCCATCAAGGATTTGGTTAATCATTCACTTCAGGGATTTCGATTTACTATCCCTCATGACGCAGATTTCCCATCTCATGGGTAAAATGTGAGTTTGCAAACTCTACAAAAAATACTACCCATTTCCAAGTCATTTCAGTACAACAGTACTTGACTACACTCGAGTGACTTTCTCAATTCTCATATGAATTGATATCTCAGCTCAAGTCTGAGTTACGCCGTCTCGCGATGAGTTCACGTTTTACACTCTTGACCCAAACATGGTCCCATTCGAGTCTCATTCTTGCTCGAATACATTTCCCTTTATGCTAAACTCAATCGAATTCAAGTCTTAGTATGGGATTCTGCCTTATCGGCTCAATTTAGAGTTTTTCACGTACTTTTCCAAGTACTTAGTGATATCTCTCTACCTTGTCAAAATTCATCTATTGCTGAATTTTAAGGTTTCCGGTTCCCCCACATTGGACCGATATCATTATCATCTCCACACGTATAGTTCCTCGGAACTTTGTGTCTTGGAGTTCCTAGACCATATGTCTACAGATTAGATAATCTTAGAATTTTCAGTTCTTTCTGACCGAAATTCTAGACTTACCAAAGTCTCGAAATCCCTATCTCAGAATACAAAATTCTAGATTTGACCATATTGTCTTGGGATTTTCAAATCTCAGATTATTCAGGTTTCTCAACCAATCTGACGATTTATCAAATTCTTCAATTATGAGTAATTAGAATTTTAACCTCAGAATTCTTAGGTCTCTCAACCATAATTCTGACGATTATTTAATTCTTCGATTACAAATAATCGTAATTTCAGCATAGTTACGAAAACTCATGCTTTCAGGGTTTCTCGTTATGGTTCTTAAAACCAATACCCTTGACATAGTAAAATTACTCATGTCATCTCGTTCGTATTTTATAGATTATACACAATAATCAAAATATCGAACACAGAGCCGTATGCTCATCTCATGCAATATACAATTGCTCAGGTCTTACGAAGCTTGCTGTGAATTCATGACAGTTGCACACAACACATTGCCAAGTCTATCACATAGCATAACTTCTGCCACTAGTTCTTGGTGATTGCACACAGCAAAATCAACCACAAAACCACATAACCACGTATTAGTAATACGTTCTGAAAATTCCGTCAGAATATATAAAATATTCACAGATGTTTTCAACAGATATGTACGCTGAAAATTTCGTCCAAATATATGCATTAACAGATGTTTTCGCCAAACATATATAATGAAAATTCCGTCCAAATATGACAGATGTTTTCAACTATATTAGTTTGTGAAAATTCCGTACAAATATATTGACAAATGTTTTCAGTACAATCCTTCCAGATATCAAAGTTTCGGACAAATCAGATTCACGCGGAACTGATTCCGACAACTTTCCACACATATAAAGTATGGCGACACACAAACACACCATGCACTGAAATTTGGCACCCAACATGCATCTCTATATTTTCAGGACAAAATATCACGTAAGCATGCATAATTATTGTGAACCGTGCACTAAATTCACATATATCATGTTGATTAATTAGTTAATTAATCACCCAGCCAAATTTGTCTAAATCATTAACATGCTAACATAAATTAAATAATTCACAATCTGCTTAATTATTTCCCATGCATTCAAGCGTCCACCATGCAAACAAAGAACTACATATTCATATATTGCATAGCCACTAATTAATAATACACAACATTGTAAAATTAATCCATTTATGCATGCTGCCTTCGTGTGTTTATATGCCAAACATTTAAGATTCAATTCACGTTGAAATTACAAATTCTCATCAATTTCAATCAATCTTAACATGCATATAATTAAACCGAGGCAAAGAGAAATAATCATGTTTATCAAAATAAACCCATCCAAACTAAATTGAATACCACATCTAATTCAATTTATTGGGATTGATACTCTAACCTTCGTTTAAAAGTCGAGACCAAAATATCTCTAACTGATCAACACCATCTTCTCCACGATGCTCGTTGATCCTCGTAATTGATATTTGTACATGCCAAGAAAACTCGGCAAACCATTAGAAAAACTTCACATGAGTTTTTCGGATTTAAGTTCACAAAGAACAATTTCCGAAAAACCCTAAATCAAATAACACACATAAAAATCCTGCTCATATAAATATATAATATAAGCACATAATTAATCATGCACCCCTACTTTTGGTTTATTCAATATAATAACCTTAGCATGCATAATTTATAACTCACGTAGCCTGTAGTCTTCGTAATTCTAATCACATTAAATTTCCAAAAACCACAAAAATATTTCCGTAAAATATTCTATAATTGTTCTGAAAAATTACACATCAATATCCGCCCTTTAAAAGTTTCATAAGTTTCAAGACTGTAGGAACTATATTGACAGTAATTTGTAGTAAATAAAATTACAGAATATAAATTACAGAAAACACATGAATAATAAAATACAAGTTATATTATTTATATTAATCATGCAAAACATGCCAAGAGTTACAAATAATTATGCATACAACATATTAAATATCCTAGACACAAAAGCATAGATCATTATGGAGTCGAGCTAGTCTCCGCCCTTGAAACTTATGAGGCCAACAAATGACACCAAAGTCCCATAGGATAAAACCATAAGGTAACATACAAAGTTACCTGGATTTCGTAGAGCCGATCTTCAATCACAATGACTTGACTCTCAACTCACTCATCACCAACGAAAACACCAACTCTCTCAATTTAATATGTCTCACTATATTAATTCTACGAGTTTTAAAAGTGTGTTCTCTATTGACTGATGGCTCTATATATATACTCCTAAATCCTATGAATTAGGAAACATAATTTTCAGCTGGAAAGATTCTCAATCCAATACGCATATGGATTCTCTCACAAAATAAGGTAAACTGTGTTTTAATTATAGCATAAGAACTTTCCCAAATAATGAAAGTCTTATCTTTATGGAATAACACAAAGTAATTTCCATAAACCAAAAGAATGTACTCCAAGTAATTCTTCAATTAAAACACATTCCGGGATTTTCTAGAATGTTCAACATATGAACTTCATAAACAATAGAAATCCTATTTTGGGTAAATTTCTTTAACCAAAACTTTCTATATCTCATTCATCTCCGAATGATAAGCCCCAAAAGTTACCATACTGTAACTTTCAATTTACCTTAAATAAATCATTTTCCAACAGTGGGAACAATCTTTCACATAACGCGCACAAACCAAATATTCTTCTTTTTTCCGTTTAATGAAAATATTATGAAGAAATAAGAAATTTGTGTGTTGATCAATGGCAATTGGCACCAAATGCAGAAAAGCAACAACTCATTTCATTTCATTGAAGTTAAACTAATTTCCCAAATTAACTCTGTACTGGGAAAGAAAGAACAAGCAACAAACACCATTACTTTAAACATTATTCCTATTCCCACAGTCATACCTATCTACACATCATCAGGCTAGATTCCGGCTCAGTTACGCGGCGGCGGCTTTCCTAGCCCTCTTAGCCGGGGACCTGATCGACTTGGGCTGCTTCGGCTTCGGAGCTGCAGCCGGCTTCTTAACCTTCTTAGCCGCCTTTTTGGTACCCGCTTCGGCTTTCTTCACCACAGGCTTCTTCGGCTTGGCTGGTGGAGCGGCGGAAGCAGCAGGGGGAGCCTTCCTCTTCTTCTCCGCGGTTGCCTTCACCGGCTCTGGCTTCTTCGCGGCTGCCTTCTTCGTCTTCGCTTCAGAGAGCTTGTACGAGGCCTTGATTTTGATCAGCTTGCCCTTCGTCGCAGAGTTCTTCAGCTGCAGCCCGAGAATCTTCCGGAAGTTCGCCGGCAGCACCGCCTTGTGCTTGTCCTCCATGAATTTGGCGATCGCGTGTGGGCTCGATCCGCTCTTCTCCTTCAGCGCCGTGATCGCTTCCTTGATCATCTGCACATAGGCAATTGAACGAAATCAGAACAAATCATATCAATTGCAGAAAGGGGAAATAAAAACACAGAAGCTTCTCGATCACGACGGAGCACCTCAAAGTACGGGGGATGAGCAGCGGTTTTGGGAGCCGTCTTCTTCTCCTTGGGAGCCTTGGGCTTCTTCTCTTTCACAGCCTTTGCAGCAGGCTTCGCCTTCGCCGGCGCCGGAGCCTCCGCCTGAGGCTGAACGGCGACGTTTTTCTCAACTTCTCCGGTAGCGGCCATTTCACTGTTATATCACTCTGAAGTACTACGAAAATGTGAACGGCGTTTTGAAAATTGGATGAATAAATTTAAAGGAGAATTCAGCGTTTTATAGTGGAAGTGGTATGGGTGGGGTATAAGGAACTCGGAATCTGATTGGTGGATTAGTAATGACGCGGATCGACGAATATGGTGAGAGTTAGTTTGGAGCGTAAACGTGGAGATATATGGGCCGTCGATTGAAGTGCGAATTGGATCGTGCAGTGCCATTCTTATCCTGTGGGGAAAGTGACAGATGCAAATGGAGTTTTTTCTCCATGTCATGCCTGTGTTTTTTATTGGTGCATTTTTGGGTCCATTTTGACTGATTTGTAACGGATTTGGATTGGGGAATTTGATTTGAATGAAGTTTGGAAAGTTGTGAGTATAATGTGGGTGGTTTGGGATAAAATGGATGAGATTTTGTTGTAATTTTAGCCTTTAAACATGAAGGTTCTTTGTTTTGTTGTTTCTTTTTCTGTTTTGAATGTTTTTTTTTCTTGAATCTTGAATTTACATGTAGATAAACAAGATAAAACTATATATATATATATATATATATTCATCACTGCAATGCTGAAATTTGTTGTGAAGTCACTTAAATTTGTGTTTTAATATGAGACTAGATTAACAAGTTACAAAATAACGAAAATTTGTTACATGTCTGGTTGATATTTTACCCTAATATTTTTGGTCATTTGAACTGATTTCTTTTTTCACGGTATTTAGTTTTATAAAAGTCTCCTAAACATGCATAATTAGATCATGTTTACACGAGTTAAAAGTACACTACATTTTATTTATATTCAGTTAAATTCAATTTGATGACATTTTATTTAATTCTACTATCACTAATATTCAAAATAAAATAAAATTGGATGGATGGATGGGACTAACGCACTTCTTTCTCATCTTCCATCTTCTTTTTTCAATCTCATTTTCATTTACATATGTTGATAGAAAATCAAATATTTATGTATTTTTTTAAATTATTTCCTATTATATAATTATTTTGTTCTCATGCCTTATTTAATTAACAACGTCTTGTTTCAACCACCTTAAGTTTTGGATACATAAACGTCAATTTTGACGCAATAGTAACGTCACTTAAAATATAACAAACATCCCCAATTTATTACAAATACTCAACCACTTACATTATCCGTTATCTCAAGTGGCCAAAAACATTATCTTGGGTAGGAGAGGTCTAGGGTTCAAACCCTCACTCCTCCAATATGGGCTGGAGGGGATTTCTCTCCTAGTCTCCCAAGTCTCGATCACCTCTAATCTGCAAGAGACGTGCTCAACTGAGTAATTGATCTGCATAAACTGGCGTATGCAGTGGCATCATCAAGTGTAAGTGGGGTCCTCAAACTCACTCAAAGTCAAGCGGGGAGGCCACTCAACATACAAGATCAATAAACTAGACCAGAGTATGATTATATTAGTATAGAGTATGATTCTCGTATCAGATTCTGTCGTTGTAAAGGGCGTGTTCCCAATAAAAAAAAACTCATATCAACCCTATTATATCTTAGCAATTGATCACGCTGCAATATGAAAATGTGTTTTGATTTATTACAATACTTTCAACTTGTTATTGTTTTGGGATTCTGAGCAATATGTCGGTGCTAGTGGTCATCCTATGATTAATGATAAATTCCTGTGATTTACCGACAAATGTCGGGCTAATAATGTATAGTTTTTTTAAAAATTCAAAGAATAAGAAAGGTAGTACTATCAGTTTAATAAAATAAATTAAAAATAAATTAATCACATAATTAAACAAAATAATTGAAATACTATATTAGACCGCGAGTTAAACTTCAAACTTTCAAACTTTCGGGCGCTGACCCGTTTATTACGCGACCTTTTGTAGTATCTTTCCTAATCGGAGCCCAATCCGGCCGTTGTAATCACCGCCAAAACGCCGTATTAATTAACGTCGCCGTTTTGGTCTCTACTCTCCATTTCCGTCCCAATCACTACAAAAGCTTACTATTGGAAGACAAACGGAGCAGTTCTCACTGCGATTTCCAGGCAGAACACCGGCGACCAGTATCTTTCCGACGACCGGAGCTCCGGCCTAATCCTCATCTCATTCACCTTTTTATCTCGCCTGTAAGTCGTTTCCGTGAAGCCGGAAATATTTCCGTTTAGCTTCGCATTAATTTTTTCCGATCTACTTGTTTTCGTGTTCATTTCATTAGCTTAGTGCTTTCAGATGTGTAGCTCGAAGCTAGCTTCCCGATCTCTTTCATTTCAGCTTGCTCTAGTTTGCAGAAAGATTGTTTTGCGTTCATGAAGTTGATTAGCCTATATGTAGAAAAATTAAGCTTGGATTATACATAGTTTTTGATTGATCTAGAATAGATCGAGAACTCGATGTGGAGTTGAAAATATGTAGGACTTGAAAATGATTAAATGAGTGCCTGGAGAAAGGAATGATACATGTAGAAGAAGAATAAGATACATGTAGAAGAAGAATAAGATACATGTTAGTTTGAATGCTAGCTGGTGCGAATATTGTTAGCATCCATCAGTTTTCTGATGTTGATTAGGTTTCAAACTCGTTCAGCTGGTAATTGCTCGGAAACACAGTGTAGTTTTCGCCTATTCGATTAGGTCTTAAAACCTGAAAAGCTGCTTGATCTATGAGACTATGAGTCATCTTCCAGCTCTCTTGTATGTTTTGCTGTGTTTATGTGTGTTCAGAACATTCAGTAGCTGCTGAAATAAATAAAAACATAAGATTTTGTGTCGGCATCTCTTTTATTTAAGTACAGGAGTTAATATCTTCTGTAACCAATAATTGTTCATGTCTCTATGCAGAAATTTCTTTTATGGGAATCGATTGCTAGCTTCTCCAGTACAGTACATGATGGTATGATATGTACTTTTTTGTCAACTGTTTCATCCAACATATTGTGTGCAGTCTTTTACATTTTGATAAAATGGGTAACTTCCTGGAATTATTACAACATACTTATCGGATTGGTGAAAATGAATGATTATATTGAACTAAAATACAATTGCATCATAGTGTGAAGTTCAGTTTCAAGTACTTGTGTCTTTGAATAATCTCATGTAGTACTTGTCCATCATCTACATGCCTGAAAATATTTGCTGCAATTGACTACTCAGGCCTTTATGCTTATGTAGGACAACTCATCTTCAAGTATGAAGACATATATGGCCATCACGGCTGAACGAGATGCTGCCATCCGGGATAGAAACATGGCCTTGGAGGAGAGAAAGAGGGCCTTTGCTGAGCGAGACATGGCCATGCTTCAGAGGGATGCAGCAATTGCAGAGCGTAATTCTGCCTTGAAAGAGAGAGATGATGCAGTTGCAGCTCTGCAGGACACAGAATGCTCTATACATAGCTTGTTCTCTGATTCAGGCGTTGATGATGAAGAAAAGGACTTGCATTACCTGGAGCAAATACGATATGACATCCCTGATGCCGATGGTGCATTCAGCCCAGTAGAAACTTCCACCAGCCATACCCCAAATGTAGCAGAAGTTGAATATGAAGCTGCAAAAACAGATAAAGTGAAGCACGAAGAAGATGATGTTGTTGCAAACTCATCAAAGTCTGCTAAAACCTCGAAAAGACAGGCTGAAGACATGCCTGAGCATATGCTCCCTCATTCTTCAAACGGTTGGAGCAGCAGTCAACATGTAGAAACTGATGAGGAAAGAGATGGCCAGATTGTTACGTGGAAAGATGATTTAGCCTTGAACCAGATAAACTTCGATGAAACTTCCATGCCCGTGCCAGTGTGCTCCTGCACAGGAACACCCCAACCATGCTACAAGTGGGGGAGCGGAGGATGGCAATCTGCATGCTGCACAACTACCATGTCTATGTATCCACTGCCTCAGGTGTCAAATAAGCGCTACACCAGAGTTGGTGGGAGAAAGATGAGTGGAAGTGCATTCAATAAATTGCTCAGCCGGCTAGCTGCTGAGGGTAAGGATCTGTGTTCCGGTCCCCTTGACCTCAAAGATCACTGGGCAAAGCATGGCACAAATCGGTACAGCACTTTGAAGTAACTCCAACCGATGGGATTGGAAACATGTCGTGTGGCATGATATTGTGAGGCTCGAACATTGTTGTTTCTGGTACATATAACCAGAAGAAAGAATTTGTACATTGAAATTGGATACCAGTGGAACGATTGGTCTACTATGATCCAGATTCAAAAGATCAGCATTATTACTACATGTTACTTTACTAACTGAGGCTTGTTTCGAGTGAATTTCTCTCTTTTTATGACCTTTTCTTGTTTTAGAGCGATAATTTCTTCCTAATCTGATTATTTTCTTGTTGGAGACCTCATAATAGGCCAACAAAATGAAACATCATACAAAAGATTTACAAAAACTATAATAGCTTTGCTCTGTTAATTTCATTTGATTGCACTAAACAGGCATGTTTGAGATTCCAAATGCCCAGTTATATACTTTGCATATCATAACAAGATCACTGTATAAGAAGATGTCAAAGCTGCAATGGCCAGAGTTTGCAACATGCAATCCAGCCATACGCGGAAGGGCAAACACGGGTTGATGACAATAAATTCGATGTTACTATTGAGTTTACAAAAGATACTGCTAATAAATAAACTACTTCAACTGACTACACCTGTTTTACATCGAGTCAGACTATAAGAAGAAAAAGGTTAATCATAAGTTAGTTACTGATCATAAAATGGGAAAGATATAAAATCTATCACATTCTTTCTGGCTGACAAATTATCTGTGAACCTGAACCAGATTAAGCAAACACCTTGTTAACAAATTAAATCTCCACCTAAAACCACACATGGATGGCATAGGCCTGGTTGCTATGTTTTCTCCAAAGAAAAAAGACCTCTAATGCCAAAACAACTAAAAAGAGAATTTTACTCCATTGGAAATTTGGAGCCAGTAGCACTACCGACGCTATCTGTTAACTAGCTAGCGACTTACCAATACATACAACAGCAATCTGAATCAAACTCTTACCGGTAGCTAAACAATGACTCTATTAGTGACATTTGAACTACACATAACCTATGAACAATATACCAAAAAATCATATACAACTAGTAGACTCGTATGATTTCACAGGGCAGCACATTTTTGAAAACAATGTGGTTTTACCGGACAAAATATTAGTCTCCACTAAAATTCTATAATCTTCACACCTCCCAGTCTGAAGCCTGTGCCGACTGGGATAACAAAAAATGATTTTTGGGTGGGGCCGTGGGGGTTTTCATCAGTGATGAAGTGTCAATACTACCACTAGACGTGTATAAACATTTAACACTCACACCATAAAAGCCATAACCCAAAGCAAATTATCCACACTCAAGTCACACAATTTAATCTCACATATTTACATTACAAGTACCTAAAGGATCCCCAAGAATCCTTTTTGAAGGCTGCAAAGGAACTAAAATTGATCCCAAATGAAACTAAAAGGCATATAGAAACGATAAAGATTCAAAGTTTGATACCTTCCAACTTTCTTAAAGGTGTATAGACACGATAAAGATAAAAAGTTTCCCCCAAAAGTTGGCATTGACACAATAGAAAGGACAGAGAATGCCAAGACTACGTTAAACTTTCAACTTACTACAATAATCATCCCAAACGACCTAAAAATGATGAGCAACATTTCTTCTTACATACTCTATCATGACTTACATTACAAGTTGAGTTACATCCTCAAAAAAAACAAAGACTATGAGATTCAATAGAAGCCATGTTCAACCTCAAAATACACCTTAATGGGATCTATTCTTCATTGGTGTCATTCAAGTTGAAAACTAAAACAAACTCCCATTACAAAGGACATCAAGGTGGTCACGATCCAGTCCCCAACTTTATCAAAATCAGAGCTTTATAGGGCAAGTATCGAGCAATTATTCTTCAATCCATACTTTCCACCTCAAAAGATGACCTCATACCCAACCTAGTCTTCAGACTCGAAGGCTAAACATCAGCAGGTGCACTTTTTACCACAAGATGAAAGTAAGTTTAATGGAGGAAAGCAAAAATAACTCAATTGACTAGCTAATGTCCTCAAATGTCTTCCCACAATAGGAGCTCAAATCCTAGGTTCTCCAACATACTCCAAACAGTACCCACAGCTCCTTCTAGAAGACATGACTTATTATCTAAAGCCCAAAACAGGTACTTTACTCAAGGGCGGAAGAAAGTATGCAGAGAAGACTTCAAATACGAAAAATTTAGTAAAGCAAGTAGAGAGAGCATAAGCAAGGGAAACTGAAGTGTTTTCCATTTGCAGCAAGACTCCAGGCCTTGTTTCTTCACCAAACAGATCACACTCGGGCTTTTATTTGACCTGAAAATAAACATTGGGAAAACACTATAAGCTTGCACACAATACACATCAACATTGGAAAGACAGTAAATCAATCACATTACCTGAGTTCAAACATCTAGTGGTGGTAACCACGTCCATAAGGGACGCGGCCTCTAGGAAACGGTGGATTAGTACCTCTACCATACTGACCAACAAGAAAAAATAAGCAAATAAATTACAAAGGCATATAACACATCCTTTTATTAAAAGGAGAAAATGAACAACGATACATACATTAGAACCATAATAATCTGGATGAAAGTGTCCACCATCAGGTCCAAAAGCATCTAGTGGTTACAGGAAAACCATTAGTATGGTGGCAGATGCCATAACACAGGGAAGACACAAACTAAAAGCATAAAGAAACTCCAAACCTGGGTAGCGTTGTCCATGAAAAGAAGCTGACGCACCAGAACCCTCAAATCGAGGGCGACGGGTGCTAGGTTCCATATTATAACCAGGAACCTGATCCTATCAAAAGGGAAGGGCCAAAAAAAATAATAAGATTTTGTCCTCATGATTGGATCAGATCACACACATTATATTAGTATTTAAGCTCACCCTCACTGAATATGGTCGTTTAATCCCATGGCCTGGGTTATCATAGAAAGCACGATCATTGATATGGCTTCCAGGATAGGAACGGTTGAAAGCTCCTTCTGTAAGGAAAGGCTCCCTCCTGAGTGGGTCGTAGTTACCAGGGCCACCATGCCTAAATCTATCAAAGTTAGTTGGGTTCAGTTGTGGACCTCCAATTGGAACTCCACCTCCTCCCCTTGGTGGATCATAATCACGAGGACCACCACGCCCAAATCTATCAAAGTCAGGCCGATTTGGTGGTGGTGGACCTCTGACTGATCCTTGATGAGCACCCCTGAAGCCCCACCTTCCCCCTGCTTATGCAAAACATCAAGGCAAGAGAAATTACTAATAAGAGAGCTAATCACAAACCACCACTATGACCCAAAAAAAGAAATAAAATTGACAGATTTATCATTTCACGAAACAATGCCAAGATTGAGACCATAGCATAGCATACCATGTTCAAAATTATGCCCTCTGTTAAAATCATAAGGACCATCAATTCGCTCATTAGCAAAACCCCTTTCATCAATGTAGCCTGGTCCAGGTGGATAGAAACCCCTGCGATGCTGAAAATTTGGTCGGTTGAAAGCATGTTCACCTCGTCCAGATCCCCTTCCTGTAAGCACCAACCATATCATATACATCATACCAAATTGAGTTGCAACAGAGAAACAGTAGAGCAAGGCTACAGTACCTATACTTGGCCGACTCCCTCCATTACTTCGAGCAATCCGAAAACCTCCAGCCATTCCACCTCTTACGGCCTGAGTTTTAGGTAAGGGATTTGAAAGTCTTACCCTTACTCTCACCTAAAAAGGGTAAAATGTCAGCAGATCCCCAACAAAACTATTATCATTATTTCTTATCTTTTATGTGAAAATTCTGCACAAGCACGTGAAGAAATGAATATTGCTAGAACCATGGGATACAAAAAGACATTGCAGCAGTCAATTCTGACAACTGAATGTCTTAGGCACAGGAACTCATTTTGTATCCCGTGAAGTGCTATGTAGATATTATTAAGAGGTGAATTAGTTATCCATAGACACTGAGAATTATCAAAATTCAACTTATACCTTTGAGTGCCCATCAACTAACTCTGTGTGGTTTAGACTCTGGACGCATGCAACAGCCGCTTCATGCGTAGTGAAATCAACGAATCCAAAGTCCTTCCTTTTGGCTGTTGACATATTACGAGCTAACACGACATTTACAATCTCTCCAAAATGTTTAAATTTCTCATTAACAGAACCTTCATCCCACTGAGGAGGGAGACCATCAACAAAAACTGATTTAACCTTGGCCATCACCTCTGGATCTGGGTCGCGTAATGGTTCAGCAAAAGCCACCTTGACACTTCTCTCAGGATGGCCGAAAATTGCATCAGGCTTTTGAAGTCTCTTATATGCAATCATAGCTTCACCATGACATGAGAATTCAAGAAATGCAAAACCTCTACTAAGCCCTTCACGTTTGGGATCTACTACAACAGTAATTTTTTCAACGCCGTCAATGTCATAATCCTCCAGCTTTTGTTTAATCTGCAACCATTTAACAAAATAAGCAAACAAGAAGTATAAAATTAATCCTTTTTAAAAATGCAAATCCTTCTAAAATAACAAATCTTACAGCTTCTTTAGTCCATGTATTGCAAATGTTTCCAACAAACAATGAATCATTGTCTTCACTTGGAGAAGTGACACATCGTTTTCCTCGTATCTAAGTCAAAGAGCAGAGTAACATTTAACAAATTACCACGTAAAACAATTATGCAACTCTCAAAGTAACTTCATACCACGTAAAAGAATGAAATGGAAATCTTACAACAGGGTTTTTCATTTCTGACAAGGCACGGCTTGCTTGTTCCTTATTAGCAAATATCACAAATGCATAGCCCTTATTCTTGTTAGTGGAAGGATTCATGAGAAGGCGGACATCAACTACCTCCCCAGCATTCCGGTATACCTTTTTCAAATCTTCTTCTGTAACATCCCGATCCAACCCACTAACGAAAACCTCGAGTTCTTTCCTTGACTTACGCTCCTTTGCAGCTGCATTTAGTTCTGCATGCTCTTCTTCACCTTGCTCATGTGCATCATCTTCAGGAATCCCCTCTATCTTATCATCATCCGTTTCTTCAAGGAGACCATCAAAATCAGTTTTTTCCTCATTGAGGAAGTCATCCTTAGAACATTCTGGCTCCACTTTATCCATGTTCGCTATCATTTGTTCCTCTTGCGATTCCATCAACTCCTCCATGGTCCCCACTTCATCCTTAGTAGGTTCCATTACATTCTCATGTTGCCCGGCCAACTTCCTATTAGTATCTAGAATCTCCACATTATCCTCCGTAAGTATCATTTGCTCCTCTTGTGGTTCCACAAAATCCTCAGTGCCCACTTTATCCTTGACAATTTTCATTTGCTCCTCTCGTTCCACCAGCTCCACAGCAGTAATCACTTCATCCCCTTTAGATGGCATTTGCTTCCTATGTTGTTCCAGCAAGTCCTCAGCAATATCCACTTTATCCTTGGAGGTTATCATAAGCTCATGTTCCACACACTCCTCAGCAGTATCCGATTTGTTCACATCACTTAACATGTGCACCTCATGTTGTTCAACCAACTCCTCGGCGATGTCCATTTTATCTTCGCTAGTTATCATCTGTTGCTTTTGTTGTTCCACCAGTTCCTCAGGGGTATTCACTTTATTCTCGGCATTTATTGTCTGCTCCTCTTGATCCACCTCAGTGGATCCTAATTTGTCTTCGGTATTAATTATCTGCTGTAAATCCTCAGTGGTATCCACTTGCTGCAACCCCTCAGCAGTAGTGTCATTTACATTATCCTCGGGTGAAATCATTTGTACTTTGTCCTCAGCAGTAATTTTCACTTGCTCTTCTTGTATCCCCCCAATATCCTTCCCTATCGCAACCTCAAAAGGTTTACATTCTGTAGCAGACCGATCTTGTTCTTTTGGAGATTTAGTTACACATCTCACCAAGAATCCTTCTTGTTTAACTTCCACTTTCTGCTTCTTGATTGACTCTTCAGCACTGGATGCATCCAGAATCACAACTTGATCTCTTCCCTCAACTTTTGGTTGTTCATTTTTCACAGGATCCTCAGCATCAGCACAGCTCGTTCCACCATTTTCATTTGTTTGCTCATCCTTCACCACAGATTTCGGGTCTGATACCTCTACCACATCATCATCCTTGGTTAATTCAACCTCAGGTGTTTCATCAGCCTTCTTTACCGATTTAAAAACCGTTTTTCTAACTATTCTCTTAACTACCCTTCTAGTTGTTCTGGTAGGTTCAGCTTCCGGTATCACATGACTAGCCTCAGCATCATCTATTGCTTCTAAATTCATCAACCAAATGAAGGAAATGATACAGAGTTTAGTCAGGCATCGAAATGAGAGCTAGATAATAAAAAAAACGAAACTTTTTTATTCATCTGATTCTCATCATATGCAAAGCATCACAAAACGAGATCAATTGACTGAAACTATAAGGCTCAAGGCTGGACAAATTAACTAATTTACCTGCGGGTGCGGGTTCCGGCGGAGCTGTGACTTCCGGTTCCGCGGCGGCGGCGGCGGCAGAGGGCTTTCCTCGTTTGCCTCTGGTGGCGCGGCCTGATTTCGAGGCCGTTGAGCTCTCCGTCGGCGTGGACTTAGCCTTCCGTTTTCCGGCAGCGGTTGAAGGTGGCTGTTCAGGTGCTTTAGCATCAGCTTTCTTCGCCATTGCTGACGACTGGCGAGTCCTCATGATTGCTGAAAATGTTACCAATGAAAAATAAAACGCCTAGCAGGTGTTCATCAACCACACGAGCTTACTGGTTCTTGCGGGAAAGAATCGTCCTTCCAACTCCCAAGTTATTGAAGAACACTGACGGTCTCCGACCTTCGTACGACGTCGTAACCAGCGATGAGTTGTCTTTTTTCTTTTCTTTTTTGTAAATTGCATTTACTACCGCGGATTTTGAATATATACTACGTAGGCTCTAATTTTCCCACAACATCGTTTAGGCCACATCATTATGTTTCTCATTTTCTAAGCGCTCTTTTGATCACTAATTCTTCCGTGGTAGACCAAATTGAACATTTTATTATTTAACATTATTTACTTTTAAAATTTAATTATATTTAAATAGATATATTAACGTATATTGCACCTTAAACTAGTTCAAATTATCTTGAATAGTTTTGCCAATTTGTGAAGATAAGTGAACATTTTGAGAATGTGCAACTAATTTAATAGCCCAACAAAAGTTATGTGCTCCTAGACTCCTAGTATATTAAAAGTTGAAATTTGCAAGGGCATATTTGTATATGAAAATGTATAGAAATAATAAAAAAGATATTATGAATAAAATAATAGAGCATTATAAGAATTATTTTTCATAATGTGAATTTTAAATATTCCTTATGCTTAGATGTCAAATTATGGGATACGGTCTTACAAATTTTATAATAAGAGATAAACACTACTATGATAACATAATTCATCGAGAATCTCACCCATGTACCAAATCTACGGTAATAAATATCACAGGCTTTCAACAATATCTACCAAAATCACATACTAGAAGTATTAATGTCTCCGTGGGCAAAGTCAACGCATATTTCATGATTGAGATTAATAGCACCCCTAGTCCCCTACCCCTAATTATTCCTCAAACACGTTCAACATCAAATTTAATTAATTATATCACATGCATAGAAGGGATAGTTAAGGGAGACATTGCATTACAAACACATCCAACATATCAACCAAAGACAATTAACTATAGAATAGATAGTCATTTAGAATCAAAATATCAAAAATTCGAGGCCTCGTATTGCAAGCTTCCAATCGTTCTAAAATTCGGGTCAACCCGGGACCGGGAGCCCACATACCCGTGAAAAATAGCCAGAAAACGGACTATCCATCCGGAGGAAGAAAATAACCGCCCAATTCAGCCATGGGAGCGGCGGAGTCATCCTTCGCCACCACTCGGGTAATTTCTTCACGAATTAGCCTTACTTAATGTTTCTGATCGTTCATATCATTGATTCTGCTTCGTTTTTCTCCGGTAAAGGGACCAAATGATGAGATTACCACCGTGTCGGAGAGGTCGGAGATCGTCGATCCCGTTCTCCGGCGACTCAAATCCCTAAAAATTGTAAGCTTCTGCAATTTATTTTTGTGAGCTCTTTGTGTTTACATAATCACCTGATAAGTTTAACTCTGCAATGTTTGTGACTGTGAATGAATAGGCAGCTCCGATATTGACTTCAGAGCCTGCAGAGAGTACCTTAACGGACATTCTACTGAGGAAACCTTCATCTTCTCCAAATTCAAGTAATGAAAGTTTCTCTTAACTAAATGATTGATCATATTTATTTGTTGATCATTTATAATTTAGCTGAATTATGGACACTGGAACAGGTACAATCAACCCTAATGTCTTGCTAGAGCTCTTTTCCATGTATCGTGACTGGCAAGAGCAAAAGGCGAAGGAAATTAGCAAAAGACAGGTATATCAGCCACCCGAACTTGCATTTGCACTCTTTCAGAACTAAACCGATTTAGGTGACAAAATTTACTATCAAGTTCTGCATCAGTTGAGCAGTTGAATCGATTCAAATCTTTAGTTAGAAGAAATTGACTATTATTTCTTTCTGCATCAGTTGTACATGTCGTTTAATTGTCTTGAGCATGTGTTCTGCGTTGTGTCTACTTCCTAGATATGGCCAGTTCCGCTTGAGTTAGACATGTGTTCAGAAATGTGCTGAGTTGCTTGTTTGCAACTCCTTGCAGGAAGAGGTAGAAAATAAAGTAGAGGTTGCGGATGCATTGGCAGTTAAGCTTACCAAGCGCTTCAATTACTCCGTTTCTGCAATGAAGACAGCTTCACGGGACCTATCAGAAGGTACACTGCAGGATTTTTATTTTCACTTGTCGAGGATGCAGGCTGCCTATCTTTATGACTCGATGTCTGTGTATTTATATGACATCTTGTTGGTTAAATTTATCTCTTTGTAACTTCTTTTTTTGTGTGGAAACTATTGCAGTTGATGCATTACAGGTTGAACTAGGAGAGTTCAAGGGAAGACTAACGGAAGTCATCAGTAACTGTGATGCACTGTGCAAAAGAATTGCTGCCGAGGGACCTGAGTCACTTAGGTCGTCTGTCAAGCCTTTCACACTGTCATCTACAGAGTCAGGTACCCCTGTTACGTTTCCTTCAGTCGAAGCCACTAAGAAGTCGTCTTCATCAACAGATTTAGCTACACTCGATGCAATGCCTTCTACTGAAGCTGATGCCAATGAACCAGAAGAGTCATAGCAAGCTCAACTAGGCAAACCTTCTTTCCATATACACTATTGGGTAAAGAAACACCAGCTATTGACATAATTTTAACTAGGTATTTTAGATGGTTAATAGTCCACTGGTTTCTCGATTCCAAATGGCATCAGCAAGTCATTTCTGTCCTGTTGCGATTCAATAGAAAGTTCCCATTAGTCTTCAAAAACCATCTGTGGCCGGAAATGCTAGTTTTCAAGAACTTCGCTATACCTGCAACTCTTCCGACATGGTCTTTGAAGACATCTTTCCTGTTCACTGAGCCACGATTCTTCCGGTGACCTTAGAGAGTGACTGTCCACAACTAGGTACTATCGACATCATCTCACTTACTGGATAGTAATAAAGAGTTTATTGTTACTGTTGTATCTATGTCATTTCCATTTTTTTGTGATTCTGGATTGAAGATATATCAATGGAAAATGTTATTCAAATGCCTTTACTCTGATCTTGTATAGTATTGGTATTATTTGGTACAACAACTAGCAAATGTCCAAAGAGGTACAGAAATGAACACAGGTGAATAAAATAACACTTCTCATTTAATATTGGATAATAATAATTAGCTTGACAACAAGGAGTATATGAAGTTATGAACTTAACCGTGAAGAAACTATTACAAATGGAACCAAATTCTTACAAAACATAAGTTATCATAAACAGAATCAAACAGAGAATGATTGAATCCAGTAAGTAACCAGAAGAATATCAAGAAAACTTTATAGTATACTCTGCAAAATCAAGGCTGTTGTTGAGCATCCATATATCCAGCATCCACAAGAACCTTTTCCCTCTTAGCCAGCTCGATATCTTCATCCACCATCATCTTCACCAGCTCTTGGAAACCGACTTTCGGCTTCCACCCCAACACCCTCCTCGCCTTGCCGGAATCCCCCTTCAGGTTGTCCACCTCCGTCGGCCGGAAGTAGCGCTTGTCGATCACCACGTGGTCCTTCCAGTTGAGCCCCACGTAGCCGAACGCCTCCTCGAGAAACTCCTGCACGGAGTGAGCCTCCTCCGTGGCCACCACGTAGTCGTCGGGCTTCTCCTGCTGCAGCATCATCCACATTGCCTCCACGTAGTCGCCGGCGAAGCCCCAGTCGCGGGAGGCCTGGAGGTTTCCGAGGAAGAGCTTGTTCTGGAGCCCGATTTTGATCCGGCCCACGGCCCGGGTGATCTTCCGGGTCACGAAATTCTCCCCTCTCCGGGGGGACTCGTGGTTGAAGAGGATCCCGTTGCAGGCGAAGATTCCGTACGCCTCGCGGTAGTTCACGGTGTACCAGTGCGCGGCGCACTTCGAGGCGGCGTACGGCGACCTCGGGTGGAACGGAGTGGTTTCCGACTGCGGCGGCGGCGTGGATCCGAACATCTCCGACGACCCGGCCTGGTAGTACTTCACATTCGACCTCCCCGTGGCGGCGATGTGGGAGCGCACCGCCTCCAGGAGGCGGAGCGCGCCGGTGGCGACGACGTCCGCGGTGTAGTCCGGGATCTCGAAGGAGACGGCGACGTGAGACTGCGCGGCGAGGTTGTAGACCTCGTCGGGGTTAATTGTATCCAGCCACCGCCGGAGAGAGGAGGCGTCGCTGAGGTCGGCGTAGTGGAGCTTCATCTTGGCTTTCAGCGCATTGTGGGGGTCGATGTACAAGTGGTTCAGCCGCTGCGTGTTGAAATTGGAGGATCGGCGGATGAGGCCGTGGACCTCGTACCCCTTCTGGAGAAGGAACTCGGTGAGGTAGGAGCCGTCCTGGCCGGTGATGCCGGTGATCAGGGCCACCAGCGCCACCTTGGGGGCGTCGCCGCCGTTGCGTTCGGATCCGGATCCGGATCTGGGTTGGGCGTCATTGTTGAGGGATGCCATTTTTAGAAGGTGCGAGGAGTGAAGGTTCTGGTGGGGAATGAAGGAGTGGGGGGAGAATTTATAGGGAAAGGCTGATTTCACCGGAATCTGGCATTGGGTTATTTTTTCCGTCTTCACTCCACCGCAGCTGTAAAGTAGTACTACTAATCCATAGCTTGGACACGGTTAAATGAAAATAGTCACCCTTTCATTTACTCCATTCCTTGACTTTTATTATTTTGATTATTGATACTACTATCTTTATTTAGGTGCAAAACAAATACAAAAATTTAATGCTTTTAAAATGTATGATTATGGATTCAATAAAATTGCATATGCTAATATTTAAATTTATTTATAATTAATTCAATTATGAAATTAAAATGTTGTAATTTTGATTTTATAAATACATAAAATTGCATATATTTAATGAATTATATATAAATGATGATGATTGTATCATTTTCAAACAATAAATTGATGATGTCCACCATTTGCAAAATCCTCTATGACGGTGATAATTGAAACATATGATAAATATTGATCTCATTACATTCGTACATGATCATTACTTGTTATGTGTTGATCAGTCAGTGTATTGTGTATGAACATTATATCACTTTTAAAGTTTGATCTTTTACGTATTAAAACATGATCAGTCAGTGTATTACTATTGATCTTCTCACTTTCAACCTTGATCTTTTGAGACCAAATGAAACAAGTTGAGAATTAAGTCCAAAGAAATTAAAATACATATTCACCTTATATGATTTTTAGTTGTACGCAATTAAATATATTAATAATTAAAAAATTAGTGGGTAAATTTTCAAGTTTTTGTTGTTTTCCGACCGATAATGATAACGAGATAAGATGAATTGAATTAACTCACATTGTATAAACGTAATTAAACCAAAATTGGACAAACTGAACTGAATTTGATTAACACTAAACTAATTTAAATTTAACTAAACAACAATTAGAAAAAAGAAACATTACCTAACAACGTGATTGATTGTGAATGAATTATAATTACCTCCAATGCACTAAAAATGAGAAAAATTACTCTTTCAGATATCACCGACTTAAATTAGCGATGAACCAAACCATTCAGTTTACTACATCTGCTTGAAAAGGTAATTCAAAAATAAACTCTGATGAATATTGTCTAGAGAATGAAGGGAAATTAAAATCCACCTAAGACAAAAGGGATGTTCCACCTAAGACAAAAGGGATGTTAAAAAGATTAGACCACATATAATATTGAAAAAACTAAAACGGGTATGACAATTCAGTTTAGTTCAATGAAACTGTAATTGTAATTTGATGAAATTTATGTTAATTCAGGTATGTTGGATTATTTTTCAATACATTAATTTTTATTTTAGTTAATTTCAATTCTGTTCAATTCAATTAAGTTAAGTTCAGTCCGTAAAAAATAAGCTCTTGCAAACAAGGACTAACGCATACTAATAAAAAGTTTGAAACCAATTGAACCGAACTGTAATTGAATCGAATTTTGATTCCCTGATAGTATGAATTATAAAGTGTAATAGAATGTATATATTTGTATGTAGCTTGGAGCTGGATCCATATATGAATAATTGGAAGTGTTTGTATTCAAGTAATCAATCTTGTTTCTTATTCCGTTTGGTTATCATGTTTTTTTTAAAAAAAATTGAAAACAGTTTGGTTTTCAAGCTAGTATTAAAGCAAATAGGGGTATTATGAGTGAATAAAGAAATGAATAATCCCTACAATGAATAGTCTCAACAGTAAAATAATATATTAAATGATCATGATTAATGTGTGAAAATCAAGTTTAAAAGTGAGATGATCAATACAAAATACATTTGTCCACTTCTCACACTAGTATATGATGTAATAAATATGAACTATTTAGTCTTGTTTGCTAGACTTTTTTGTAGATCAGTTCAGTTTAATTCAGTTCAGTAAAAATGTAATTTGTTGAAATTCAGGCTTTTTAAGTAATGCTGATTTCATTTGTTAATACATTGATTTTCACTTCAGTTCAGTACAACAAAAAATAAGGTATAGCAAAAGGGTCTTAGTGTAATAAATATGAACTACTTAGGCCCTGTTTGCTAGAGTTTATTTTTTGCTGAACTGAACTAAACTGAAATAAATTTAAATATATTTTGCTCAACTGAACTGAATTGAAATAATTTAAATATTTACCATATATCATTGTAATCTATAGTAAAAATGTAATTTAAATTTAAATATATTTAAATGAACTAAACTGAATTGAAATAAATTTAAATATATTGAACTGAATTTAATTGAATTGAATAAATTTAAATATATTTAACTGAATTGAAATATATTTAACTACTAAAACGCGGTTTGCTGGGCTAAATGTACTATACAAACCAGAAGTAGGAGTAGAATATGTGGCGGTATCGGAAGACTGGCCGGAAATGCGGAATTCTTCCCGCGCTAGAATATTCCTGAAATCCCTCACTTTTTCCGTTTCCAACCAGGATTCTGAAATTCCCCAGAATCCATTTCCATACGGGAAATGGTACAAAAAAATGTCTTTAAATACCTACCAAACCAGCACAAATGGTTTTCATCCCAACATCATTGTTTGTGATCGAGAGAAATGATAATGTCGTCTTGGAAGAAAGGGAAGCAGCTCGGGTCAGGCACTTACGGCACCGTCCACCTGGCCACGTCAGCCTCCTCCCCCACCCCAATGGCCGTCAAATCCGTCGACGGCAGCCTCTCCTTCGCCGTCGACTCGCTCAACAGAGAGGCCGAGCTATTCCGCCGCCTCGCCGGAGCTCCGAACGTCGTCCAGAGCTTCGGAAAGTACCAGTCCGAGGAGAACAACCGGCCGACTCACAATCTCCTCCTCGAGTACGCCCCCTACGGCAGCCTCGATGACGTCATCAAGAAACATGGCCCAATGCCGCCGTGTAAGGTGGCGCGTTACGCAAGCCAGCTGCTCAGAGGCATCGCCGCAATCCACAGCAGAGGCCTTGTTCACTGCGACCTCAAGTCGGCGAACGTCCTCGTTTTTCCGGCCGGTCAGAATCAGGAGGACGTCATGGAGCTCAAAATCGCTGATCTAGGCCTCGCCAAGCTTGTTTCAGAAGGGCTCTACAAACACACCCCGACATGGGAGGGCTCACCGGGGAAGAGATATTACAACGCCGGAACTGCTGCAACCGCCTCGCCGGAATCAGTCCTGTGCCGTTCATTTTCCGGCGAATTCGGCTACCACGGCCCTAGCAACGACGTCTGGTCGGTCGGCTGCATAATTTACGAGATGCTGACCGGAAACGGCCTCTGGAACTTTAACGGGAATCCGGAGTCCTTGTATTATCAGATTCTCAACTGTCCGATTCCGGCGCTTCCTCGGAATCTTTCTCAAGAAGGAGTCCATTTCATGATGTGCTGCTTGGACAAAAACTGGTCCAGCAGGTGGTCCGCTGAAGCGTTGCTGATGCATCCCTTCATCGTCAACAACAGCAAACATCCGAGGAGGACGACATCATGCTATTACAAGAACACGGCAGGTTTCAACACCGGCTGCGGACCTCAAGTGATAGTATGAGTTATAGAATGTAATAGAGCTATGCATTTGTAAGTAAACTTGGAACTGGATCCATGAATCCATGTATACAATTGGAAATTTGGAAGTATATATTCAAGAATGAAATCTTGTTCTTTCTTTTTCAAATTTCCCAATTCATATAATTATAATTATCAATTGAAATTATATTGTAAAATAAATGTTAATTTCGATAACTCAAAGATTATCTATAATTTCCATAGAGCTTTGAATTATCGAAGTTGACGTTGCGATTAAAATGCTGATATTGAGATTTGAGTTGTCGACAATGAGGTGTGTGGCAGTGACATTGATATTTGAGTCATTAAAGATTTTGGTGATCTGTATTAAATTTTGGGTCATATAATAATTATATAAATGGTAAAGTTTGGTCATTAAGAGTTGAAGTTTGGATCTATAAAGTGAGATTTAGTCTGCCTAAATTAAATTTTATTAGTTAGAAATGAGGTTTGGATTGTCAAGTGCATTGATATTTTGTACACCGCATTAAGGTTTGGGATGCCTTGGGTCATTGGGTGTGATATGTTGAGAGATGAACATCAATGTACAATTTATTGTTGAGATTATTTTATAAGAATTGAAAAATATAATATATCTATTATTAAATACATAAATTTGACCTTTCTTTTTTTAAACCTCCCCTTCGTCTCTTTCTTCTCCTCCTAATTTCTTCCCTTCTGCGCGAACCAGAAGCTAACTGGTGTAAAATTACTTTGCAATCTCTCTTCCTTGGAGTTGTTTGATTATTTTCCTCCCACTTTATCCTTTCAAAGTACGAGCAATGCTGCGAGTGACTATGATGATTGACTGGAGATCCTGGGAGCAATCATCGAGCAAGATCCAAAACATATTATCCATCAATCGTGAAGTTTATCGATTACTGCAAGTGCCACGTGGCGATCTCGTTCGGCTTCTGGGTCTCGACATGGCGCCTGCAGTACTCGATGACTCCTCGTACATTAAGGAGAGCAATTTCATGGATATTTTGGGGTTTGCTGTTTCAGTACGGCATCAATGAAGGTCCTAAGAACAGTATATGTTCTATGTCATAAAGGTGAAGTTTTTGTTCTTATTCAGTTATTCCTATGAATTAATGATCATTTTGAAGTCATTAGGTTTCATCCACTGTTAAGATTTTTCTGTTTTGGATGATTTGTGATCTTGATGATGATTCTTAATCGCTGATATGTGCATCTTGCATGCTTCCTAACCTATTTAAGTATGAGTATCGTTATTGTTAGTTTGATATACTTTTACTGCTATTTGCTATTATCTAGTTGTGACATCGAATGGAAGAAATTAGAGATGAGAAACAGTGTAGAGTGAAGCTAGACATTGAATGAGGTTTTAGTGCATGGAAAAGAGTCAAAAGACATTAAAATTTTGGCTGCCACATTATCAGTAAGTCAGTAAGAACAGATATCGTAATGTTGAATCAATTTGCAACTTTCTCTTGATCCTGCTATATTAGAATCCTAGTTAGAACATATTTGAGGATAAGGATGATTCAATGTTTATGATTCTTGATGATAATTGATTGGTTATTTCAGAAATTTATTACTTGTATTCTATCACCAGAAGGGGAAAAAACACAGAAGGAGAGGAAGAGGAAATAAAAAGAAACGTAAATTGACCACTTTGATGTTGTAAACGTTATAGATGCCTTTTCTTCCTTATTTAAAAAAAAATAAAAAATCAAATCTCTTTTGATGCTCTTAATCATAAATATTAAGTAGTTATGCCCCTTTTCATTTTTGTATATGTCCATTTATCAAATTTTGTTTTAAAAAAGGATTTTCAATTGAAATTTTATAAGACTTATGAGGAAATATAATAAATTCAAATTGTATAACATTATAATCAAACTTTTGGTTCAACATATTTTCATATATAGAATTTTTTAATATTGTAATTTATGAAATAAATGACACAGGTGATAAGTGAAACATCCGTACATGGATTTTTTTATACTTAATAAGTGAAAAAGTTATCAATAGTTAAAATTTGTTATTCTCTATGATTTTTTATTTTTATAACTAATGATTTAGATTGAGGGAATTTTTAAAAATCAGATTTATTACAACTAAGGAAGTCATTTTATAAATAGATGTCTTACAAGAGAATTTTGTCCCAACTGCATCTGTTTATTTTAGACCATACTACCTGCTTGTAGAAATGGTGAAGGGGGAATCAAGCGAAAGAGGAAGAGGAATGGTGACAGGGGAATCAAGCAAAAGAGGAAGAGGAGAAGGGGTGAGGGGGGAAGGAAGCAAAAGAGGAAGAGGAGAAGGAGTGAGGGGAGGAAGAGGAAGAGGACGATCAAGAGCAAACAAAAGAGAGGTACATCTATGAATATCCCTATCATTTGATTGCTGTTCTTTCTGTACTGATTTTATATGTTTGTGAGTAATAGAAGTTTGTGTTTTTATTTGTTTATTTTCAGTGGATGGCAAATTTCTAGAGTAAGCTTAGATTTGGTATTTTGTCACCTTTGTGCGTATGCTCTGGTTGTACTGTTTTTATATGCGTATGAGTAATAGAAGTTGTCTCTTTGTTGTTTTTTTGTTTTGTTTCAGTGGATGACATTTTTAGGGCAAGCTTAGATTTGTATCTTTGATCTTCTTTTTTTACTGGTTTTACTATATGTTTGTGAGTAACAGAAACACTTTGTGTATTTTTGTTGCTTATTTGATTTGTTTCAGTGGATGACAATTTTATCTAATTTTTGATTGTCTGCTTGTTAAAGTGTACCTGAGTCTTGGACATATGAAGAATTGTATTAAGGAAAATTCTTAAAAGTTTTGTATGCCTGCAGTTGTTTTCAGAAGGAATCTGCACAAAAAGTTTTTTTTGACAATATGGATCGATGATTTGAGTTTTTTGCTCATATAGAAGCTTATGTAATGTTACTCTTTGACGATCTTTGCATTTATTTCCACCTTTTCAGACTAAAAATTAGGCTTTCAAAGCTTTTTCTTTAAATGCCTGGTAGACTAATAAGTTTCTGTTGAAAAAGAATTGAAACACTGTTAGCTTAGCACCATACTAGTTTTAAAAAGTAGTATCTCTCTACCTGGTTTCACTATATGTTTGTGAGTAGTAGAAACTTTGTACATTTTTTATGCTTTTTTGGTTTAGTTTCAGTGGATGGCAGTTTTACCTTATTTTTGGTTGTCTGCTGGTTAAAGTATACCGAGTCATGAAAATATGAAGAAATGTATTATGGAAAATTCTTGCAAGTTCTGTATGCCTGCATTACTTTTGTGCTGGCTGCAGAACGACAAGAGGACCGAACCAACCAGTTTTTGTTTTAGCTAATCCTTTATTGTGTTTTTGTGGATGCAGGAATCTGCACGTACAGTCCTTGTTGGAGAGAGCTCTGGGAGTTTCAGTTCAGAAGGAGAGCGAAGAGACGGCGACACTCAGTCCCAGAGATCTGCAAGTATTCCACCTTCTCAAACGCACCTAACTAAAATAGCTGTGGGACGCTACAGAGTAACACCTGGCTTTGCTCCCTTGCTTGGACGTATCTTTGCAAGATATGGGGACATTGCAGGGGAGTCTATTTTGCTCACTCTGGAAGCCCGTTCCTACTTCATTGAGATGGTGTGCTGCATCATCCAGAAGCTGCAGAGGACAGATATCAATGAACTTTCACCGGCTGAGCTGACTAGGATGCTCGGGCATGTCCAGCATATGGAGTGGTTGAATTTCAACGTTGGTTGGCTCCGTCAGAAGCTGGAAGAGCTTGGGGAGGTGAAGAAGCTGGTTGGAGATTATCTGTCCCTGGGAGATAGTGATACGAATATGGTATCAAATATCATAAAATAATTAGTTAGATTTTTTCCTTACCAAACTTTAGAGTTTTTCCTAAAATGGTTTTTTAATCTTAGTAAGATTATATTTATTTTCCTTATAGTTGTAGGAGTTGATTATTATTTTCTTAGATTATTGGTATGATTAGGAATTTTATTAGAGTTATAAATATTGCTCTTCTCATTGTAATAGACAGACTTTCAGACTTTAAGATTAACATTAATATAAGAGATTTCGTGATTCGGGAATTTCGACTTTGAGCTGTGTGTTCAATTCAAAGACTCGGTTGCAGTCGCCCCAGGGACGGTGGTTCTTGGTTCTCCAGGTAATTATTTGACGGTTGTTAGGTAATTATCATATCCCAGGTAATTATTTGACGACTGTTGAATAATTATCATATCAAGTTCGTATTTATTTTGCAAGTCCGTGTTGCTAAGTGATTTACGTGGAAAATTCACATCAATTTGGTATCAGAGCCCAGTTTTCATGAATTCTTATTCGTGAACGATCATGGAGAGGAGTAGAGATCTGCAAAAACGTCTAGATGCGGTGGAGAAAAACTTGGTTAAGGTTGTAGAGCATTTACAGACGATTCCTAAGTATCGACATGTCATGCCTAAACTAATCTGTAATGGTTGTTTCGATTTCAATGGTAAGATTCTTCAGCCAGACCGTACTATAAAGAAGGATGACCATGGATTACAGTCGGATGTACCAGAATACGTAAACAAGGATGATCAAGAAAGTTTGGTAGTTCGAAGGGATTCGCCTACTATACAGGTAGCACATGAAGAAGAACACCAAGAACAGCTATTTCACGGTCGTTGTTTGATTGAAGGAAAAGTGTGCAAACTGGTAATAGATGGTGGAAGTTGTTCAGATTTGGTCTCTAGCACAGTTATAGAGAAGTTGAACCTACCTATTCAAGACCATCCAGAACCCTACAGACTTCGTTGGCTAAGCGATGGCGATGAAGTAAAAGTTACTCAACAAGCTTTCATCCAATTAAAAATGGGTGGATATGAGGATGAGATTTTGTGTGATGTTGTACCTATGGATGAGTGTCATGTTTTGTTGGGACGTCCATGGCAGCTTATTCGTGAAGTTCTACAATATGAGAGGTCCAATGAATACGTGATTACGAAAGGGAACAAAAGATTTAAGCTTATTCCTTTGTCACATCCCGAAGTAACTATCACAAAATACACTGCTCAGAAACAATCTTTATTAGTCAGTGAGAAAAAAGTTGGCAAAGAGCTTGATAGTGCGTGTAGTTCTATGGTGAAATCGTCGTTGGAGGAATTTAATGATGTGTTTTCCAAAAAAGTGCCAGGTTTATCTTCTGATAGGGGAATTGAGCAACAAACTGATCTTGTTTCTAAAATACCTTTGCATTACCAATTTCCTTATGACGTTGATGATGGTGTTTATGTTAGCAATGACAATCAAATAAGTTCTCCGATAATTGATGATATGGATTGCGATGAACGACAAGTACTTGACCCTAATACTAGTCATGATGATGTTGTTGATAATGATGGAGATGGAAATATTGATGATGATGATGATGTTGAGATCTACCTTGACCTTTCAGTCTTTAATGTTCATGATGATAGTATTAAAGAAGAGCATCTTGAAGGAAGTCGTGAAGTATCAATATTTGATATTGGTGCAGAGAATGAAGTTAGAGAGAGAGCTCCAGTTTTTCATTTTCAATATGAAGGTGCTGAGAAAGAGATTGTTCCTTTAAGAGATAAAGATGAACCTCAAAATATGCATATTCTCTTTGATAAAGGATCATTAAGAGGCAGAATCCGAGGCAGAATTCATTCAAATCCAGGAAGAACAATACAAGCTGGAATTGGTAGAAACAAGCACGTGGCATTTTCAATCTATGGAAGTCATTTACTTATACTGCTTGGAGATGGAGAATTTCAAGAATTGAGGACAATTCTTTCCGAAGAAGGGGAGTATGATACGAATATGGTATCAAATATCATAAAATAATTAGTTAGATTTTTTTCTTACCAAACTTTAGAGTTTTTCCTAAAATGGTTTTTTAATCTTAGTAAGATTATATTTATTTTCCTTATAGTTGTAGGAGTTGATTATTATTTTCTTAGATTATTGGTATGATTAGGAATTTTATTAGGGTTATAAATATTGCTCTTCTCATTGTAATAGACAGACTTTCAGACTTTAAGATTAACATTAATATAAGAGATTTCGTGATTCGGGAATTTCGACTTTGAGCTGTGTGTTCAATTCAAAGACTCGGTTGCAGTCGCCCCAGGGACGGTGGTTCTTGGTTCTCCAGGTAATTATTTGACGGTTGTTAGGTAATTATCATATCCCAGGTAATTATTTGACGACTGTTGAATAATTATCATATCAAGTTCGTATTTATTTTGCAAGTCCGTGTTGCTAAGTGATTTACGTGGAAAATTCACATCAGATAGATTGGCCAAGCTTGAGGAAAAGAAACAGCAGTTAAAGAGCTTCGAGGATGAGTCTGCTGCATTGCAGAAAAAGATCCCGCTGGTCAAACAGGAAATTCAAGAAGAGACTGACAAGATTGAGGAGCATAACCAGAAGTATTCGAAGATGCGGTGCAAAATCAGAGCTGCATTAACGAAGGACCTTGTTCGAGGACTTTTTTAGTTCATTCATTTATTTGCTTTCAAGGTTTTGCATTATCTTTTGGTCTAAACAAATATTTTTTTATGACAGTATGGAATGATGATTTGAGTTTTTTTGCTCTTATAGGAGCCTATGTAATGACAATCTTGGCATTTATTTCCACCTTTTCAGAATAAAATTGAAAATTAGGCTGCAAAAGCTTTATCTTTATATGCTTGGTAGGCTGGAAATTTGATGTTAACTTAGCAGCATACTAGTATTGGAAAAGGAGTTGCTATGGTGACACTATATGATTGATGATTGAGACAAAACACAAACAAAAGGATTATGCAAAGGTTCATTACAAAATCCTTGCACCAAGGCTCAAACATGTCACACAAGAAACAAAAAGACAATCCTTCTCTGAAATTCGATTTGTTTAATTGACAATTTCCTAGTAAAGTTTAGATTCAATTAGCTTTTTTTTTTTACTAACAATTCAATTAGCTTTTTTACTTCCCCAATACATCATCTACCACTCAATTCTCCTTACGAGAAAACAGAATGCCCAAGTATGAGTGTCAGTATAACAAAATCGGAGAGAGTATATCACTTTTCTTCTTTTCTTAGAACAATTTGGAAAAAAATAGATTCGTAATGTGTACAATGATTCTTTTCTTTCAAAATGAGTAAAACAGTAATATGATTCGTGTTGCCCTTCTGGCAAGCCCCTGGTATGACTTATATTCTGTTTTCATATTTAATTAGTACTTACTAGCATTGTTTATTTAGTTTTTAACTTATCATTTTCCTGTATTCATAGGTTCCAGACTACGCTATATCCTTCGTCAAAGGAACCTCGAGCAAATAAGCATTCACTTATCTTTTGTTTGCATTGTGTTCAGACCATCTAGTTGGTTAGAGGTTAATTCTTTTACAGCATCAATTGAATTTTTTACTAACTTTGATATATAATCTGGTTTTTTGTTAGGTGATTTTGCATCCCATACAGAATAGAGTCTTGACTATCCGAGAGACTTCGGTTATTCATTAGGTTTTCAAAATTTTCAGTTGTTTATTGCGGTGATTTTTACCAACAACTTTACCACAACAGAGGAAATTCTTGGAAGGTAATCAATGAATAACCAAACAAAGGTTTAATTGAGTACAGCAAAGGAGAGATTTACAAACTAGTGACCAAAATGGCTAATCTTTTTGCACTTCAAGATCAGCATCTCTTTTGACACTTCGATTTTCTCGCTCTCTTTTGGCATCCATGATTCTCTGGACTTCAAGTTTCATGGCTTCGCTGGCCATGTCTTTTGTTGTCAGAGTCGAAATCTTCTCAGGCGAAAAGACTCCTTGAAGAACCTTTCTCCGAAAATCGGGGTTTTTCGGGTCCTTCAAATTGCACAGCACCGAGTAATAGCTAGGCCTCTTGGGACCGTTGCACAAACCCCAGGCCGCATACAGGTGGTTTTCGACGGAAACCGCCAATTCGCCGACTTTGTTCCTTGCGCCGTCGCCAACCTCCTCCGCCGCCGTGCTCAGCCACTTGGCGAAAATCTCACGAACGTAGTCCCTGTTTTTGTTGCCGGTTAAGGCCGGAACTGTTGTTGGCTGTGTCTCCGACAAGGCGGTGCTGTTGTCGGCGGCGATTTTCGGAACATCGGTGGTTTTGTCGGCGATCTTCGGAATCTTGAGTCTGATGATTATCCGTTTCCTGGGCTCAGAACACGAAGACGAGGTTTTCTTGAAATCAACTGTTGGTTTCACCGACAGAGTTTGGGTGTTCATCTTTCCGGTTGAGAAAGAAATGATAGGGAATCAAAGTACAGGGGTGAGGTATTTATGCTTTCCTTAAACCGATAAATTTAATCCTATTACTCTATGGATTGGGATTGGATTCGGATTTGTATTAGGATTTCCAGTTGCTCATTGGATTAGGATGACTTGGTCTTTTGATTTCCCGCGGATTTCCTTAATTTGACTTGGTCCGCTGGTCTTGGTCGTATTAAAGACTAACGGTCTTATTAAAAGACAGCTTAATTCGTGTTTGATTTACTGTTTTTGTGATTAGTTCTTGTTCTCTTGTATTTATATACACTAGATATCACATTTGAACAACGCCCAAATTTTTTTAAATTAAAATATTTAAATTTACATTTTATCATATTATAGTAAATATTAGAACTGCAAAATGCTAGAATATCTTCATTTGCATACTGAGTTTGTTTGGTTGTGACTTGTGAATAATGTTTGTGTTGTATACAACACTTGAGAATGTCTAGTTTACGTGAAATCAAACTAATATTATACACTAATATTGCAGAAGGATTGGTGCTGTTATTATACAATAAGCAACTTTTGCTGCTATAAATCGCGCTTTTTCTAATATCGAACACATATTTACCAACCTCTTTTGTATTGAAAAACCAATTTCCTTTTTGGTTATTAGTGATTCAGATTGTCATATCTAAGCATGTATCTGTTATTAAAAGTCTGAATTTGATCAGTTGTGGCTAACTACAAATCCAACATATAGAATGAAATCTCACTTCCTTAATTAAATCAATGCTTCCTTCAAGCTAATCTTACGTTCTTTGTATTCCATAGTTATAGGCCCTGTTTAATAGAGCTTATTTCTTGATGTACTGAACCGAACTGAACTGAATTGAACTGAACTGAACTGAAGTAAAAATGATGTATTGAAAAATGGAATCAGCATGACTGAATTAACCTGAATTTCATCAAATTACATTTTCACTGAACTGAACTGAACTGATCTACAGATAAGCTCTGGTAAACAGGGCCATAGTTGTTGATTGTGATGGGAATTAATGGTCAAGCTAGTCGTTGAAACGACAGCTTCCTTTACGAGAGGTCGTGTATAGTGAAGCAAATTCAAGTATTAGCTAATGAAATGCAATTGAAGAATAATCTTGAGCATAATAAAATTCCATTTCGGTTAACTAGAACCTCGAGTAAGGAGTGGTCATTCAATTTTATCAAACACATTGCTAATTTTTTTCTTTATTAATTGTCGAACTACTCCGTATCGAACCGCAGAGAAAACATGATTATTCTCGAAAGAACAAAATTTTAGCTAGACTCGCGGAAATTACGTAATACGTTTTTCATTTTCATTTTCTTTTCATTTTTACCCGCCAATACCATCGTCATCGAAGTGGGGCCCAGTTAAAGTCTCCGGAAGTTTTTCGAAAAAGCACGAAGAGGCCATAATGACACCGTCGGTTACCTGAACAGCCTGTAACCAGTAAATTAAACCTACTACTCATCTCTGCTGCGGTCATCCAAAGTACAGGTGTCAGTTCTCCTCTGCCGCGTGTCAGTCATGCATCCGCAAAACGACAAGGATACATCGCCATAAATCCCTCCTGCAACAACGCCATCTCACTCACACACAAAAAACCGTTATCAAAAACCAGCTCGCCGGAGAGATTCCGGCAAACACCCGTCGGAATATTGAGCAAATCATGGAAGATATGGACAAAGGAAAAGCGATGCTATCAACTCCAAAGCAAGGCAGAAGAATCCGCCAGATTAAGGTATATATTTATATATCATTAATGTGATAGTGATTGATAATATAGGGTTTAAGCAGATAATTATCTGATTTTTTTCAGAAAAAATACCATTATTTATTAAATTGCGTATTTGCTTTTCAGGCTTCGAGCTCGAAACCAGGCGCGTCGGATTTTAAGGGTTTCCCGGTTCCACCTCGGTCACCGGAGTTTCGATTTCGACTTCCATGTGTTGATGTCACAGAATTGTGCGCGGGGAAAAAAATTACCCCTAACAGGTAAAAATATAATCATATTTTCATTTTTATTTCCTGAATCATATACTATATACAAATTGTGATCGACACTTTTTTTTAGTCCTGAGCGGTTGGAGAATGAGGGGTCTCCCCCTAGGAGTGGGGAGACGTGCAAGTTTTACTGCGACGGTAACAGTGCATGCGAGCGGGGTTTTAACTGCCCTGACCTGCATGGTATATTTGGATTACATGAATGGTATCCACCGGAGGTGCCGCTTCTCCCAGCGGTGGAAGAAGCGGTGCCATTGGCTGCAGCCGGTTCAAAGAGGAAGGCAAAAGAACAGCTCCACGGAGGCTCTCCGGCTTCAAGGGGCAAGCACCAGCCCTAGTGATCATCTCATCATCATCATCTGGTTTGCATGAATTATGATGAATATGTATTATTATATATTTGCATAATAATGTCTGTATATGTAAGTTATATCATGTGTGTGTTTATTAAGTTGGATGCTTTATTTGTTTTTGTAAGGGAACTTGGAACTCTGTGTACGTATTATCATGAACTGTCTGTATTTGAGTATTTCTATGTTGTAACTTGTAAGGAGTTTGAATATATGGTATTTCTTCATTTTCTTGAAACAGTTGTATCATCAATTATAGTAGTTTATTTTTCGAATTTGTACAAATCGGAAAAACGGCCAGCTCGCACAAATTGGTAAAAAAGTGGAAACAAAATTTAATTAAGCAGCTTCAAAAACATATTGGGTAATAAGAAGAAGAGACATAAAATAACCTATGGATTTGAGAGATGAAATAAATAAATCTGTGAATAAATGTTGAGAGCCAAAAAAAAATTAAAAAAATTTACGAATGTCTTTCGAAGTTCTTATCATTTGAATATTTGCTACTACCACCAAGATTTGCACTGATAGCCGCTCTATTGAGATTAATCGCACCCTAAAATTTGCAGTAATTGTTGTACCTCCAACTCATTGAAGTTCTTGCCACAACCTTCGCTCCACTAGGCTCGTGCACTAGGTTTTGCATCCATATCCGAACCCTCCTAAATCCTAAACTCTTGCCCCAAAGGGCCATGCGGGAACTTGTGCGAATTTAGGGGCGTTCAGTCATAATCTAACTCGTGATAATTAATTTCACGGACTTCCACTTATGGAAAGATGGATGATTTGTTAGGCCTAGCTAGTTTAAGTTTCGATGACCTTATTTTGACTGATTTTAACTAAACTATATAAAAGTTAATGCATGTATCAAATTAAAGTCAGTATTACTACAGTAATTAAGCTAAAGTAATCAAATTAAACTACTTTAGATTAACACAAAAAATTTAGGAGATCATGCAAGATCTAGTTTTTAGCTGAGTTGATCAGAGTTGAGCCGAGTTTAATTTAATTCAGTTAACTATATAAATTAAAATAAAGAATCATCTTAAAATAATTCTAAGCAACTTGAATCAAGCGGGCGGTGGCGAGGTTGGCTTACATCATTGGAAATGCTGAGAACAAAATTGCGTGAAGGCTTAGTACTGTTCAAGCGTAATATATTCAAATTTCCAACTACCAGCGGTTTTTTGTTTAAATAAAAATTAAATCATCTAATGATTCAATGAAGAAATGTATTTTTTAGGATGAATAATTCAATGAACTTAATTTATATTTTGAAGGTTTTTTGTTTTTTGTTTAATATTTTAGTCATTTTGATTGATCTTTCAGTCAGTTCCCTTAAGCGTTCCTTTTTACCTTGATCTTTCATTCATTTTGCTTGATCTTTCGTCAATTTCCTTGATCTTTCATCAATTTTCTTGATCATTCATAATTCTTGGTACATTACTGTTATTTCGTACAAATTTACACCGAAACTCAGTCTCGAGTCGGTCCATGTAAGACGACTGAGTTCTGGTGATACCAACAACCTTAAATCTAACAACGGCGGCGGAGTTGAATCTCACCAACGACAACTTCAACCGATAACGGTGTCTTATAATACTTGTTCTCTGTAAAGACATATCAAATGAGAATTTTTATAATTTATACTCTCATATCAACATTTTACAAATTAATTAGCTGATTCAAAATTAGAAATTTAACCAATTAATTTTAAAGTTTGGCCAAATTTTTCTTACCAACTTTCTTTTCATGATCAAAACACCACGCAAATCATGATGTGTTTTAAAGTAATTTGAAAAGAAAAATTATGTGGCCAAAATAATTTATACGTTATAAAGATACACTCAAAAAAGAAAAATTCAAGAAAGTAGTCTTGGAAAATTACTTCCGTTTAACTCCTACTTTGTAACGGTGATGAAGAAACGAAGAAACAAAACGTTTTCTTCAAAAAAAAAAAAAAAACGGAAATATTCTTTACAAAAAGTAACCTAACGTTTATTTGAACAACGTGTTTTTTGAGATGAAATTGGAGGTTATAGCAAATTGGATGATGGGTAATTCAATGAGCATAATTCATACTCTCGTCATCATTTTAAAATTATCAACTAGCTTATTCAAAATTTAATTTAATATATTAATATTATAATTTGGCCAAATTCTTTAATATCTTTTTCTTTTCATCAAATACCGCATAATTATGTGTTCAAAATAATTTTAGAAGAAAATAATGTGGCCAAAACAATTCTTAATTTTCTCGTGATAAAGTTTATATAAGCTTATTATCATTTGCTTTTCAAATAACTACTAATCAATTGATGTAATTTTTCCAAGACTACTTTATTGGTTTTTTCTTTATGGAGAGTATAACTCCTACTTTGTAACTAATATTATCAAAGAACAAATTAATAAAATTTTCCTTATAAAAAAAACAAAAAGAGCACGTTTTTTATCCTAGAGTAAACTTAACCTTTATTTGGATAAATCATTTTTTCAAGGCGAAATTAGAAGTTATAGAAAATTAGAACTTCACCCCTTTTACAAATTTAATTTTAGTGGTTGATGGGACTTTTAAATAACACTCTTATCACAAACTCTCATGTAAGACCGTCTAAAGGTTGGACAATATTCTAAAAAAATACACTATTTAATTACAAATATTATAAAAAATGCACTTTTACATAAGATTAACATGAACAAATAAAATAAGGTGCACAACCTCAATTACATACATAATCAACATCAACAGATTTCAAATGAACATCAACATAAAATCAAATGAACATCAACTGTCTAACATTTAGGTTGTCTCACTTGAGACTTTTTCTTATAGTAAGTATAAGTTGGGAAATGGAGCAATTACAAAATACATGGACCGAATCAAAAATATCCCAACAGTATAGGGGCTAGATCTGCAATTATTCCAACAGTGCACACTACTATCTTCTACACACAGAGTGACCAGCTTGCATTCCATATTCATCTTCCTCGCCATCGTCACGCAGTAATGGACCCCACACATTTCTTCAAAACCGCTGGAATCATTCTCGAATTCGCTTCCCATCCGTTACCAGCAATCAATGCGGCCTGCCCTCATCCCATCCGTAACCGAACCGCACACCTTTCTGCCCTCAGCACCCCGATGTGGCAATCCACATGGCACTCGTTTCTGCTTGCCGTTCTGCATGCTGGTTTTCCAGAAATTGTATAAATAGAGCCCTGTAGAAGCTGTTTTTCACCCACCGCCGCTCGCACACAGTCACACACTTGCAACCGGCGCCGATAACCGGCGATTCAGCAAGGTAAATCCAGTTGCGATTACTTCATTTCGGCGGTTTTTTGCGTTTTGCTTGTTTTTGATCGGTTTGGTTTTTGTGAATTACTTTCGTAGAGAGGACATGGACTTTACCGGAGTAAACAGCTCGACCGCAGGATGGGAGGTGCCGGAACTGCCGGAATTGCGACTTCCTCCGCCGGTACGTACATTCGTGTAGTCTGTAGACATGAGATCACCGCTTAGGCTTTTGATTTTGGTTGTTTTGTTTTTCTTACTGTTTCTGATATAGTTTTATTTGTATTAGTTAGACTTGAAAAGTGTTTTAGTAGATCGATGTGTGGAGTGTGGGTGAAAGGCTTGAGAATTGAGATGCTGCTGTTGTAGATGATAGATGATGAATTGTGGTTGAAAGGATTGATGATGTGCTTTGTTGGTTGATGGAGGACTGTTATTACGAAGCTTGTACTAATTTGTTCTATTTTGATTCAAATCTAGCTTCAGATGAATCAGATCTGTTTATGTAGAAAGACAGTAGACTGGGGGTGAGAATCGTAAGATAGTGATGATGATGATTGTAAGGTCATCTCTGGATCTATGTGTTTGCCTGATTAGTGATGATAATGGTTAAAGTGTTTCTGGAAAATTTAACATGAATTTCAGTAAATCAATTAATATGCATAAACAGCCTAAACATGAATGATCTAGAAACGCAATATGTTATGCTGATATACTCCATTGATTTCTGAATCCCAGTTTTTCTGTTTTACAATTTTGTTAGGATATTTAGATGTTTTTTCCTCTTAAGCCGAAGTTCCATGCTGACATTTAATGTGACAGTGATTGATTACTCACTTCGAATTTCTGAATATAGGGTTTAAACAGAATCCCCGAGTTTCAAACTGTTCATTTAAGTTACCTTGTGTGTTCCTTTCCTATTTTGGTTTGTTTATACATATCTGAAGGAATAAATATGATGTTAGATACTTTTGAGTTGATATTTACTGGGGCTTAGGGCTTATGGAAACAATTCATGTAAAACTGACTAACATGCCATGTTCGTTACTTAACCTAGTGTGCTCCACGAATCCTTTCCCTTAGAATTCAGGTTCTTTTGCCTTATCTTTTGTTCCCCTCTTCTCTCAAGTCTTTGAAACCATTGACTGTGTCAGTCTCTATCAATTTGAATAATTTATTTGTATCATTTAGTATTTGGACAAACACTTGCCACTGTACATGTTAATTTGGAATAATGAAGTAAAACCTCTTTACGTTTGATGGCAATTTGGTTAGATATATTGAAAATATTTATGGAACGATTTCTGTGTGCGAACCAATCTTATGGATGCGATGTTGGATATCATGAATCTTTCCTCTGTGGGTTTAGTTTACATAAAATGAAGCATGGATAGGATGCTGGATATGTTTTAAGTTGATACTTACGGGTTATGGGATGCTTATGGAAACACTTCATGTACATCAGACTAACATGTCATGTTCTTTTACTTTGCCTTGTGTGTTCTATGAATCTTTCCTACGTGAGTTTAGTTTTACATGAATCTTAAGATCATGGATAGGATGCTGGATATGTTTTAAGTTGATATATACTGGTTATTAGATGCTTATGGAAACACTTCATGTAAAACAGACTAACATGTCATGTTCTTATACTTTGCCTTGTGTGTTCTATGAATCTTTCCTACGTGGGTTTAGTTTTACATGAATCTTAAGAGCATGGATATGATGCTGGATATGTTTGAGTTGATATTACTAGTTATGGGATGCTTATGGAAACACTTCACGTAAAACTAATGTATTAACATGTCATGTTTGTTCACTTATGTGGGTTTAATGTATGCGGGTTTATTTTTGCACAAATCTGAATGCATGGATTCATATTTTACTGGTTCTGTGATGCTTCTTGCAACTTTCTCAAGGATTCGGCCCACACAGATCCTTTGCTGGCAGCCTCTTTATATGTTATACTCCCTCTGATCCCGCATATTGTCCCAGCCTTCCACGTGATCTTCAGTTATGATACAGTTTCTAATGTTCTTCATATGTTGACATTCTTAACAGGCGATCTCCAGTCATCTGTACCCTTCTGCCCCCAGAAGTCTTTACAAACCGACAGTTGTGTCTGAAGCCTATCGCCTGAATGGAATCCCCTATCTTCACACCCTTGCATTCCCTCTTCCCAGGTACAGTAATCTTCGACTTTGTTATGTTAATGCTTGGATTAATTTCCTCCTGTTTTTCTGACATATAACACTTGTAGGGACCACTGTGCTCAGCCTGTTGTGCCTAGAGACTGGAGGCGTGATGTGCCTTGCCAGTACTACTTCCGCCCCTCCGGGTGGTGCCCCTATGGTCACAGCTGCCGCTATTCGCACAGCATGAAAGTTTATTTCGCGGACAGAGCAAGAAGGGGCCTTGGCAGGAAGAGGAAGCGCCATGAGATGTGAGCGTGAGAGCTGGCTACAACTGCTTTGTGCATTTGAAGGGGTTTTCCCTTTTAAGAACTTTCAGTTTATTTCATTCAGTGTCAAACTTTTAAAACTATTTGCGTTGTGATTTGTGAGTTCAGCTGTCTGTAATTCTAAATAAATTGGACTGTGTATGTAACTTGCTTCTTTGCATTTTACCATTGTTCATTTGTTTGTGAAGTTTTTTGTTTATTTTTGGTGGAACTTTTGTGATGTAGTATTGAATTATTCTCGTAACTCTAACTTCTAAGAGTGTTGTTCAGGCTGGTAATCGGATGAAGGTGAGTCTAACATATGTTTTGGCTTTTCATTATTTTTCAAAACCACTGAATAGTTTTACAAGTTCATTTAGGCCTTGATCTTCTAGATTTTTTTTTTTAATTCCTTAACTCCTCAAGAAAGAATACTATTTCGTTTTTAAGAAAACATATAGCAAAATTAACTTGTCAGAAAGAGTTAAATAGAAGAGAACAAAAATCTGAATGCAATTGCTATATTTGGTTAAATGCTGAGTGTCTTGTGTTTTATCATGAACATGTCTTTAAACCTTAGAACCACCACTTTTTAAATGTGAAAGTATGAAAGTTTATTCCACTTATCTTATCTGATTCATATTTCTTCTTTTGGGGGCAAAAATTTACTAATTTTGGCTAAGCATGCTTGCAAACCTATGAAAACGTATCATATCTGCCTGAAAACTCAAAAATCTCAACAACCGAGCAGCAAATTTATTTTTGCACCAAAAGTATATGAAAATAGTTTGCCATATTTAGATTGAAACTAAAGTTTGCCTTAGAATAAGTTACTCTCAATGATTTTTTTTTTAAGTTACTCTCAATGAAATGGACCAAAATTATATAGTGAAATATGTCAAGAAAAAAAAAAACAGGAAATATGTCATATAGTATTTGGTTTGCCCTTTCATTCAATTTTTGTTAAAAGGGTTCTCAATCATAAATCAATAACAGGTTGTCAGAGGCATACAAGCCAAACATCGAGGAAAGCAATAATATTCCAAAGGCTACAGAGGATTAACAAAATCTAACAAGAAATCAAATCCATGGTGCAACCATTTGATCTTCTGCCTGATTTGATCAACTCAAGCAGTTCTCTTAATGATGTGTGCTCCACTGTCAGTGTCCACAATGTCACTTATCTCACCAACCTTCAGCGCAAATGTTGCTTCTTCAAACGGCTTCTGCATCTGACCCTTTCCAAAAGGGCCTGCATACAGTTCAAAGGAAGGTTAAAAACAAACCCAGGCAACACATCATAGACGACGTTTAGAGAGTCTAGCTAGATAATGTCAATTCATACTACAAATATGTTGCTCCCTCGAAATGTGAGAAGTACCATACAAAGACACATAAAATTCATACAAGCAATGTGGACTAGCTAGATAATGTCAACTCATGGTATAAATATGTTGCTTTCTCGAATTGTGAAAAACGCCGTTCGAAGACACATAAAATTCATACATTCAAGAAATCACACATTATTCTCTCCAGATGAAAAATCTCAAATATACAATAATTAACAGAGTATTATCTTGAACAGAGTAAAGCAAGAATGCACAAGAGACCAAAACACAAGAAGCAAGAATAACACGTTTTGTTTGCACATCATATACTGAGGTCACCCGCCTTATCATTCTTATGTTGCACAAAACACAAGCAAGGCTGGAATTACTGAAGCACATTCACATGTTGCACAGGTTTCATCTTGATTTGTAAGTAAAATAACATATGTAACAGCAAAGCACTGCATAAGCTTTATTCCACAAACAATCAAGTGTAACAGCAAAAAGCATTGCAAACTAGGTACACCAGAAGAATTCCTAGTAAGCAAAAAACATGACAACTAAACTAAACGTAACAGAGAACAGCCACAATCAATAATGTCTGGCCTAGTTGAATGACAGTGGAAGTAAGACTTATTCTTATTCTTGCTGTGAAGTTAAAGTAATATGAGCATCAGAATAGGTACTGGTTCCTAAGTTTCTGAGAATTGCTACTAAACATCCCCGAGCTGGATGCTCAAATCTATTCCATTCCACTCTACTAAAGCACTCAATGCAGATAAGAATTCAAATTCTAACAGTATAACCAAATTATTGCTGAATTATAAGTTCACAAAAACAAAAAGCCCTAAATATTCCTGATTTTTCAAGTCCACAATGCACATAAAATCTAAATCACGCACAAAGAACACCTAGAAACCAGCCCGAAACTCAAAAAATCGACATGAATCGAAGGATAACACGCACCGAGATCTCCACCGCGCTTGGCGGAGCTGCAGTCGGAGTGAGTGGTGGCGATGTCCTCGAACTTAGCCTCGCCGGAGACGATGCTCTCGCGGAGGGCCTTGAGCTGCGCAACGGCGGCGTCGCGGGTGGTGGCTTCGATGACGCGGCCCTCGGGGTCCTTCCAGGAGGCCTTGCGGCGGGATCCCTGGTGCTTTATGAGGATGTGCGAAGCCCTGACCTTGTCGCGCGAGGAGGAGGAGGAAGACATCTTCGTCTTCTTGGCGTGCTTCTCCGGCCGATCTGTAGTCGATGGAACCGATGAGGGTTTCACCTTTCTCTTCCGATCGGAATCTATTTTTGCAGCTTTTCTGTATTTCTATCGGTTTATCTTTGCTACTAGGGGTTTTGAGCGCTGCGTATTGGGAGACTGTACCACAGCTTTTGACTTTTTTAAATACGCCAAAACCCAAAAGCGGTGGCGGCTTTTTAATTTCTATTTTTCCATTAAATAATAGTGGAATTTGGACTTTGAAGTACCAAAAATAGTTAGATTAGTATTTCATAATACTTTTTTTTTGAAATATATTTCTTAATACTAAAAATAAACCTTTGCTATGAATTAATAATAACGAATTAAAGATAGCAAAATATATTTCTTTGATTTTTTCTTTTTGAATCAAATGTTACATATTTGTGGTTATTTTTCTCTTCTTAGGCTTATCTGTAGATCAGATCAGTTCAATTCAGTTCAGGGAAATTCAGGTTAATTCAGTCATGCTGATTCCATTTTTCAATACATCAATTTTTACTTCAGTTCAGTTTAGTTCAGTACATCAAGAAATAAACTCTAGCAAACATGTCCTTAAAGCTCAAAACAAATTTCAATGTAAAACAACAAGAAATAATTGCTTTAAAAGGGGAAAAAGTGCATTATGCTTCAAACATTATGGCAATTATAGCTCAATAGTTCAAATTTGATTGAATCGAACCATTTCATTAATTAGTCGAACTCGATCTCTTCTACACACCCAAATTGATTCATACATCATCCAAAAAATAGTAGTCCGTATAATGAATTGTACAAAAGAATCAGTGAATGCGATATGTAGTTGAGGAAGCCAGAAAGCGATCACTGATGCCACCAATGAATCAACTCCTGAATCATCCGAATTACAGGCAGCTGCTCCAAGTAAATCACAAAGGCTTGCTTTCCTCAGTACTTGTAACTAATCTTCTCCATAAATGAGCATAATACTCTCCTAAATTTCTCTCAGAATTGGCCAGCCCCTTTTTACAATGTCATTAATCTTGGCATCGATGTTTTTCTGCGTTCTTGTTGGACAAAGTTCTGCTGCATAGCCATTCAATCTTGCAGCCAGGGTTGAGGTCTGGAGCTCTTCCTCGGGCAAGTTCCCAATCAGCTGAAGAAGGAACGGGGTCCGTTTCAGCTCAAATTTCTGTATACCAACAGTTTCAAGCTCATGAGTATCTTTCAATGGAATAAAAAAATCTGAAACTATACTGCAAAGTTCAAGATCTCAGCATGATCATAAAATCTGAAAGAATAATGCAGTCTCCTATTAATGATTTTAAGCAAGATTATACAAAGACGCTATCACAACCACTCAAAATATTGCATAAGATTCCAACGTCTCATAGAATTGCCTTCATGTAGATACAAATTAATAGATTTACAAAGTTGCTCATAAATATGATTATAATTGTGATTCATATATTCAGGTATGAACTAACCAACCTGATGGTCATTTTCAGCAGGATAAAACACATTCAACTGGTGTATTTGAGTGGTTACTACGCTACCAGTTGACCGTGCTTGCTCTCTTTCTTTACTGATAGTAGCCCATCTTGATTCTTCGGTTCCATTCGTGAATATTATGGACCTATTAACAAAAAATATTAAGTGACAAAGGATTCACTGCAATAATACGAAACCAAAACTTCAGTATAAAATCCTGAACGGTACCTGTACTGATTGCCCACATCAGGACCCTGTCCAAACACTTGTCTTGAGTCATGACTGGTCCAGAAAACCTCCAGAAGTTCTTTGAAAGTGATTATTCTAGGGTCATATTCAATCTGTACAGAATCAATTCAATTCTCAAACAAGTATGAAAGAGGGGAAATATTACTCAGTATAACTCATAAAACTAAAGAGGACAACGAACTCATTCCAAAAATGCAAAGCAGTAAAGCCATCTACGAGCTCATAAAACTTCATTCAAATCAGGCTCAGATACCTAAAAGTGTGGATCGGTACAACTCAATGAGAATTCAACTAAATTCAGGTTGACAATGAAAAGGTACAACTCCAATGCAGCACCTCGAGTGTAAAACAGCAGAAATTTTAATCTCTATGCATGCTACAACAAGTACACTATAGATGCTCTAAAATAAAAATTAGATTGCCTACAGAAAAGTAACGCACAAAATGCCAAACTATAGCTACTGATTAATCATTAGGAATTTTATAAAGCTCAAAATTTACAGAAATCACAAACATTGGTCACTAAAAGGCACATTGCAGCTACTGATTATCATTAGGAAGCTCAAAATTTATAGGTATAACAAAACATAGACCACTAAAATCCAAATTGCAGCTGCTGATTATCATTAGGAAGCTCAGAGTTTACAGAAATAACAATGCATAAACCACTAAAAACCAAATTGCAGCTACTGATTATCATTAGGAAGCTCAGAATTTGCAGAAATAACGAAACATAAACCACTGAAAAGGGGACTTACATCCACCGACTTAAATACTCATAGGATGAGCAATACAGTGTGAATAATGGTGATAGAAATGACCTGTACAGATTCAGCGTGATCGCCCAGGCTGCGGTACTCAGGGTTAGGCTTTAATCCGCCGGAATAGCCTACAGTTGTCCGTACGACGCCGTCCAGGCAACCGAAGACGGCCTCCGATCTCCAGAAGCTTCCGAGAGCAAAAACTGCCGTCGTCAGCTGTCGATTGGTTGCTGGTGTCGGATTCTCCGAAATTCGACTCGGTAATCTGATGCCGTGACATGAATTTGCTACGAACATAATACCTAGAAGCATATAGGATGCTAAGCGAGCCGGCGTCATGGCGATCGTCGGCATAGAAGATTCCCGGCAGGCTATGCTATGGACTTCGCTAATCTGGCCGGTTTTGGTTAGCTGGGCGGGTCACTACGATCAGTATACTCGGGTTGTGTATTTTACTTTTCTTTTCTTTTTGGCCCTTCATATTTTAGAAATTCTAATACAAATCCTAAAATTCAAAAAAAAAATGCTCTATCCTTCCTAGTTGTATCATAAAATTCAAAACAAGTATACTACTCAATTTGTTTTAATTGTTTAATGAGCTTTATTTAATTTTGACATTCAAATTGAATTGATAAATGAGTTAGAACGTCATCACATGTGTGATCTTGTTAGATCCGTAATATTACGTTTGAGTAAACAGAAAATGATCAAAATATACTGATACAATTGAGACGGATAAATTAGTACTAATAATGAGACAAAAGTTTGTTTATGTATATTTGAAAAAGTCTCCTATAGGGTAGGATCATAGTATAAGAAAATGCAAATAAAGACATTTTTATAAACTTTTGAGATCATATTGTAATTAATCAAATTGTCACTAACTCACTATATCATCGAACTCTACTATCGTCTCAACTTCTTCTAGGTCATCCCAAACTTATTTCCAATAACTAATCTCATCCTATCGACCAAAATATCAACGTTGATGACCCCAACCTCATGCGATCATGTCATTATCGTGAGATCACTATACTAGTGACTCTTTTTTTTTTGACAGAATACTGTCATTTTTTAAGTCTTGCTTTTAAATGTTTAACTGTCCTTGACTCTGATAAGTCTTGCTCTTGCCGTAACGACGCGGCTTTTCTTGACTCACTAAAAGCAAGTCCATTGGATGAGTCATTTGCATTGAGCGATCACAAGAGGAGAGAAATGGCAAGAGTAAGAGCAAGAACTGAAAAGTCATCCTCAATGGACGCTGTAATAACGTTGCTGGAAACGATCTCAGGCAAGCTGGAGCTGGTGTCCCAGGATTACCGACGTTTGGATGCTCTCAGCCTGGAACTGTCTTTCTTTCTTAAGCTCTTCCAGCGCACTAGGTACGTCCGGCGAACCCAGTCTTCCTTTTTATATGACTTGTCCGAAGATCTGCGCCACTTCTACTTGATTCTTCGGGCCGAGCGTAGGTTGGAATACGTGATGGTCGAGGAAATCTCCAGATTCCGAGAAACCCTCAGAATTTTCCTGCGACGATTTTGTGAATCGAATGAAACCTGTCTGCTGGATCTTGCCTTAGATAAGCTCCGAGCGATGGATAAAAATGGCAGTTACAATGTCGGAAAGCTGATAGTGGAGTTGGGCTTTGTCAAATTGCTGTACTACACGTGGCACAGAAATCAGGCAAGTGATCATGAATCCCAACCTTTTTCCAGAATTATCAGTGAAATCTACGAGGAGGCCACGCAGTTTTATTTCATGTCGGAAGAATTAAATCATGAATTTGTGTCTTCATTTCGAGCATCACTGCTGAGGTGCTGCAAACAACATTGTTGTGAACTGCAGCAGGACAGCATTCTTGCTTGGTCTATATTGCAGTTGAATGGATTTTATGACTCCTTATTAGCAACCCTTTGGGATATTTACATTTGGGGCCAATCCTATTCTATAGTCAATCGCTTCATCCGGCCTCTAATAAACATAGTGACATTCTTGAAACGCTTCGTGAGGTTTGCTGGTTCGCGAATGAAAACGCCTCTGATCTCATTTAGATGGCTTTTCGTTGATTTTAATGAAACACCTTGCTTTTCTGAAGCGTTTTTGGTTCATTTCCAAGTTTTGGCTATGGATGCTGCACGCCTTGGTTACATGTGCTGGTTTCACAGAGATGATGAACAAGTTTTGCATGAGTTGCAGTCAAAAAGTGATGAATTACTTGACAAGGTCAGGTCTGGAAGTGGCAACATTTCAACAACGTTGTCTGGATCCTCGATGACAAGGTGCCACGGTTTTATTTTTGTGGAGTACGTTGGTTATCTTCGTGATCATCTTTTCCAGCTGGCACCCGCGCTACCCTTCGCACAAATGAAGGGGCTTGCCACGATTTTGAATCACATGTGCAAGGCAAAAGAGAATGATGCAATTTTACATCAATTGGATGAGGTGATAGTTGTTGCTTTCCAACTGTATATGCTTAGTAAGAAAGACAAAATCCCCGCAGAATTGGAGTTGAGGATCTTACAGCTACTGGGAACTGATACTTCACCTAGTACTTGCATCAATGGTAAATCTCAGTTGTTGGGAAGTACTTATCATAGGATTGTGTCACCTTTCCCGCGCTTGATAGTTAACGGCGTGGTTGTAAGTTATGATGCTTGGAGCACAGAACAGGTCAAATATCAGTTGCTAAAAGATTCAATGGGGCTGGACTTGATAGCACTTGTGACCAAAGATAGGACGAGGATGGGGTACGTGGCTAGTAGGATTTATGGCGACTCTGAGATTATCAATCACTTTAAAATTCGTGCTTGTATCTCCGTCTTTCCTGAGGAGGCGTGTGATCAGAAACTTTTGTTGTGGCGGATTTTGGCTTCCATTTCCTCAACAAGGTCTTATGATTATGCTCAGACGAGGGAAGAGTATTTAGGTCGACTTGTGTATGAATGTCTCCAGGGGAAAAGGTACCTTATAATCATCGAACTGCCCAATAACCACAAAAACCAGGCTTGGAGAGACCTTTTAGCCTTTCTTCCAAAAGATGGCAATGGAAGTAAGGTTCTCTTGATAATTATGTAGCACCATTTCTGATCCATCTTATTTCTTACTTGAACCTAGTAGTTTCATTCATCAAGCCATGGGGAAAATGGGTAGTTGTTTCAAAGGAAGCTAGTTGTCATCCATCATGATCATATCATATATAGTTGTCACCCTTTGTCAGCTAAAATATATACTACCAAGTGTTTTTGTTTTAATATAGGTTTTCTTATACTTTACCTCAAAGATGGGATATAAATGTATAATGTACCTTGTATGTACAATTTTGTCTTCTGTAGGTTTAGACAACTCATATATAGGTTTAGACTTGTGTATAATGTACCTCAAAGACAATTTTGTATTGAACTAGCAGAACTGAGACTGTACAATCTCTGTTTGATTCAACATAATGCACAAATATAACAGAACCAATTATTCTGAGAAAATTCTTTCTAGCTCTGAAATATGTGTTTTGAAATGAGTATAATCAAATCACATCAATTGAACTAGTGTACCCAGTGGGAAACAGATGAGTATAATTAAGGCTAGACTAGTGTCATTACAACCGTTTCCTTCTCGCTTCCGTGTGTTAACATGAAGAACCAGAATATGTGGATATCTAGTCAAAATCAGGTGTTATCTAAGTTGATCGAAAGATAGTAACTACTTTAACAAGACAGGGAAATCTACAAAATTTCATTCACAGGCATAGTTGGATGCAAGAAACCATGGTATCACTTCCGTGTTAACTTTCTAACATAACTTTGGTGTTTAGTGTTTACTTTTTTTTTATATGTATACATATATACACACAAGGGGGCGTGTTTGGAATCAGACTGACGTGCAAATCATTAGGAGGTTCGGCATAGACCAGCCAAATGGCGACCTCTGATGATTAGGATGGTGAATTAATGTGGCGAGTCGGGTTTGCCACGGCTCTGAGATCTTCAACCACTTTAAAATTCGCGCGCATTTCTACTTCCATTCTGAGCAGCCATATGATCAGAAGCTTATGCTGCAGAGTGTTTTGGCCTCCATTTACCCAACAAGCAGTGGCGGAACTAGACCCAAACTCTTGGGGGAGCGAGATCGAACAGGGGGAGCGAGATTGCACTGTATAAGCCTATTTTTCAAAAATTTCAAAGGCTAAACGTCTAATTGCTACAGTAATATACCCTGTAATCTGAAATCTGCGGGGAGCGGCCGCTGCCCCGCGCTCCCCCCCAGTTCCGTCACTGCCAACAAGGTCTTGTAATTATGCTGAGATGAGCGAAGAAGGTTTAGGTCGGGTTTTGTATGAGTTTCTCCAGGGGAAACGGTATCTTTTGGTTATGGAAAATGTGCCTCGGTGTCGGGTTTGGAGAGAATGGATAGCTTCACTGCCAAAAGATGGCAATGAGAGTAAGATTTTCTTGACAAGTAGCACTGTTTCTGATCCAGCTTATTTCTCACTTGAACCTAGTAGTGTTGTTCATCAAGTGATAGGAAAAATGGGTAGTTGTTTCAAAGGAAGCTAGTTGCCATCCAATATTGTAACTTGTAATGTGTATTGTATGTGTGTTTCAATATTGTAATGACAAATGGTCTGAATTAAACTACTACTTCCGTACCAGCTACATCTGTAAGGAATCTTTTTTTCCAGTCAAAGATGTAAAATTTTGACTGAATTTTTGAATAAAAATATCATCGTATTTAATATTGTTGAAATCGTCATAACATGTAGTTAATTAATATCAAATTTCTCTATATTGATAATATATGTAGTTAAAGGATATTATCACTCAAACACGTGTCTAGAAGACCGGAAAAAAAAATTCTTGTGCAAATATAGCTGGTACTGAGGGAGTATCATATTTAACATGAAAGATCATGTTTGAAAAGGTAATCATGCATGATTGCATGAAAGACTAAAAGTGTATGTAAAAAAAAATCGGCCTGAAAGTGAGAAGATCAAACATTTAATCCTCCGGCCGCCGAGCGCAGCCGTGTCCAGATCGATGAAGGAATCGAAGTGGCAATTATCATTCTCCAAATCAGATTATTGTCACAGGGGCATTATTGTCACTTGTCCTCGGTAAAACTGGCGCGGCCTTTTGACTCACTGGTAGTACCATACTGATCCCAAAAAGAACTAGGAAGAGAGAAGAATGGGAAAAGCAAGAGCAAGGACTGAAAAGTCAACGACGCTGGACGCTGTAATCACGTTGGCTGATACCATCTCAAGCAAGCTGGAGCTGGTGTCGTATGATTATCGCGGTTCAGATGCTCTGAAAATAGAGCTATCACTTTTCCATAAGCTCCTCCAACGAACCATGTTTTTTCAGACCAACCTGCAGCCTTCGTTTTTACCAGATCTGTTTGCAGAGCTGCGCCACTTCTGTTTGATTCTTTGGAAAGAGCGTGGATTGGTGTATGTGATGGTTGAAGAAATCTCCAGATTTCGCGAAACCCTCGGAATTTTCCGGCGACAGTTATGTGAATTAAATGGTACGTGTCTGCTGGATGAACTGCTGGATACACTGCAAATGCTGGAAGATAACGAGAGTCTGGGTGAGCTCAAACTGGAGCTGAATCTAATCAGGCTGATGAACCAGGCAAGTCCTCAATTATTTCCCCTTTGTAACATTATGGCTAAGGTATATGATGAGGCCACACAATTTTGTTATATTGTTCGTGAAATGATAGAACGTTCATCGGTAAATCATGAATTGGTCATTGAATCATGCTCTTCTATTCGAGCTTCCATGTTGAAATGTTGCAAACACCCTATTCTTGAGCTGCAATCTGAGACTACATGTGCTTGGCATTTTCTCCAATTGAATGCATTTTATGACTCTTTGTCTGCAAGCCTTTGGGGTATTTACTTTTGGGGCCAGTGCAATCCTAGGACCAATCATTTCATTCAGCATCTGATGAACACGGTGACATTCTTGAAAAGTTTTATGCGGTTGGCTGGTTCTGAAATCGCAAATTCCATATCTGAATGGTGTTTAATTCACTGCCAAGCTTCAGCTATAGAGGCTGCATCACTCGGTTATAGGTGCTGGTTTTACAGAGATGATGCTGATGATCAACTGCAGTTAAGAAGTTGTGAATTAGCTGAAAAGGTGATACCTGGAAGGGGGAATATTCAAGTCACTCAGAAGTATATACAAACCTTGAGCAATTCAGCAGATGCTTACTTGCACTCGCAGCTGGATTGGTTATCTGCGTTGGATTTTGTTGGTTATCTGCACGACTATGTTTACCGCCTGGTAAATGATCACAACACTTGTTTAGAAGTCTCCAGGGACCAAATCAAGGGGATCGCATTGACACTGAGTCATATTCGGAAAAATCTTTGGACAAATTGCTTTTCTTGGGGTTTGTTCATTAAGATGACAGTTATAATTCTTGACCTTCATACACTGAAGAGGAAAGACAAAATGCCCAAGGAATTGGACTTGTTGACGTCTGATACCTCTTATACTTGGATACCTGAGTTTGTGAAAAAAGCCAATGTTAGGGCTATGGCAAAAAGAGAACTTGAGTATTATCTCCCTCGCCTAATAGTGAATGGCGTGGTTGTAAATTCCAGTGTCAAGATGCCAGAACAAATCAAATATCAGCTGCTAAACGGTTCAACAGGGCTGGACTTGATTGCAATCGTGCCCAAAATTCGCGTAAGTTTTGCAACCAATTTGGCAAACATGGTTTACTGTGATTCTGATGTTATACATCACTTTAAGATTCGGGCACAGTGCCTCTGTACTGCTGCTCAGGGATATGAACAGAACCGGAAAACTTTGTTGAAGGAAGTTTTGGATTGCATATCCTCTCGTGATTACTCTGAGATGAGTGAAGATGATTTATCTCAAGCTGTGAAGGAGCGTCTCCAGGGGAAAAGGTACCTTGTGGTTTTAAATGATGTTCGGCGTTCTCAGCAAACTTGGAGAGACATGTTATCTTCATTTCCGAATGATGAGAACCAAAGTAAAATTCTCTTGACAAGTGAGGTAATTGTATCCGATCCACGTTACTTCTCACTTGAACCTATCAGTTCTATACGTCGAGGGATGGTGAAAATGGGGAGTTGCTGTAAGGGAAGGTAGTAGTGGACAGACTGCTTGTAATCAAATGTTTCGTTTGCACCATCGTAACATGCATGTGTTTTTCTGTGTATTATTTGGAACATAATGCTAGAATGCAGCCACTTGTGAAAGAAAGCGATGCAGACCTACGATTCTGTTATTTGCTAATGGACATAAATCATAATCAATCATTTCATGAGTAATATTAGTCATGTACCCAAATGCTCAATGCACACCATTTTCTTTTACAACTCCCCATTTTTGCCACTATCTGACGAAAATAAGTACTCTTAGGAGTAGTTTTAAGTAAGAAATAGGAGACCCGAATATCATGCACAAAAAGTGCTCTGAAAAAATTGACTAAAAAGTGATCGTACAAAGTGAGTATGTGTTTTGAAAGGCCAGGCATGAACAGCAAGTATTAACAAAACCATATCAATTGAGCTAGTGTATCCAGTGTCATTACAACCGTTTCCTTCTGCTTCCATGTGCTAACATGAAGAACCAAAAACCTATAGAATATGTGGATATCTAGTCAAAATCAGGTGTTATCTAAGTTGTAAGCAGAAGGTAAACAAGGCCCTTCAAATACTCGACTATCTCAGAGCCTCCTAGCTTTGAACTCCCATATACTCTATCCACGAAAGTAATTGGAACCTGTCAATAGACGCGGAAAAGAATCAAGTTTCACGCCAGCAGTGGCTTTCTAATGCAAGATTTGGCCGAAAGATTTAACAAGACAGGGAAATCTACAAAATTTCCTTCACATGCATAGTTGGATGCAAGAAACAATGGTATCACTTCCGTGTTAACTTTCTAACATAACTTTGGTGTTTACTTTTTTTTATATGTATACATGTATATACACCAAGGGGGCGTGTTTGGAATCAGACTGACGTGCAAATCATAAGGAGGTTCGGCATAGACCAGCCAAATGGCGGCCTCCGATGATATAGCTCAACAGTCTCATCATCTTCCAAACAGCCCTACTTTGGTGTTTACTCTGAAACACAGGGATGCTTCAATTAGCATGGCCTCTCTGTGGCAAGTTAAAGCTAGTTCACGAAGGCATGGATATAAAACAACTTAAACAACCAAATTTAGTGTCCGAGGTGTAAGAAATTGTAAACTTAGTTACAAACCTAAATCAGAATATAGATTGAAGATAAGATATGACTATATCACTAACGAAAACGTAAAGGATAAGTACCTCAGAAATGCGGTAGTGTTTCCTAGTAGCTCGAACAATCATTTCCATTTGAAAGACGTATCCTTTACTAACGCATGAGCTTATGACATCTTCAAGTACGGATTTTTTATAAAGCCTTCAGCCAGAAAAATGGTTATGATTATTTTTTATCCTCTTGAAATAAATTCTTAATAAAGTATGTATTTCTAGGGAGATTATTGGTTTACCGGAAAGATCCAGTCAGGTCTGATACACCAGGCCAAAGAAGTGTTTGTGCAAGAACATTTGCTCCTCTACTTGTCAACTTGCGCATTAGATTCCACCCGTGCACACCACCTCCTTTTACGTATCGAGTACCGGTCACTATATCTGCACCTGTTTCCATCTGTTTCCTGCTCTTCCGAGAATATTCAGCAAATGCACTTCACTAAATAATAAGTCTTCAGATGCTAAGTAGAAAAAAATTTACCTAATGAAGTCTGGCAGGTACTTCGGCTGCAAGGGACAAAAATAAATTGCATTAGAGACAAGTGACAAAGTTCTACAAAGTACTAAGTGAGCTGAATTTGCATTAATCCTGGCAAAAACTGACACTGAGGACAACCACTTATGAGTAACAGATGCATACCATAGTGAGCTAACTCAACCCAATAGTAAAATATAAACATATTTCAAAAGTCACAATATCTTAATACAGTAGAACGATAATACAAAAGCTTGTTCCTAACAAAATACCCCATCTTAACATATCTTAATATCTCCAGACCTCAACCTACAAAAGTCTCCTAAAGTCAACCCGACCTCTTGATCAATCCCAAAAAAAACGCATTTCGTCAACTAACCATATACTGTAAGGAAAAATAACACATGTTTGTAAGGCGAGGTTCTCCTATTTATCAACATTTTAGGAGAAGATATATATACTTACATGATGTGATAAATCAGCATCCATAATAACAACAAAATTTCCTGAAGCATGCTTCAAACCATGGATGTATGCAGTTCCTGAAACTCAGATCAATTTAACACCCCGTATAAAACCTCAAACAACCTTCAGTAATAGGCATTGAAAGGCCATACCTAATCCAAGCTTCCGTGGTCGAGGTCTAAGCAGCTACACAAATGAAGAGCCATTAGTATGTATAGCAGAAGACAAGGTAACCAAAAAACAATTTGCAAAACAGTACTCACTATTCGATCTTCTCCATATACAGATTGCAATTGTTTAACTATATCCTGAGTCCCATCTGGACTCCCATCATCAACAACAATGATTTCAAAATCAACATCCCTAACAAAGCATCAGACAGTTTATGAACTAAGCTCGGTAAAGAACATCTATTCTTCGATAAAATAAACACAGTTTTATCATCAAAACTAGCAGCAAACGAGAGCTTACGGGAGATGCTTGAAGATGAGGTAAACAAGGAGAGCAATGTTGAGCCTCTCATTGTAGGTAGGAACTATTATACTGTACTTATCCTTGTTCTCCATTTGTTCATTTCCCATGCTCAATCTGCATAAACCTCCAATCCTTAAAATCACAAAGTCAATCAATTTAATCAAAACAAAACAGAAATCCTCATCATTCCAATGAATCAATCAGTACTTTTCCCACTACTTTCACTTCAGCACTAGAGTAATTCACGATCTGCAGACATGCTAAATCCTTTAAAGCCCAAAACTAACATAGATTTATGGAAAACACGTTGAAAAAGTTCGATTCTGAATACAGTTTGATCACCAGTTTAAATCAAGAGATGGTAATAACACGGGCAAAATCTGAATATGAGCAAATCGCAAGCATCGAATGATGATAAGAACATTACTGAATATGAGCAGACAATCTGACCTCAAAGATGCAAATTCTGCAAACTGGAAAAAGAAACCGATGCAGAGTATGTTGGTGTGGAATGTCCGCAACGATCATGAATTGACGGGTTGTTTTATTCGGGCCTTTGGGCTTTTTTTTCTACAATTTGCATTTTAAACTTATTTATGGATTTATTATTTTGAGTGGTTTGCATATTCAGAATTATATTTGTAGATTGGCAAACTATATATGTAGTTGTGAAATACGCATATAAATATATGTGCATTGCATATTGATATTGTAATGACTAGCCTTCACCATAAATATTTTTAAAATAATTATTTAACTTAAAAACAAATTAATTTAAAATAGGATAACAAAAGAGGAAGATTAAATTGTTTGCAATGGTATCACTTCTCTTCATTATTTTAAATTTGCTATAACCTGTATTTCCGTCTATAATAAAAGTACGTGCTTTGGTATATAAGTACTTTATAATCAATAGTTTTTAAAATTTGAACGGAATTATTATTAATGATGTTTTAAATCAATATAATTTGATATATGAGTATATGACATGTATCAAAGTAGTAATATATTTATTTTTGAGAAGGTCTTGGGTGAGACCGTTCTACCATAAGCTTATGGTAGGACGAATGATAGTTCATGTGTTTAATGGATTTGTTGATGTGTTTCACATCTTTGTTAATTCATTTACATATTGTTACAGATTATGACAAACAAAATTGTGAAACACAAGAACAAATATGTCAAACACATGAACCCAGCTTATAAAAAACAAAACTGTGAAACACATGAACAAAACTGTGAAACACATGAACAAATCTATTAAACACATGAACAAAACTGTGAAACACATGAACAAATCTATTAAACACATGAACAAAACTGTGAAACACATGAACAAATCTGTCAAACACATGAACCCAGCTTATAACAAACAAAACTGTGAAACACATGAACAAATCTATTAAACACATGAATTATCATTCGTCCTACCATAAGCTTATGGTAGGACGGTCTCACCCAAGACTTTGTATTTATTTTTTTATACTAAGGCCCTGTTTACCAGAGCTTATCTGTAGATCAGTTCAGTTCAGTTCAGTTCAGTTCAATTCAGTTCAGTTCAGTTCAGTTCAGTTCAGTTCAATTCAGTTCAGTTCAGTTCAATTCAGTTCAGTGAAAATGTAATTTGATGAAATTCAGGTTAATTCAGTCATGTTGATTCCATTTTTCAATACATCAATTTTCACTTCACTTCAGTTCAGTTCAATTCAGTTCAGTTCAGTTCAGTTCAATTCAGTTCAGTTCAGTACATCAAGAAATAAGCTCTAAGGGCCTTAGTCTCCTCCTAATATTAATAAGTAAATTATCACATTACCTTTTCTTTTAAAGAAATAGAAAAAAAATTGTTGGAGGCAAAACTATCCAGAAGTCCAAAGGATATAAAACCCGTGAGAATATATATGGGCCGGGTCGTCACTGTTTTTTATAAGACCCAACGAAGCTTTCCCTCTCTTCCCTCGCCGCTCTTTGTTTCTCCCCCGACTTCAAAGACAGCATCGTCGTTCCGGCGAAATCCGCACCGTCTCTACATTCTCAGGTAACATAAACGTTCTCAAGTTCCTATCAGTTTTACGAAAGTACAAATTCACGATTTTGTTTTCCTCTGCGATTGTACTGATTAATCTAGGTTAGAAGTAATTGTGCCGGTCTCCGGACGCCTAGGGTTTAAGGGATTGCCGGAAAATTGGGGTTTTTATGCTGCATTTATTGTATATGTATGCTTGCGGACTGAGAAATTAACTGTTTTGTTTTGGGGTTTTTGTGACAGTAGGGTTTTAGGGTTTTGCACGAAGAGCTTTAGCTATGAGTCGTAGCTTGGGAATCCCTGTGAAGCTTCTTCACGAAGCTACGGGGCACATTGTGACGGTTGAGCTCAAAAGCGGGGAGCTCTATAGGGGAAGCATGGTCGAGTGCGAGGACAACTGGAATTGCCAGCTGGAGAGCATCACATTCACTGCCAAGGTACTTGCTTTTTGCTGTTGCTGGTTGATTTTTTCTTTTCATTGATGTTTTTAAGTTGAGAATGGTAAATTACGGACTTTTATGAAAGATGTGTAGTATGTTAGTGTAGATTCACAGACTATTAGAATTACGAGATGTTTACGGAATGCTTGGTTATTGTACTACTTGTGAACAGTTTATGGTCATGTGCTGAAAATACCCTGCAAGTGTTCATGATTCGATGTTATTGGAAGTTCTGGAAATATCAAAATGTTATCCTGAACATAGGATTTCTTTCTTTTCTGTGTAGCTTGGTAGTTGTGTCCAGAACTAGGCTTCCAAGTTGGTATTATATCCTTGTTGGATTATTGAGAGTTTGGTAGAATATGGTGAATAATAGAATTCCTGCTCTTTACCTGCTCTGCGGAGATGTATGGTGATAATAGAGAGTTGTGTTGGTAAATTTATTTTTTCTCAGACTGCTTGATTTCCTAATAAGTACTATCCATTTAAAACTCGAAGTACGGTGATAAGTACTTCATTAGAGAACCATAAGAGAACCAAGTTTTGATTTAACTAGCTTCTAGTTTGAGCATATTGTTATATGAATGGTAGATTCATGTGAGTTGTTAAGTTTAATGTTAATTTCCTTAATGTTTGTGTGTGGGGCTTTAGCTAATCCTCTTGTCCTGTGTAATGAATTTGTAGGATGGGAGAGTCTCGCAACTGGAGCATGTATTCATCCGTGGGAGCAAAGTCAGGTATGACAAAACAAAATCAGAGCATTTTTCTTTTTTCGCTTCTATAATTGCCCTGATTTTATCAACACAATGTATCCAGGTTTATGGTGATCCCTGATATGCTGAAGAATGCTCCTATGTTCAAACGCCTTGATGCTAAAATTAAGGTACTTCTCATTTTCATCTACGATATCATTGAGCTAATCTATGTCTGTCAATATTATATACTGATGCATTCAATATCACATTCTCTACAGGGAAAGGGTTCTGCACTTGGTGTTGGACGAGGCCGTGCTGTTGCCATGAGAGCAAGGGTAAGATCTCTTTTCTTACTCAGATCGCTATATCGTGTAGCATTCTTATTTCAATTTGAAAAGCTAGAGCTCCAATTCATTATATGTCGGAAATCTGATGTATTATAATCTTTGACTACAGGCACAGGCTGCTGGCCGTGGAGCTGCACCAGGAGGAGGAAGGGGCGCAGTGCCTCCTGTAAGAAGATGAGCGGGGCATCAGACCAGCTAGGGCATCTGGTGTAGAGGACAACATCGTCTGTTATTCAGAATTTTTCATGTATGCTTCTTTGACGATGAACTTGTACTGTTTCAGACATGTGTGGTTTCTCGTATAACAACTTCTCACCTCATCGTAGATCTAAATCTTGGCATTAAACCTAGTTTGTGGATTCATTTGGTATCAGAATCAAGAGTTGAAACAGTGTGTAGTTAGCGTTTTGCTGTCTTCTTGAATGGCATTCGGTAACACTAATTCGTTATCAAACAATATACATATCTTATTATCAAACTAAAAAATCAATATACATATCACTAATGCATAATATAATATCAAAACGCACAAATGCATTCTTGTTAATCGTTCATCTTAAAATTTCATTAATGTTTTTACGTTAATCAAGCATCTTGAAATCTTACAATTCAAATTGAGGAGACCAAAAATAACAAAAAATGATGATGAGAAAAGTTAAATAGAAACAATCTTCTAGACTGTGACATTTTGTAGAAGTTAATAATTAGACTAATCTCTGAGATAAATGTGACCATTTCAGAAAATGATGTTCATACGTATCATTTGGGAGTCAAAATGAGCCAATTTTCACAATTATGAGCTACTATTCTTTATTGTGTAACTTTAAAATGAATAATTTGAATAACTTTGTCAACCATTTATTGGCAAATTATGTAGATTTTGAACTTGCAATTTGGTTTTCATTATACAGAGGCTCCGATATGGACATGAATTCATAACCTTCGTTAATAACTATCTCATTCGTCCTAAATTCTATACTCAGAAGAATGAGTAAAATTTTAGTTTAGATATAGATAAGCCACTCCGACTTTCGCAGCGATACTTGCAGTTTCAACTATAGAGAACGTTCAATATAGTTTTTTTATATTTAGAAACTCCTCTTTAATCCCACAAATCGCCCTCCACATGTGAAGATGATTGTACTGTTATTGTCTGTGATTTGAATAAAATATCTTTCTACCAACGCCGATTTAATTTTTTTAAAAGGAAAAAATATATATTAACACTGAATAAGAGTTAAACTAGAATGATTTCGAGACAACAAGACATTTCATGTGCAAACCATTTTAGCCATGTAAGGTACAATTTAGTAATAGACAAAGGTCAACATGTCTCCCAACAAATCCATCGGACTAATCTGAACCTGCAACACAAACCGCACTGTCTCATGTTGTCCGAAACCATGCATGAACGAGCACGAACGCGACATTCTACAGCCTAAAGAAAATGACCATAGTTAACCCAATCTGCATCAATCTCAGCTGGAAAAATCTGGCCATTAATAGCAAAAACTGGATATTTTCTATGAAAATCATCGAGTTTATGTTGGGTTTTGAGTACACGAATTGGTTTAGATAGATGATGGACCACATTTTGTGATTGGAATGTATTGGGAGGGATTTTGTTCCCAAGATCTGAATGAACTCTTTGTCCATGCATCTTTCCTTTTCAATGTATACTTGCCCTACCGTGTCTTTTGTTGAACATGTATATAGTTCCTTTTGAGACTAAAGTGTACATATACTCCTAGTTAAAGTTCCTAGGTCTTTAACAAGTGTAAATGCATGCATATCTTAGGAGGAGCGAAAGTCGGTATCCTGATCTACATGGTCCCGTCATTCCAGCACCATGAGTTGATGAAATGCGATACAATATTCAAGAGTTTTTGCTGTCCGGTGGTTGGTTATTTCCACTGCTGCTATCAGGATTGAACCTTTGACCTTAGCAACATTTAATCAAACATTTAACCACTTGGTTGATCACGTGGGTGCAAGTGTACGTACATGCATATCTGAGTTCATGAAAGGTGTCTTGGTATTTTTAACTATTGTTTATTTTGTAAATTGTACTCTAAAAAAGGTTAGGATGGCATCGAGTTGTTTATTTTCGATGGTAAAAAACGTAAGGAATGAAAATTTCCATTGCCTCATACATCCCCGCCATTTGTATATCCCTGCCAAAATTTAGTCGATCTTTTAGGTGTTTTTTATTAACATTTTTACGTAGCAATTTGCACAAACAGAAGAATCCATATGGTAGAGAGGACTTTCATAAGGGGATTATATTTGGAGAAAGTCTTGGGTGAGACATGTCCTTGTGGAGACCAAGAGCAGGGAATGAGCATTTACTGTTTCTCCTTGATCTTTTAGTCAGTTTGTTTGATCTTTCAATCAATGTCCTTGAGTATTTTTGTTTTGCCTTGATTTTTCAGTTAATTTGATCTTTCGTTCAATTTGCTTGATCTTTCGATCAATTTTCTTGATCATTTCATTGGTCAATTTCACCAACGACAAATTCAATCAAGGAAATCGGCGGGTTTAAAGCTCACCAACGACAAATTCAATCAATAGCAGTCTCAAATAATCTTTGGTCTCATTTGAGACAGGTCTCAAATGAGAATTTGCCTTATATTTGTGTTTTCAAGTCACTCAATAAACATGAAAATAATTAGCTCGAGATGAGTTAGATCTTTCATGAATCCGATTCACAAAAATATACCACAACATTGTTCAAAAAATAGTCAATATATAAGCGCACTTAACAAAGAGTATATTACCTAGCATATTTCTCAACTTTTATGAGTTCAACTATAGATACAGGTCATATACAATATTTAATCACGTAAGAGAAATTAGAAAAATTCTTTCTAAAATTACTCATATATTGTTGAGGTAACGTTCACCTAAAATTTTAATATTTTTCAACTATTCTTACATGGGGAGTCTTAATATTTTTCTGTGGAAAATAATTGTTTTTGTTGAAAATAATAGTATTATATATACTCAATATTTCTCCAACGTTGACAATTCCAGTATATATGACGTAGAAAGGATTACGTATGTTGGTGAGCGGTTTGGTCAAAATTCTTGCTCCATACTCATACTAGTATTACTATTGACCATCGCCACGTTTTTGGATTTTAACATTTTCCAAAGATCTAAAATTCTTGTGAATAAAAACACTTTCTCATTTGTGACTTCCACGACATAATATACTACCCATGAAGACTTCATCAATTTTGGAGTTAGCCAGCTTATTTTGTGTACCTTTCATCTGTTCATACTAGTATTGAGGAAGAACAAACGTCCATGATTGTGAGGAAAAACCACCAAAATATCACCACCTCCCTCGAGCAAGTCTTCGGCCATCATTTCGCCTCAACATGGGTTCACACCTTTCGATTAGCCTTCAGGCATCATGTTATAAGCTTACGAGTAATTTATCGATTGATGAGTCATGAACAATCCTCCCATTTATTGGATGATTTTCATTTTAAAGAAAAAAACCACCATCTGGTAGTCAATAGCGAAACCAGAACTCAATTTAAGAAAGAGATGAACACGGTATATTTTCCGATTAACTAAAACTGCAAAGGAGGTTTGAGCAAAGGCGAAACCTTATATCTCACAGCTCTTCTTAAAAACTGATACTCTTACTATCAAATTGTAGGATTAGATAATTTCCTAAGTATTATAAAAATTCAATATGTCAAACACACCTAACTACCAAGTTAGCTCCTACGTCAAAAATCAGAAAACATAAATGGGACATGCATATCAAATTATAAACAACTAACTATCAAATTTATATATATATATATATATATATATATATATAAATATATACATGTGAACTTGATTAAGTAGAACAATTTGTGACTTAATTATTATTATCTTTTGGTTTATATATGGTCCCAAGTAGCATGTGCGAGTGAGGATATGTTTCGAACATGTACTTGAATGTTGATCAATCATCAATAATATTAATTGTTCGAAGCAAAGTGATGAGTGATATGATGGAACCCTAATCTAACCCTTGATTAGTTGCGATGTTATGATCATCAGCTCTCACTTTTTCTATTAAGATAAAATTACTTCGAAATTATATGATTAACCAATCGTGCACATGCACATTAATTCTAGCAACTTGATTGACATTGATTCCACGTGAAATAATTTAAAACGTGATTGTACTTCTATGGGAAATTTATCTAGCTAGACAACGTTAATGAAAATGTCTTCAGTTTGATTTGTAATTGGTTGCTCTTTTTTTCCAATCAATGTAATGGGATGTAAGTGGATATACAAATGACATGTCTCTGCAGAGGCCAACTACTATAAGAGATTGTTATCGGTTGAAGTTATCGTTGGTGAACTTCAACCCCGCTACTGTTGTTAGATTTTAGATTGTTGGTATCGCCGGAGCTCAGTCGTCTCACATGGACCGACTCGAAACCAAACTTCGATTTGAATTTGTACAAAATAATAGTAATGTACTAAGGATTAGGAATGATCAAGGAAATAGACTGAAAGATCAAGCAAAATGAATGAAAGATCAAATTAACTGAAAGTTCAAGGTAAAAAAATGAATGCTTAAGGGAACTGACTGAAAGATCAATTAAACTGACTAAAAGATCAAACAAAAATAGTAAATGATCATTTTCTTGGCCATTGGTCTTCACAAGGACATGTCTCACCCAAGACACTCTCGAGTGGATATAGTCCATATATTCTTTCGCGATCTGATTATACATGTTTTGTTTATTTTTTCGATCTGATTGTACGGTTCTTGTAATTTGTCAATTTTGATTTTAAAAACATAGATCGTGTTTTGAATTTAGTAGTATTGTGGCACTTAATATATATTTTTAATTAAAATTTGGAGGATTATTGACGAATAAAATACAAATACAAAAATTGTCCGAATTCAGATAAGTCCAAAGATTGCTTGTCTGAATGTTGCACTGTTTGAAGGTTGAGTATCTGAAAGCTGTGTTACCTAAAGGTTGTGTTGCCTAAGGCACCTAATCTATAAATAAATAAAACAAATTTTTAGAAATAAAGAAATTCAAAACATATCTATAGCTTTCAATAAAATATTCAAGAAAAGCCACTTGAGCATAAGTCAAATGAAAAGGAAAAGCATCCAGAAACATGAATGTATTTCTACACAAATACCCCCTCCGTCCCCAAATAAATGTCCTACTGAAATAGTCAATTTTTTTCACACCATATTTGACCATTAATAACTTTCATTATACTTAATATTAGAGTAAATAATTTTGATTTTTAAAAAGTACATCATACGAGAATTCTAATGATATCTCATGTGAAAATATATTATTTATATATTATAAGTTGTTAATGGTCAAATAAGGTGTGAAAAAAATTGACTATTTCAGTAGGACAGTTATTTGGGAACGGAGGGAGTACATAATATTAATTTTATACAAAAAGAACAATTTCTTGTAGACAATTAAGGTCAAAGAGATAAACAAGGGCACGCGTTGACCGCAACGCAGGGTCGTCTTTATAACTATCGGACAGTGGACATATTGACATATGGGCCCTTCAAGATTAATAAAATTAAAACAATGGGAATCATGAAAAAGGAATTTCAACATTCTACCCCCTGATTTCACAAACTTGGGAGAAATATTAATGATCTTGTCCCCCATCCCATCATGTTTTTATATTTTATTGTTTTTATATAAATTTTGGGTTCTCGTAACCAGAACTATTCTGCTCCTTCTCTGGCAAACTATGCTATGTTTTTTTTTAAAAGGCGAATCTTGAGGATTATTGACGGCTCATCAATCCAATCAACATAAAATACAATACAAGAGTGGTCCGAAGGTTATTTCTTGGACTTTCACCCGGAAATGTTGAACACTCTGATGTATAATGTGTGGAATGCTTTTCGGTATTTTATCATTCGTTTTTCAAAACTTTGAAATTGAATGAAATTAGTTATTTTTTAATAAAAAAAAGTACTACTCCGTACCAGTTGGATGTGCACAGCTGACTTTTCACGGTCTTCAATACACGTGTTTGACTGCTAATATCTTTAACTACGTATATTATAAAGATATGAAAATTTAATATTAATAAACTACATGTTATGACGATTCCAACAATATTAGATACGATAGTATTTTTATTTATCTATGAATTCAAAAATTCAAAAATTCAAAAATTTGATATAGTTGACTGAAAAAAGTCTCCTGTGCAGAAACAGCTGGTCCAGAGGGAGTATATGAATTTTGGAGCGATTTATTAAATATGAAAATATTTGACAAGTCACTCATGTGTTGACATTTTTATTTCTTCCTTTCATACTCAAAATTTAGTGGATAAAGTAGCTAGCTAGTATTGGAAGAGGTTATTAATGATAAGATATTGTTTTACTTTAAAACAAATCACTTTTGTGACCACTTAATCATCCCAATCGATTTGTTTGTGACCACTTATCAATAATTTATTGATGATTTCGATTTTTAAAAAAACTGTTTATCCATTAAACTCTCAAACAAAAATGTCAAGCGTGTCACTTTCAGTTTTAGCTGCACTTTGCGTGACAAAGTAGGGATTAAATTATCACGATTTTCAATATATTGAGGTGATATAAAAAATAAAAAATAAAATCATTCTTTTCTATTTTACTTAATGTCATATTGTCATTGAATTAACTACACATTCTATTTTTACACTATATTTTGTTTCAATTTTTTTTTATATTTTAAAAGTGAGTATGTGGATATGTGGGACCAATCACAATGTGTCATGTGTTTTAATTATTTATCCATTAAAAATAAATAATTAATTAATTAATCATTAAATGCATAATAGTAAGAAAATCAAACTGTACATCGATTGATCATGCTTAATACATAAAACATCATGCTTGAAAGTGAGAAAATCAACATTTATCCTTAGTAAGACCTTCTTATAGAGAATTTGTCTCTTTAAATTTATAATATGTACTATATAAATTTAATATTCAGAAAGACAAATCCTCGATTTAGACATGTCTCAATTGGTCTCAGTAGAAGACCAGTTTTAAAAGTGAGAAAATCAGACGTGAAAGTGAAAAAATCAGTACCATGCTTAATATGTAAAACGTCGAAAATGAAAGTAAGAAGATCAGCAATATTTGTCCGTAATCTCAATTGAGATGGATAAAAAATGAGACTCTAAATATGAAATTAATCATAGGCCCTGTTTGCTAGAGCTTATTTCCACCATGTACTGAACTGAACTGAATTGAACTGAACTGAACTAAACTGAACTGAACTGAACTGAACTGAAATAAAAATGATGTATTGAAAAATGGAATCAGCATAACTGAATTAACCTGAATTTCATCAATTACATTTTCACTGAACTGAACTGAATTGAATTGAACTGAACTGAATTGAACTGAACTGAACTGAACTGAACTGATCTACAGATAAGTTCTGGTAAACAGGGCCATAATCACCTCAAGAAACAAATCATTAATCATAGATGGGATATATTGAAAAAATCAGTGAAAAATTGATGGGTCAAAAAATGCATGCAAAAAGCGCCGATTCTAGTAGAACAGTTTTTTCAATGATTGCGTTGTTTGGTGATGGAAATGTATTCAACTGTAGTGTCGTACTCTCAAGTCTCTCCAACGTATATTTTCGATCCAATTTTTTTTATAAAAAAATTCGATCCAACTTTTTCTAGTTTTACCATAAACCATCCAATTTGCTACTACTTTTCTTCAATTATTAACCCAACTTTTCCACTCCAAATTATTACTACAAATATGTAGACAGTTGACTTCGTCAGATTCCTTCAATTAGGGCTCTTCAGTTTGTACCACAAACTAAAAGGATGAAGAAAAATCAAATATTGGCTCCTTATTTTACTTTTTTTCAACTAACTTCTTTTACTCAATTGATCTCATAACATTAAATTCGCCGAACTAGCTAGTGTTTGACTTACATATAGTAGTCTTTAACCTAGCATGTTCACATTTTTATTAAAACAAATTATTGAGAGATACATCGATCAAACTACTAAATTACTCAATACAATATTCGATAATTATAAAATTAAATTTTGGAATTTTTATAGTGTTTTTGAATATTGTTTATGAAATCATACACTACGATAATTCATGCATTGTACTAAACATGAATACACCCGTATTTTACTTCGGATTCTCTCCATCCCTAATTTCCTATTGACTCTCTATACTCATTTAAAAAACTAATTATGTTTCACTCATTTGTAAGTTAAGATAATAAACATTCTTTACTAATGAGTATGAATATTGAAACTAATGACACATGATTATCTTCTGACTTTATAAACCATGAATATCATTCATTGTATTGTTTATTTTATTTTTTGATCTTCTCACTTTCATGTCTGATATTTGCACTTTCAAGATTGATATTTTACCTATTAAACATGATTATTCAGTGAGACCAATTGAGAATTAACCCATATAATTGGAGTTTGATTTAGAGAAAATGTTGCATTGAAATAGAATAACTCAAAACAAAAAAGACAGCAAAGTTGCCATGAGTTTTAACTTTTAACACCAATCTCACATTAAAAAGTGCAGCAGAAATTGACTCCATTTTCCCAAACACATACAATATACAAACTAATCATCTGGACTAAGCAGAAAAATTAGTCTTTGATTAACACTAACACTATGATCATCATCATCATCATCATCAGCTGATCAGAAAACATGCCATGCACATTCATAATCCAGCCACCTCCTTAACTCTAAATCCCTCCTTTTTCACCAAGCATCATTTCATAGCCAATCCACAAAATATCATCTGATCATCGAAAACACCGAGCAGAAAACTTGTTCATCGCAGGGAATGGTGATTCCCATGTCATGGCTGAACCCAAACTCCTCCTCCGCCCTCTGCAGCAGGCTCTGGAAACTCGGGTTCGACAGACAGGTGATCGGAACTATGTACCGGCTCCGGCGCTCCCCGACGTACACCACGAAGTGCCCCTTCGGCACGTCGCTCGGAAGTCCGGCGGACAGGTCGTGATCGTAGCCGTTCCTCTTCCCGAAGCTCGAGCACTTCTTCAGGATCTGCTTGATCGCCGCCGTCGATTGAGTGCTGGAATATTGCTTCTTGAGAGCCATTTTTTTCAGGGGAAGATTTTCTGTGAGCTTTTAGGGAGAAGGGAATTTTTTGGTGGGGATGAAATGGAGGGGGTGAAATGGGGGGGTATTTATGGAAGGGTGGAACAAGGACATGTGTAGTGTGGGAGCATTTGTGTTCCTTTTTTGGAGAAGTCTTGTACGAGGGAGAGGCCATGCATGGCTTCAAAGTCCCCATTATTGGGTCCTCATTTTGTTGCCTCTCCAATTGACAAATTGGACCACTACTATACTACTATATACACATACATATTATAAACATATTGTAACAAACACTAATTTTGTCTATCTATGGATGATTACATTGTTGAATATGAGCTATGGATATACATGTAAGCTCTCATATAATGACATTTCAGATGATTGTATTTGACACGCTGCTTCAACTTTTAGTGTTTTGTAAATTGTTAAAAAAGTAGTTTATTACCAAAGCAGAAGCTGGTCACAGTAGCTTTCAAAACAAGTTCTTATATTGATCAGTTTTGCTTATAAGCATAGTCGTGCCAACTCCAGTCTTAATACTTTACATTGTAAAATCTCTCTTGGAGGACTTAGTTCTCAAAATATCGATGGTAAATAATTATGGGAACGGGGAGGAAAAAGTAATGTAAATGGATGGAAGTGGCATTATCGTAGAGGGGTGATCAATAATTTTATATACTATTACGTAAAAATGACATTGATCCAACCAAATAACCTTGTTGTTGATGGTCACTTATAAAAGTTGGTATATATTAATATCTAGAAAAAATCTCAAATATTAGACATAAAATTAAAAAGATCAGCAATCATACACTGAATCATCACGCTTTATATACAAAAGGTCAAGATTAAGAGTGAGAATATCAACATCTGTTTCTGTCTCTATTGATATCTTCTCATGGGTTTATCTTATAAGTTCTCTCCATTCATATAATTGAGATTTTAAGAGAGGATTAGCTATATATGGTACGCGCGGTACGTAGAATTGTAAGGAATGTGCTAAGGTTTGTAAATAAGGTCACGTACGCGTAATGGCATGAAAAACAATGCTATTTGGGCAATATTTGGCGTTCGAGCTTTGTCACGCTCACGCATCGTCTTCAATGTATGTATTATTTTATTTATTCAAAAGAAAAATTCTCAATTACTCTCTCATTGGATAATCATGTTTACTATGTAAATTATCAGCTTTTGAAAATGAAAAAATCAGCAATGCTACACTGAATAATCATATTTAATATGTAAAACATCGAGTTTTAAAGTGATCCAGCCTCAGCTCATAGTGGTCTCACGCTTCTCTTATTTATTATATGATGAGAATTATGCCACAACGTAATTCATGCTTCTACTTTGGATTAAAATAGGGGAAATCATGCATTTTTCCCGTGACGTAAGCATCAGTTACTTGCCTTTGTTGGCTGAAACTACTAGTATAAGTTTTCTTGTGTTGAAAAACGAAACTCATATGACAGCGTCACTAGTTTCACATCAGAAAATCACATAGATGGTTCCTGAAAATTATTGACTTTATGGTTAGAAGATTGGTTGATTTCGCTTTCTAAATCATTTGTTTTTTTTATTATTATTTCATAATGCATAAATGATAAACCATATTGTGAAAAAAAAGGTACCTTTCGTAAGTGAGACGCTGTTAAAATGTGATAATACAAGAAATACTATATATAAATTTCGAAACAATAAATAGAAGACAAAATACCTGCTGTTTTTATAGTTGAACAAAAGATGAGTTGTATTCTGAGATTTACCAAAACTTCAACTAAAACACTTAACAAAAACTACAGAATATCCTGATTGTTCCTTTAGTTATAGAAATGTCGGCCTCCCTAAAACTAAGTCAAATTTAACAGTTTGTAGATCTTTTTTTAATGGACTGATCTTTGTTCAAGTTACTGTGTAAGTTTAAATGTGATGTAATTTAGCATGTATTAGATTAGAAGGTCTCATGTGATACTAGAGACAAATATGGATCTTCCCAATTTCAAACCCGACCTTTTAGATATTGCATGATTATCATAGTAGTATTATTGCCGATCTTCACACTTTTGTGTATGGTCTTCTCACTTTCAAAATTGATCTTTTACGCATGATCATTCATTGAAACCAATTGAGGCAGGGCTCAATTGAAAATTTGTCGTATTAGAATGAATGGTTTGAAATAAAACCCAATTATATTATTCAGAGCACTCTTTACAAGTCTCTTTCTATCCCAGTTGGAACCACATATGGGATGTTCTTCTGTGGATTTGGTGTAATCATGGCAAAATCTTGGTAGATGCAAAAAATTTAGTACCAAAACTCGTTGGATTCATGAACCAACTTATGAAACTGTAATAAGGTTAGAGCCATTTTGTCCGTTCTGATTCTTCATTCTTTGTGTCCTTAGCCCAAAAGGCCAAAAACACAGTTCCCCCACGAATCAGGGGCCTCTGTCTCTCCAGTTCAGGAATCGCGACGATGGTTCAAGAACATGTGAAAGACAAGCATTTTTACCTAAGCACACTCTTACAGAACAAAGATGGAAAAGCTTATACCGCCTAACATCGAAAGCTCGAGTTTAAGGTTTCACAGAGCTCATCAAAAGTGATCAACATTCAACACCAGTCATTCTCAGCATAAATGTGTTAGTTAAAAAGGCAAGTTTTGATAGCAACAGTGGTTTCAACTTTCAAGTAGTACTTTGCTATCGAGACAGTACTTCAAATACCACTTTGCAGAAAACAGTGTGCTATATATAGAAAGCCTTTATGACAGAATACCAGTTTCAAGAACTCAAATAGAAATCAAGAAACGTGGAGCAGAGTGTATAAGGCCATACTGAAAGAGAGAGGTCTAACTCATATCCCATGTTCTGTGAATGGGATGAGCTCTGAGGGAAGGATAAGAGAGTCAGTCATCATCATCAGACAATGTTTCTTGACTCCATACCATCGAAGATGGAGCCATTTTCTACAACTTATGGTTTTGATGATCGATAAAACCCGACCAAGCAAAAACTACCCATACATTCGATGAACACAGAGCCACTTTCTAGCACTCATGATTTCAGGACTCATCTAACTCTCATAATGTCAGAAGCTGAACTATCTAATCTAATCCCACCATCAGAAGTGCTCTACAGCCACCGAAAGGTTTGGTTGTACTTAAGCATCAACTTTCACTTTGGTTCCACTTAGAATCAATCATTCACTAGCTGACTAAATGAGTAGAGGAATGAGGCTTTAAGCCCTACCTTAATATGTCTAATCAGTCAGCTGTTCGGTTGGTTTTGATCCAACCATCTACTTCAATTGACTTCGGAAAGAAAGTCTTGCACACAATCCATTACCAAAAAAATAAAAAAGACAGCAACAATTATCCGCACAATGCCACAAACTTTTCACATATATTCCTATGTACAAAGTATCAGGGACAAGACGAACAATCTAGAGTGTATTTCATATCTTCTAATATTTAAAGGTGGCAGTTCCTCGATCAGCATACCACAAACAAAATGACTAAAAGTAGCAATCATCCTAAAGAACAGAGTCGAATCACATGTAAAGTGAATTCTACAGATCTTCTGAATTTTCACCATCTACATTACACATGATTGATGAACGCTGACTTTCATAATCCAGAACATTGACTAACCAGAGGGTGGCTTAAGATTGGGGTGGTCCCTCCATTGTGCTCAATTGCCTTTTCAGCTTAGCAATGTGCGCTTGGACCTAACAGGTAAAATATTTTGTTTATTATAGTAGACTACTGGACATTTACAATAAAAAACTAGAAAAATATGTAGAACAAACTGTCATAAAAACAAAAATTGATAAATCCAGTTAATCTCACCCGTTGACGAGCAGCAGATAGTTGTAGTAGCTCATCTGCCTCAGAGAAATTTGTGTACCATGGACTATTAGGGTTAGCTTTAGTGTCTCCTTTGTCATTTCCATGCATTTTCTCCGATTTAACTATAAAAATAAGGTGAACTGAATATTAAAGTTTAAAAATTAATAAAATACAGAGACTATTTAGAAGACGAAGGTTTACCAGGAGGCAAGCTGATTGATGGAGGGAGTTCTGGGACAATAACTGCAGGGTGATTCTGCACACGAGCAAGAAAGTCTGCAGAAGGCTCAGGGAAAACAACCTCATTGTAGTTTTCCTTCACGACAGGCTTTTTGGTTGACTGCACTCCGTTATCTTCTTCAGAGTATAACTTTAGATGATGATACCTAACAAGAACAAAAGATAAATGTGCAATTTTTACAATTTGAAACTCACTATAGGATATTAAACAAGGAAAATAAACATAGGGAGAAGCCGAGTTTCTTACAAGTCTAACTGCTTGTCACAGACATCATTGTGGAAGAAAAGCGAGATAGCAATCTCGAATTCCCCCCAGCCACATTCTGTTAGCTCAAACGGCGGGGACTCAACAACTCTAACTGGATTATTAAAGCTCGGGTGTAGCTGAAAAACAACTTTCTTAATCACCGCACCAAGATTCTCATTACTCGCCCCACGAACATAAACTGTCCACTTATGCGACTGAGTTCTGAATTTCACAAAATCATTTCAAAGCCACATGACCATCAGCCACAAAAGTGAAGCTAATTACACAAAAGTTCAGTATTTTATTTTATTTTTATTCATTTCAAAGCCACAAAGCCATCAGACACATAAACTGATCAGTTTATAATTTTATTTTTTAATCATTTCAAAGCCACACAGCCATCAGACACATAAACTGAAGCTAATCACACAAAAGCTCAGTTTTTTATTTTATTTTTTAATCATTTCAAAGCCACACAACCATCAGACACATGAACTAAAGCTATTTTTAAAAAAACAGTTTTTTATTATATTTTTTAATCATTTCTAAGCCACGCAACCATCAGACACATGAACTGAAGCAAATTACACAAAACTTCAGTTTTTAATTTTATTTTTTAATCATTCCAAAGCCACAGAACCATCAGACACATAAACTGAAGTTAATTACACACAAGTTCTTTTTTTTTTTAATCATTTTAAAGCCACAGAACCATCAGACACATAAACTGAAGCTACACAAAAGCTCAGTTTTTTAATTTATTTTATAATCATTTCAAAGCCACACAACCATCAGACAGTCAACTGAAGCTAATCACACAAAATCTCAAATTTTTACTTTATTTTTTAATCATTTCAAAGCTACACAACCATCAGCCACAAAAACTTAAGCTAATCACAAAAGCTCAGTTTTTTAGTTTATATTTTAATCATTTCAAAGCCTCACAACCATCAGACACATAAACTGAATCTAATTAAACAAAAGTTCAGTTTTTTGCTTTTGAAAATAAAATTAAAAAACAGAAAACTAAATTTCACTTACTCGCTAGCCTTTTTACCGAGCCAAAATGCCATTGTTCCGTAAACAATAGGAACGCAAAGCTCAACATCCTTAACTCTCTTCACCGCAATCTGTAAAAATTAATTTTCAAAAAAAAAAAAACTTAATTGCAAATTTTAATCCGCAACATCGCCCGTAATTTAAGTACTCGCCAGGACAGAAATTTAAGGCTCGGTACGATAATTAATTAACTCTAAACACGAGAAAACCTCATAAAGGCGCTCAATTTAATTGAATTTAATTTAAGGAACAAGCAACTGAATTCAGACAGCGTTCGAGGTCACCTTCTTGTCGGAATCCATGGTGATTTTGAGGCGTTGGACTTTGGGAGCGGAGGCGCTGCTGTCGACCTGTGAAGTTTCGGCTTTAAGACTTTCCGGCATCTCAGTTGAACGATTTCCGGTGAGGGTTTAAGGGGAATTAGGGTTAGGGTTTTGGGAATTCGGTGAATCGTTGGTTTTTTTGTAAGAAAACTGTTTGGTCGTTTGTTTGTCGTTTATATGGTCGGAGGAAGCATTAATGAATTAAGATTGTTTTCGGTCATTACCGTTGTGCGGGAAAATATCAAAATATCTTTTAACTTTAGAAAAACTCTCACGCTTTTGCGCGGAGAAGCACGCTTTCGTGAAACCGATAACAAGATGCTTTACAAAAAAAATCAAATAAAAACTCTACAACACTAATTCCAAGTCAAATTGAATTTTAATTATTAACACGATCGGTTATCAAAAAAATTAAATAAAGAGAGAGAAGAAGAAGAATAAAAATGTGAACATCAAATTCTTTGTCTTGATCAATTTATTAATATATATTAATAAAACAAGAATATAATTGTATTGTAATTTAAAAACTAATAATTGACTCACAACGTAATTGAGAAAAAATTGTATACGTAGAAGAAATGAAATCTTCTTTCAAAAAATATTTGACCATTATTAAAGTTAATAACGGATGGTAAACTCATGTACTCAACAAGCCTCATTTTTAAATTAATCATATATCTCATTGTCAACATATATGCAAAATTTAATCTTGATAAAAATTGTGATAGAAACTATATTTTTCGTTCTTTATGATTCAATATGGTATTTGAGATTTGTTTCCACAACACAATAATACATACATCCGATTTTAGCATATTGTTGGGTATAGTCCGCATATTGTGGGTATAGTCGTATAGTCAACCAGTCTAGAACAAATTGGTTAGTTGAAAAGTAATTTATGTGTAGCTATTATGTGATTGAAATTCATATTTTTATTGGATTTTATAGTAAATGTGAGATTGGAGAAGTTTAAATTTTGCTCCACTACTTTAAAAAAAAAAAAATTGGTTGTAATATTCAAAATTTTATAGTATTACCTCACTCTTGTAATCATGAACCTGTCACTGATCTCAACAAAACAAAGTAACCTAATCTTATGCAATTATGAGTACCATTAACAAAAAGTCTATGAGTACTTGATACCAAATTAAAGACCTTAATTAGTTGTAAGAACTTCATTGCTCAAAGCCAAAGTTAAAAAGTAGCACAATTAGATGAATACACAAGGCAAAATCAACAGATAATACAGGTAAAGACTTTGCTCTTATGAACTACAAGCAACAGTACACAACTTCAACACAGCTTCTAACATTTGGTTAACGATTTCGGCACCTTAGTAATACAGCTTTCAACCAACATCAAGGTGAATCTCTACCTATCTATTAGAATGAAGCCATCAGAAAACAACAGAGCATTAGAAGTTGGAGGCACTGAGTGCCATAAACTTGCATTCCTCGTTCATGGCCTGGAGCTGCGCTTCTTTCTTGTCGAGCTGAGCACTTAGCTTGACATTCTCTTCCATTAGTTTCTGAACTTCAGTCTCTTTCTGCAGCTTCTCAGTCTCCAACTGGCTCGTTTTCGCAACTAACCTGTTATAAAATAATGCAATTCAGAGAGTTCAACAAACACGAGTTTATTTGCTTCTTTAGGAACCAGAAGAAAAGCTAAAAGAAGCAAGCTTTATGTGATTATAATATATAAAAATGTACTGACCGCTCAAACAACCTCTCGATTGTCTGAAATTGCTTTTCAGAAGATAGGAGCGTCTCTCTCACGCTAATGAGGCTGTTGACATAAGTTTTCAGGGATTCGAAATCCCTCTTCACACGAGCAAGCTCAAGCTCATTTTCTGTAGCTCTCTGCCTCTGTCGAGAAGTCTCCCCAACCAACTCTTCCACCCGTTGCCGCATCTCACCCAAGATGCAGTTTGTTCCAGTTGCAAAGTTTTCCATTTCCTCTAACTTCACAGACATGCTCTCCATTTGAACAGCCTTTCTCTGTATCTCCTCCTGCCCTATGGTTACCTTCTCCTTCTCCACAGCAGTTTCAGATTCTGCTACAATAGCCCTCTTCACTAGGCCTTCCATGACATCAGTGACCATTTGTACGCCTTTCAGCAATTCACCGATATAAGCTCCATCATTTTGATCAAGTAAGCCATCTTGGCTACTGAGTTCCATCAAGTTTTCCTCCCTCAATTCCTCAAAGGGAGTTAAATCAACACTCCTTGACCATCCAGACAACGGTGTGCCATTTTTGTCAACAAGTCCCACTCCGTCTAACTGCTTTATACCACACGAAGTGTGGGCTAAGTGAGGAACGGCCAAGATTCTCGCTTTGGATTTGAGATAGGTTAACATAGAAGCTGTAGTTCTAACTCTCTGCCATAGAACCTCTGACTCCTCCTTTGCATCTTCTCCTGACCCATGCACGCAAGCCTTTACTTCCATAAGCTTTGCTTGCAAAGCATCCACTTGGGCCTGATTTTTCTCCATTTCCTGCTTCCATTCAAGCTGTGTTTGAGTTAGCTGGGACCTGAAACCTGTCTCCCCAGCCATCACCTTCAATATCTAAGCATAGGCAAGGCGAAACTTAGTCAAGTAAACAGGTCTAGAAATAAATGCATTATAGGCAATCACAAGAAGGTTTTTTGCAGGAATCTACGTCCGAATCTTATCCAAGATTCTCTTTTCAGATAACCCCCATCAAAACAAAAACCTTTGTCTAAGTAAGTCAGTTGGAATAACATGACACTTTGGCTATGTGTCAACTATGCCCTCTTGAAACCAGATAAACATTGTCCATCACTAAAATCTAACAATGACAATATATATTAACAGCAACTAACGAAGAGATAACTGCACAAGATATATAAAGAGAGCTGATGAGCATGTGCTTAGATTGAATATTCATAAAAATCCCCCCAAAATAAAGATCAACTTTATACATAGAGAGCACCTCACAACCAAGCATATGAAGCAAACTGTTTAGTGATAAACTTCATCAAACACACACAACAAGAGAAAATCACAGCCAATTAACTGAAGTTACACAACATAGTCCCAAGCTGGTTAAGGAATTAGGATCAGCTAAAAGCTACCAAATTTCCTCATTTCCACAGATCAATCGACCTAACTTCAATTTCCCAGCTTCAGAATCCTTACTAACAGAACCCAAGAAAAATCCCAACTTTACCAAAGAAAGCAGCAACATTACAACAAAACGAAGCTTAATTCACATAAAAACCCAACAAATTCTACAATTCCAAGACGTTTAAATTGTAAAAAGGGCCGAATTCCAAAACGCCCAAAAGGGCCACGAAGTTGGATCAATCAAGCTACAGAAAAGAGGAAATGAACATGTAAATCAAACAAGAACAGCGTACCTTGTAACTTGGAGGAAAATTCACAAATTGAAAATGGCTAAGGCTGAATGACGAGGAAGAAGACGATGACGATGGCCCAGCACGCGCTGTCTGAAGGGATTTGGCACAGAGGCGGAGGACCAAAGCCAAATTGTTGGTGCGCCTCTGCCTTTTTCTTTTTTGTTTTCTGTGTGAGAAAATATCGTCAACAATGAACCCAGTAGCAACGTGGATAACCAGATTTCATTTTTGGTCCCTGAATATTTTGCTAATTCATTCTATGACTTACACTTTGGTATAGTTTTTCAATTTCTACCTTTGACATAAAAGAAAAATTCATGGCTTGGAAACTTCAACCATATATTTGAACAGATATATTAATATCAATATCGTCATATCTGGTATCATTAGATTCATCGTACGTAGTAGTATGTAGTATTCAAATATCAAAATTTTATGTAATGCTAATATATATAATTAAATATATTTATAGTCGACTCAAACGTATCTATTGGTAAGTTGATAAGTATGAAGAGTTAATGTACTTGCTCTAGCAAGTTAGAAGTCCGTTGATTATTCTTTAAAAAAGTTGAGAGTTTGAATTTTGAGGTCATCGGCTTACAAAATTACTTCATAACCTTTGAATTTGTGGTCCAATATTTAAAGAAATTTATCCATAATTTTGTAGTAGTCTACGCCATTATTAGATTCATTATCCAAGCTGATTATTTTAATCAGTCTTGTCAAGACTATGTAATAACCAAATAATTTGGCCACTTCATCATCTCCCTCCTTACTGTAAGGTATCTTAAAATGAGATCACTTTCTACAAAATTTGAGGTTACTATACTATTAATTTGATTATTAGGTCATAAAATATAAAAAATTAAGGAAATAAAGTGAAAAAATATTTCCCAAAATCTAAAATATCAACAAAATAAAATCATCAGGCCTAAAACCTAAAACATCAAATCAAATAAAAGATCAAACAAAAAATGATCAAATTAACTCAAGTATAAAAGCATCAAGTCCAAACAAAAGTAACTCAAATAATTATTATATAATACACATTCTCGTAAAAAGTGGTCTCTTTTTAATCTGTTCTTATAGTAAGATGCGCTTATTTGATACTTTCTTTATATTCATATTAGCATAATGCACACAAAGCATTTTTTTAAAGCGTGTGCATAATTTCTCTCTCCCGCACACATATTAAAAGACAACCATAATATTCATGTGCATAATTTTTTGAATTCTTTTATTCATATCTTGCACAAATTATACCATTTTTTTAGTATTTTAAACTCGTGAACATAATGCACTGTTTTTTAAATTTGTGCACATTTCATGTCATGAAATCATGGCTTACGAAATTATGGGCACGGTTTTTTAAAAAATGAATTGTGTACACGAGTTTAAAAGGGAAAATGATATATTTTTTCCAAGATCTTAATTCAACCCGGGTCTGAATCAAGACCAAGTTCACAACATTTTTATTAGGTTACGCCCAAAATATCTATTATTTATAGGTGTGTGCGGTGTCACAAAAGGCAGCGAATGCGATGCATGAAACTTGTGTTTTCATGATGATGATTGATTAGTACATTATCATTCAAACATTTTCATATGTTCCATGTAACATTAAACCACTAATTTTGACATAAATGGAATTTTACTTGTCAGCCGTTAGGGTATACACTTATTTTTAATATAGGAGTTTGTATTTACTACTATTCTCCAACCAAATCAAAACATCCATTTCACAATTGCATTGATCTCAGAAAGTAAAACAAAATCCATACTTATTACCGCCGTAACTCTGGCCACCGGAGGTTGAAGAAGGGGGAGAGGCGGTTGTTGTGACTTGTGAGTCGTCGTTTCGATACACCGCAACTGCCGTTTGGTGACTCCGGTTGTTTTAGGGTTTCCAATGATAGTTGTATTAGGAAAACTAGAAGAGTATTTAAGGATACAACAATGGGCTTATGTGCAATAAGTTATACAAGGAAGCACATAAGAGTAAACTAAATAAAAGAATAAGACTATTTAATTTCTTCTAAATCTATTCTTCTTCTATCTTCACACCGGTGGCTAGAGTTACGGCGGTAACAAGTATGAATTTTTTTTTACTTACTAAGATCAATGCTAATGTGAAATGGATGTTTCGATTTGGTTGGAAAATAACAGTAGAAACAAACTCAAATATTAAAATAAAAACTAAAATTGAAATGGAAAAGAGGCAGCGGATGGCACGTGCAATGACACAAATGGTTCGTGCAGCGCGTGTAGTGCCGTAATACGTAGCACGCGTGTGGTTTTGCAAAAAGGCAGCGCGTGCGACACGTGATTTATGAGTACATTATAATTCCAACATTTTCATATATTCCACATATAACATTAAAACCTAATTTTGACATAAATAGAAAACCAATAATAAATTTAATAATTTGAACAATAGATTTAATTGATATTTTACTGTATTTTGCTTGTTTTTATAGTGATTCATTGACTACAATCTCCCCTTTTAAGTCATAATCTCGCTCTTTTTCTATAAATCATATTATTTTATTTAATCATATTCTTTTTCTATAATCATATTATTTTATTTAATCATATTATATGTAGTCTTTCACCCTTCATTTATTGATCATTTACTAAATCGAATCTAGAATTTTGATCAAAACCGATCGATCTTTTTTCGGGGTTAATACTATGGGAATATAAAAAGAGTTAATGAATTTTATTTGGGGTCAAGATAAAATATTTTGGACTTTAATTGTAGGGCTTTACCCCGAAGGGAGCCCTTCCAGAAATTCTCGAGAGCCCAAATAAATGGGACCCAGGAGGGGGTTTGGAAATAGTTTTCAACCAGCAATAGACGCGTCTCAGTTAGTACTTCATAAACTGCGTCATTGCCCCAAGCGCAAAGATGCGTTTAAATGCCATTCAGGTTTCCTTTTTATAGGGCCATTCACCTGGGCCATTCTTCCCAGCTACCGATGTGGGACAAAGCGCAAACAGAATTCCGAATTCCCATCAGATTTTTACTTCCTCTCATTTTTTTACCAAATTTTCCCAAGAAAAAAGTTTTTACCATACATTTAAACCTCACCTGATTAACAATAATACGTCACCAAGAGAATACAAAACTGAGACCAATTCTTCTTTTTGAAATTAACATGAATCTCAAGTAGTGGTGTCAATTCGGGTTGACGTGTCGGGTTTCGTGTTCGTGTCAGATAGGTTCGGGTTGATACATGTCGGATTATTTCGGGTCAGAATTTTTTTATCGGGTCGTGTCGTGTCGTGTCGGGTCACATTCGTGTCGGGTTAGATTAGTGTCAGTCCAGTTTGTTAGGTCGGGTCGGGTTCAGAAAATATTATCTCGGGTCGGGTTCAGAAAAAATTATCTCGGATTGGATCGGGTTGAGTTAGACTCGTTTGTAAGGTTGAGTCGAATTAAGTAAAAATATAATACACAAAACTCACATTGGAAGAAACAAACTTTTGATGTTGGGTTAGTCGAGATCGAAGTGAGTTCAACTCAAGTATATAACACAATTGATGATTTTAGTTTTAACTAAATTGTTTATATATACTTGAATCACACTGTTTTTAAAATTTTAGTTATCATCACTTTTGTGATATTGTGGTCATTTAAATATTTTTCAAACGTTTTATACTCATATTGAACCAAAAAAATCTCTAATTGAATACACTCACACATTTCATTACATCACATTTAAGTTATTTAGTAAATATACACCTCGAATTGAACGTCAAACATCTCGTAACTTCGAATTTTCCAAGTATCTTACTTGTTTTGAAAATAAATTTAACAACGTAACTGACGTCTACGGTATTATAACTCAATATTATCTCCTAATATCATATATGAAATACATATAAAAAAATTCATATTTTTTTTAAGTTGTTGAACTAGTTGACGTAGAACAAATTAATAGACTTTACTAGTGAGTTTACAAAGGTTAATCATGTTAGCATTGATACCTCGTCTATAGAATGTAGATACAAATTTTAATGATGTTAAAAGTTTAATATTGGTTGCGAAGATGTTGGTTATAAATCCCTTCAAGCGGATTTCAATTTTGACGTTTCTACAAAGTTTTTACTTTTTTCACCTAGGTCCCTCCAAGAAAATGGGAAGTGTCTAACTATAAAATTGAGTGACCCAAAACAAAATTAAAGTCATGTGAAATGTGAAAATATAGTTTTACGATATTTTGAGGCAGCGGAAGAGGTAGAAAAAATATTTAGATATGTTGTCCGATAGTTCCATTTATGTTACTATGGCCCTTTTTAAAAGTCAGATTTTGTGGTATAGTAAACTATATATTTATTTCTTTATCCTCAAGTTGACAAGTAGCAAAGTGGTGTAGTGGTATTTTGATCTATCACCTAAGCATAGGTCTAAAGGTCAAATCTCCTAACTAGCATTTTTTGGTTAAGGAATTCCATGAGTTGGCAAAGGAACAATTCAACTCCAATAACTAGCATTTTTGGATTAAATTTTTTAAAAGTTTGAAAAATTATTTATTATGACACAATAGATACTACTTATACAAAAAGTTTAAATAAAATAACTCCAAATAAAAAATGCTTTTGATCATATTAATAAAACAACCTTTTAAACTAAATAAAAAATCGACATTATTAATTATAATAAATTAGATATATTGGTTTAATACCAATTAAAAATATGATATTAGAAATAAATTAAAATTACATTAACTATTTATGAATGATTAAGTTGGTTCAATTCTTCAGGTTTAGGTCATCTTCAGGTTCGTATTATGTCGGGTTCGGGTCATCTTCGGGTTCGTGTTAGGTCGGGTTCGTGTCAAAATTTATCGGGTTAAAATTAATATTCGGGTTGAGGTCGGGTCGGGTTGGGTCGGGTTTAAACCTAATAATTTTCGGGTTACAATCGGGTTACGTGTCAGATCGGGTTGGGTCGGTCGTGTCGTGTTTCTCGTGTTCGTGTCAGGATTGACAGCACTAATCTCAAGCCATTCTCTCCCCGCAGCACCATATCAACTATTATAAATTATCAATTGAGTGTTACCGAATTTACCGAGTAATCATGTAAAATATTTGTTTTGAATGTGAAAAGATAAGACATAAAAAAGAATATCAAAAATAATATAGGTGAGGATCGTAAAAATAATTCTTTGAACAGATCATATCAAAATTTTGAACAGATCTGGACGGACCAAAGAATTTGAACTGAAAATTGGAGGGGTGCGCCAGGCCCGTGCAGTAGTGCAACGCTCGGGCGACGCGTGAAGGCCCAGATAGCAAGCTACCTTCATGGGCCTTCCCCCTTAAAAAATTGAGTTAATATCGTGCGACCCAATGGGCCGCATATCAGATATTAAACTGATAAGAACAGATACTACACTTGATCTTAGCCAAAAGGCCGAGAAAGGTATGAGCTCCCCATTGCTAGGAGTAATCAATTTATACACCTTCCTTTCCTTCCAACAGTACAGAAATTTCGATGTGGGATAATCAAATCCACCGAAGCTAGTTTGCATGAAGCTAGTTTTTTCCTTAATAATCCACCGCCTATATTCCAATTAGTATTTGGACATGAATAGAATTGAACCAAATTATTGAAAAAATAAATCAGTATCACTAAATTACGTCAAATTATATTGTTATTGAACTAAATTCAACTGAATTTATCTACTTACTCAATATCAATTGTATTTACACATTTTAGTTTTTCAGTGAAACTTGCTATTTTTTAAAATAAATAAATAAACTTCTTTTTTGAAAAATAAATAAATAAACTTAAGAATTTAAACTTTTGAATGCATAAATAAATAAAACTATTGTCGTAACTAATAATGTTGAAATTGTCATAACAAATAGCTTATTAATATCAATTTTTTATAGAATTTCGAGAAACATGACTAATTCTTATAGAAGATACCAAATGCTAGTTAATCCTTGTTCTTAATTAATAGTTTATTTATCGTTGAATTAGTGGGAATCTAACTTTCATAAGATTATTTATTTTCTATATTGAAAAACGGCTCAAGAACGTGTTCTTACATTTGATGTACAAAAAACACTGCACTTTCCACGCAGCATGTTCTAATCTACGTCAAAAAGATGGCACGTTTGGGGAGAAAGTGAGCAGCCCCGAAAGCAGGCCGACGAGGAAGGCGGTGTTGTAAGTCGTCGGCTCATTCTGCAACGAATTGTTCCTAGAATCCACATACGTGCCGTTCAGAAACGGCCCTCCGACGAGTGCTCCGACGGCGGCGTTCGGGTTCGGGCTCGTCGAATTCAGCCACCGGAATCCATCCTTACAGCCCGTCGTAGCCTTCTCCGGGATCGAGCCGCCGCGGTGGTGCACGTACCGGGGATAATCCCCGCCGTACCCCACCAGAAAACTCATGTTCGTGGGACTATTTATCCCCAGCGCATAATCAGCCTGAAAAACAGAAAAGTAGCCGTTGCAATTAGATAATCTCAGGCTGTATAATCGCGCGGGAAAAACGGTTACCTGTGTAGCTGCGGCGTTTCGCAGGTCCATCGGGCCGTACTTGTCTCCGTTGCAGTACAAGGTTGGAGTTTCGGACCAGAACATGTAGTCGCTGTAAACAACTGCGAGGAATGCTGATGCCACTGAGTACTGCAGGTTGTTCCCCTTGCTCACATAAATAAGTCCTCCTGTTTCATTGCACATAACGATTCAGTTTTCAGAACGATTCAGTTCAGTTCAGTTCGATTGAGTCGAAAAGAAGCAAATGCTAACCTTTTATCCTAGGTTTTGAGGAATCAGGGAGAAGATCACACATTACAGCCTCAGCAGTTTTCCTGTACTTCTGAAGGCCAAGATCTTCTGCATCAGGGATCTCATTTGACCCAAACAAACTCACTCTTGACAGAAGAACCTGTAAAAAACACGATAATCGAATCAAACAGTTATTCTAACCTAAAATTATCTTACATTTGTAATGGCCATTTACCTGAATTCCTGGCAATTTATTGTCCCAAGAAAACCAAGTAGGATATCCCCAATTAGCAAAGCTTTCGCCGTTCGAAACAGTAACATATGTAAGGTATGACCTGTCTCCAGTGGCGTGATAGAGCCAAGATGCAGCCCACAGGAGCTCGTCGCCATAGCCAGATGAATTGTAGTACTTCTGGACCGCAGGAATGCTGGCACTGTAAGAACCTCGGTAAGTGTCAGCAAAACCGAACAGCTGTTTGGCATGCTTGAGCAACACTTGGGAGTATCCAACGTTGGTGGACTTGAAAACTAGGGATGCAGATGCTAATGCTGCAGCAGTTTCTGCTGCAACATCGGATCCAGGATAAGTCGTGTTCACAGCCGTGAGTGGACGCAATTCAGACATGGCCTCGGGCCGCTCCCAGCACGCGTGGTCCACCTCAGGATCACCTACCTAGGATTTTGTTGATACAATAGTTAATCAAATCAGTTAACACGAAAACAGCTAACATATGTCAGCTAATATCTCCCAAACCTGTTGTAGGAACTATATTGACAGTAATTTGTAGTAAATAAAATTACAGAATATAAATTACAGAAAACACATGAATAATAAAATACAAGTTATATTATTTATATTAATCATGCAAAACATGCCAAGAGTTACAAATAATTATGCATACAACATATTAAATATCCTAGACACAAAAGCATAGATCATTATGGAGTCGAGCTAGTCTCCGCCCTTGAAACTTATGAGGCCAACAAATGACACCAAAGTCCCATAGGATAAAACCATAAGGTAACATACAAAGTTACCTGGATTTCGTAGAGCCGATCTTCAATCACAATGACTTGACTCTCAACTCACTCAGCACCAATGAAAACACCAACACTCTCAATTTAATGTATCTATTACTATGAGACCAAACGTGTGTAAAGGTTCTTTTCATATTGACTGATGGCTCTATATATATACTCCTAAATCCTATGAATTAGGAAACATAATTTTCAGCTGGAAAGATTCTCAATCCAATACGCATATGGATTCTCTCACAAAATAAGGTAAATTGTGTTTTAATTATAGCATAAGAACTTTCCCAAATAATGAAAGTCTTATCTTTACGGAATAACAAAAAGTAAATTCCATAAACCAAAAGAATGTACTCCAAGTAATTCTTCAATTAAAACACATTCTGGGCTTTTCTAGAATGTTCAACATATGAACTTCATAAACAATAGAAATCCTATTTTGGGTAAATTTCTTTAACCAAAACTTTCTATATCTCATTCATCTCCGAATGATAAGCCCAAAAGTTACCAAACTGTAACTTTCAATTTACCTTAAATAAATCATTTTCCAACAATCCCCCACATGAATCAGATATAGATTCGGGATTTCAATTACGCATTACACTAATGTAGTCATTGTGATTGCCGTATCGGAAGCTTAGATGCCTGCATAGGAATAAGTAGATCATTTAGTCCTTGAACTTTTCCCTTGGGATAGTACACTGTTTCACTGGTTAGGAAGTATGCGGTCCCGCTTTGAACTTCCCTGAACCGCTGGTATGAACTTTCATGTACGTCCCACAGACATCTTACTATACTCTGCGATTTCCGCGGTTATGCCCAATTCTCGCGGCCATGGAGCACCTGCCTATTTCAGTCGCGTTTGTAAAGAATTGTGTCCTCATTCAATTCCCTCTAGAGGCGGCCACACCTCCCGCACATAGGTGACTGGTTGCTGAGGAATTTGTTATTTGTTAAATAACCCATTTCCACTCTAATTCCCATAATTAGAGGCCGTTAGTCATTAAAAGCATTTCATGCTTACCCTTATTTCCATTTCACTGTTTCATCATCATAGGAATAAGACAAGAGGTTTAAAGAAACCCCCACAGTGACGTCGGTGGGTCTTTGACGTTTAGTTGTCCCTTTGAACCTAGACCATGGGATCTCCAATCGCATAGGTTGGGTGTCCACAGACGTAACCTCACCATTTAATGGACTTCAGTCTCATTCCTCTCGATGATTTAACTACCTCTCGATTCAATTTCTTCGTCAAGAAATCGATCTAATCCTTTCGTCAAAGGAACACAACCTTATCTTAATGACGATAAGTCAATTTAGATAAATCCCGGTTTGAGAGTAGTTTTCTAATGATATTTTATCTACGTTTAGACATACCATTATCGATATGGCTTTACAGTAAACCAATCAGCACAAATTTGCTTTGGTTACCTTGGGATTCCCTTTTTCTCAAAAGGGACAGAATCATTTCCTTTCCCATAATCCAACATAATGGATTTAGATTCCTCATATGAATCTAATTAAGAGAATCATTTCTCTACACATTTCAAGCCATATCTACGAGAACACGAGTATCACACAAACTTGGATCCAGTAGTTTTTTCTCTTGACTACTCGTGTCTCATCTTACTTTCATAGTAAGAAATGTCTGACCATGTACAACTCATTATGTACTACAGACCTTCCATGACTCTACATTCTCTTTTCAAGAGAAGTCTCACCTTTACAAAGGTATTCCAACAAAATTAGAGTCATTCTATTGAATACGATATATCTCTCATAGATTCAGTCATCGTATCAATATTACTATCAATGAGCGAACCATTCGATTTGAGAGCATAAATGACATAATCATTTCTCGTGTCTCTTAGCAATCATGCCTTAACTAAGCTCATTGATTCATATCATTGGCTCATCAACAATTAGTATCATCAACTCATGGACTGTTTTGGAGCATCGAGCCATTCATATTGCTCTATTCAGATCTTAATATCTAAATCTCCATTTAACCACTAGGTCCATTTGATGTACTTTTGAGCTTACACAAAGCTGCAATTTGGAATTACCATCATTTCAGGTATCATTCTCATTTCTGGAGAATACCATCAAGTATATAAATACTTACTAATTGTTGAAATCTGCTAGCAGTCTAGTGATTTTCCTCACATGGTAAATCAATCTCACTATTGATTACCGTTTTTCCATAAACATCATTTCATGGAATTCTAGCCTTTTAAAGCTCTCAGATATACCTCTAAAGCAAAACAAGGCACAAGACTTTGTCCTATCACATTTGCTTCATTTAGGTTTATCATCACAGATTCTCTACAATTTCATCCATTGGCTCATAATGCCATTAAGGATAAATCAAGATCTATAGGAATTTCCATAAAATACTCTTTCATCAAAAGATGTATTTATCAATTCCATCAAATATTTCTTATGAATATCACAATATTTAATATTCTCTCATAAGAAGTCAACAAGCACTACCATAATGTGCATTTTTAGTAAATATACCATTTCAGGTAATATCTTACTATACTTGGTTAGACGTCAACCCCCACATTCGAATGAACTTCTCGAATGAGTCTACACCGTTAGGTCAACCCCCACATTCGAAGGAATTCGTAGGATGACTCTACACCGTTAAGAGTTTTCATTTACTCTTTTGGGATATCTTATTTAAAAGATCACCGACCTACACATAGGTTTCCCACATCGCTTTATCATTTCTAGCGACTTCCCATTTCACTACCATATATAGCTAGTATATACGGAATAATGACATTTGCGAATAATCTTGTAGTGTGAACACAATCACAAAAAGATTTTACGTATTCGCTCTCACAATCATGTCATACCACAAATGATACGAAAATGGACTTAGAACCATTTATGTAAGTATCATTTAAGTGATTCTCGTTAATTATCACTTTAAGAAAAAATTGCTTTGTCTAGCACATGACTTATCAAAAGTCTCGTTTGTTCAACAAATGAATCAAACACAAGATTCTCATCCCATAAAACTATATTTTAAGGATAGATTATTTCACTACAACACTTTCGTGTTTCAACTGATTGTGGAAATCTCTCTTATCTATACAACATACTTAGAATAAGAGATGACCAGATTTCCCAATATCAAGTAACCATTTATCCCAGCAATTACAACAACAGATAGAAGTAATATCCATGCCATCAAGGATTTGATTAACCAATCACTTCAGGGATTTCGATTTACTATCCCTTATGGCGCAGATTTCCCATCTCGTAGGGTAAAATGTGAGTTAGCAAACTCTACACAAAATACTGCCCATTTCCAAGTCATTTTAGTACAACAGTACTTGACTACACTCGAGTGACTTTCTCAATTCACATATAAATTGATATCTCAGCTCAAGTCTGAGTTACGCCGTCTCGCTATGAGTTCACGTTTTACACTCTTGACCCAAACATGGTCCCATTCGAGTCTCATTCTTGCTCGAATACATTTCCCTTTAAGCTAGACTCAATCGAATTCGAGTCTTAGTCTGGGATTCAGCCTTATCGGCTCAACTTAGAGTTTTTCACGTACTTTTTCAAGTTCTTAGTGATAACTCTCTACCTTGTCAAAATTCATCTATTGCTAAATTTTTTAAGGTTTCCGGTCCCCCTCATTGGACCGATATCATTATCATCTCCACACGTATAGTTCCTCGGAACTTCGTGTCTTGGAGTTCCTAGACCATATGTCTACGAATTAGATAATCTTAGAATTTTCAGCTCTTTCTGACCGAAATTCTAGACTTAACAAAGTCTCGGGATCCCTATCTCAGAATACAAAATTCTAGATTTGACCATATTGTCTTGGGATTTTCAAATCTCAGATTATTCAGGTTTCTCAACCAATCTGACGATTTATCAAATTCTTCAATTATGAGTAATTAGAATTTTAACCTCAGAATTCTTAGGTCTCTCAACCATAATTCTGACGATTAGTTAATTCTTCGATTACAAATAATCAGAATTTCAGCATAGTTACGAAAACTCATGCTTTCAGGGTTTCTCGTTATGGTTCTTAAAACCAATACCCTTGACATAGTAAAATTACTCATGTCATCTCGTTCGTATTTTATAGATTATACACAATAATCAAAATATCGAACATAGAGCCGTATGCTCATCTCATGCAATATACAATTGCTCAGGTCTTACGAAACTTGCTGTGAATTCATGACAATTGCACACAGCACATTGCCAAGTCCATCACATAGCATAGCTTCTGCCACCAGTTCTTGGTGATTGCACACATCAACCCAACCACAAAACCGTAGTCATAGAATCGCCAACATATCATAACTCATAAACTTGCAAGTATAATAAGCCAGATAATATAAACAAATTATAATATCACATACAATTATACATTGTCAACTCAAGTTCATAATATGCATTTAATCAATCCAATTTAGATTCCATCATCTACCTCTATCACCCGAACTAACCACATACACTCACATAATTAAATTGCATGGAGGTGATAAAATGGATCAATTTCATACTGTGACATGCATAATCTATATTTCATATTTAATTAATATAGACATACAAATTAATGTAACTTTGCATGCAACCAATGAAGCATATATATTCACGTAATCACATTGCCATTCAAAAATCATGCATCATTACGTACGTAATCAATAATTTCATGGCAATTTCCAGACCAATTTCAACATATGCAAATTGATCAATTTAACATGTGAATTTCTCAATCTATTTTAATTAGATTTTCAACTTACTAATTCGAGCTAAATGACAAACAATTAGCATCCAGAATCAAAAGTTTATCACATAATTATCCATGCATTCATGCGTCCATCAAAATTAATACTAGAACCACATATTAATTCTCATATTGTTTAATGACATGATCAATTAAAATTAGTTAACTAATTTCCCATGATCATCAAAACCCTTTATATGGACACGTGAAATCAGAAACAAGGTTCATTTAGCATGCAATTACATGATATCAAACTCAATTAAATAGTAAGTTGCATCTGCTATTAATATCACTAAATCCAGCATGCCAATTATTAACACGTTTGCATCAATTTAATATTCATGCATAATTCAGTTTCTCATGCAAACAATTAAAGTTGATCATTCTTGCAAACACATAATATTCATGCATATTTATGAATATTTTAATAGCCAAATAAATATGGTTCTCAAATCAAACCCATCCAAACTAAATCGAATACCACAACTAATTCAATTTATTGGGTTTGATCCTCTAACCTTTCGTTTAAAAGTCGAGACCATATATATCTCTGACTGATCAACACCATCTCCTCCACGATGCTCATTGATCCTCGTAATTGATATTTGTACATGCCAAGAAAACTCGGCAAACCATTAGAAAAACTTCACATGAGTTTTTCGGATTTAAGTTCACAAAGAACAATTTCCGAAAAACCCTAAATCAAATAATACACATAAATATCATGCTCATATAAATATATAATATAAGCACATAATTAATCATGCATCCCTACTTTTGGTTTATTCAATATAAAACCTTAGCATGCATAATTTATAACTCACGTAGCATGTAGTTTTCAAAATTCTAATCACATTAAATTTTCAAAAACCACAATAATATTCCCGTAAAATTTTCTATAATTTTTCTGAAAAATTACACATCAATATCCGCCCTTAAAAAGTTTCATAAGTTTCAAGACTGTAGGAACTATATTGACAGTAATTTGTAGTAAATAAAATTACAGAATATAAATTACAGAAAACACATGAATAATAAAATACAAGTTATATTATTTATATTAATCATGCAAAACATGCCAAGAGTTACAAATAATTATGCATACAACATATTAAATATCCTAGACACAAAAGCATAGATCATTATGGAGTCGAGCTAGTCTCCGCCCTTGAAACTTATGAGGCCAACAAATGACACCAAAGTCCCATAGGATAAAACCATAAGGTAACATACAAAGTTACCTGGATTTCGTAGAGCCGATCTTCAATCACAATGACTTGACTCTCAACTCACTCAGCACCAATGAAAACACCAACACTCTCAATTTAATGTATCTATTACTATGAGACCAAACGTGTGTAAAGGTTCTTTTCATATTGACTGATGGCTCTATATATATACTCCTAAATCCTATGAATTAGGAAACATAATTTTCAGCTGGAAAGATTCTCAATCCAATACGCATATGGATTCTCTCACAAAATAAGGTAAATTGTGTTTTAATTATAGCATAAGAACTTTCCCAAATAATGAAAGTCTTATCTTTACGGAATAACAAAAAGTAAATTCCATAAACCAAAAGAATGTACTCCAAGTAATTCTTCAATTAAAACACATTCTGGGCTTTTCTAGAATGTTCAACATATGAACTTCATAAACAATAGAAATCCTATTTTGGGTAAATTTCTTTAACCAAAACTTTCTATATCTCATTCATCTCCGAATGATAAGCCCAAAAGTTACCAAACTGTAACTTTCAATTTACCTTAAATAAATCATTTTCCAACACCTGTATGTATAGCAAATTGTCTGAAGGATGCGCGTTGACGAGGTAATCAGTGATCCATTTCAGGGAATCGAGCGCGTAATCCAGCTGCTTCGCCTCTTGCATATGTTGTCTATACTCCAAAATCGACCAAGACAACATTGTTGCAGTAAATGCCATGGGAAATCCAAACTTAACGTTGTCCCCTGCATCATACATCCCTTTTGTTAAATCCAGGTTTGCTTCCTTTCCATCCTGTAAACCTGAATCTCCCCTCCACTCGATTCTGCTGTCCACCAACTTACCAGCTGTAAAAAAACTCATCAACAAAATAAGATGAAAAATCTAAAAGTACTAAAGTTTTTTAAAAAAAACTATTTTTACATTTCTGAACATCGAAGAACTGCATAGCAACATCTAGAGCCTCGGCGTATCTAGCGTCGACGGAGGTGGTGGGCCGGGGAAGATGAGGATGGCGGCGCGTGTGCTCCCATTTCCGGTACCAGTGCCAGAGAGTCATTCCGACGGCGGCTGCCACCATGACCATCATGACGCCTACCACGACAGACCACAGCCATTTTCTGTATTTGCTGGTTGAGGATTTTGTTGCTGAATTTGGAAACTTATCTTCCATTTTTCAGCTTATCACTTTCCATATGAAGAAAGAGGTAGGGATTGTAGCCTGTATATAAGTGTTTGAACCTGGGATGATTCTGGGAACTGGACTGTTTCTAGAAAGAGAAAGATATGGAGTTTGTGTTGTTTGAAGCTTGTGCTTAAATATTCCAATTCGGCAGAGTGGCATTTTCTATCTAGTAGTATAGTTTTTGTGTTGTTTTTAGGAGTCATCAGTTACCAATAAAATTGGTTTTTGTCTCATCATAACTTGTCTGAAACATTCCTAGTAGTATAGTATTTTGTGGTATTTGATGACATCCGAGCATTAGAAAATTAAAGAGAAAAATGAGGGTATTGCAAAATGATTACCATAAGGACATTTGTCGAAATGATGAAATAAAGGGTAAAGTGCTTAATTTTGAGATATTCTCTAATATAATCTTCGGTTTTTAGAAAGTTACAATTATAACCTTTAATTTGATTAACATAGGCCAGAAGATCTTGACTATTGTTGAACAATACTCTTATATTTTGGACCTGACAATGTTGCTCTCGTTGACAACGTTGATTTTGTTTCTATAAAATAAGAATTGTCAATGATCCGACCATAGAAAGATGCAAAGTTAGAACTTTAGAAACCTTGAAAAACACTCTAGACTACATGTAGAGGGCGGTTGGTAGCACTTTCACTCTAAATTTTATCAAAGGCATGTAAATTGATCACGACCCACTTAATTATCTTGAAAAAGATACCCTCTTTATTTGCCATTTCCACTTAGTTTTATTTAGGGTTTGAGTGTAATTAGAAGAAATTACCGATTAGGTCGAGAGACAATAATGTTTATCAAAATTCACAGTTTTTTAGTACTAGTGGCATTTTCGTACTTTTACAACTCACTAGGCCAACAAACCTTCGAAGGTAATCACACTTTTTCTTATAGGTTATATTAGTACAATACCTAGAACTCTGCAAAGTAATCGTGTCACTTCTTAAAATTGACCAATTCTTGGGTGAGGCAGCCCCACCCAAGAGGCAGGACCAAGTAAACCTTATTTTTTGTGAGGTTTGTTGAATTGACATCGATGTTTTGATGAGGTGACATATTTGATTAACTGACAACAAGGTTTCGATGAGGTTGTAGTGAAGTATGATGAGGTGGGAGTAATGAAATTTCTCTTATTTGGCCTTGCCTCATGGGTGAGGCTGCCTCATGGGAGAATTACTCCTTAAAATTACCCATTATTATTTAAAAAATTTAATAATGTAATTTATAAATTATAATGCACAAATATTGCAATTTATAATTTATAATGCACAAATATTGCACTTAGACTAGAATTGTGCAAATTATAAATTCTAATGCACTTAGACTAGAATCATGGAAATTATCAATCATAATGCACAAATGGTATACACTTTTTTTAATGTAGGAAATTTGTATCAATTGCTATTCTCCAACCAAATTGAAACATCCATTTCACATTAGCATTGATGTTAGTAAGTAAAAAAATCCACACCTTTTACCGTCGTAATTCTTTAACCTCTATCGACGGTGAAACATTGATATCCAAAAACCCCTAGCGCTGGAGTGGCAAGTAGTGGAAGCGGTGGGAGTGGCGGCGGCCGACAGGGTGCTTTTGGATGGAGGTTGAAGAAGGGGGAGAGGCGGTTGCTGTGAGTCATCGTTTCGATACACCGCCACCACCACCACCGTTTGTAACTCTGGTGGCTAGAGCTACGGCGGTAACAAGTATGGATTTTATTTTACTTAATAAGATCAATGCTAATGTGAAATGGATGTTTAGATTTGGTTGGAGAATATCAATAGACACAAACTCCTATATTAAAATAAAACTAAAATTAAAATGAAAAAGAGGCAAGCGAGTGGTGCGTGCGGTGCCGCAAAAGGCGGTGTGTGCGGCGCGTGTAATGTCGTAAAAGGCAGCGCGTGCAATGTGATTGATGATGTGATTGATGAGTACACTATAATTCTAACATTTTCATATATTCCATATAACATTAAACCAATTTTGACATAAATAGAAAACTTACTCGTTAGATCCACAATTAATGACCTTAAGAAAGTTGTAATGTTAAATGTTAATATAAAAATATTTATCGATTTATAACTACATCGTTTAATTGGCCTTAAAGATGCCTCAAATCAAAGTGGACTTATATAATAGTGTTAGACCTCGATATTCTTGTAATCTCTGTTACGGGGAACAGGGCCTAAGAAGTCACTTGAAAAAAAATAAAAATTGTCAATGGTCCTTCTGCAGCTAAATTGGGGAAAAGGCAAGTAGAAGACGTTGAAGTATCCAGGGTAATAAATATTCCTTGTTGCTTACTTATAACATTATTGAAAACATACAAGAATGCTTAAAAAACCCGTTCGATTTGAGTAATTTTGTGCGATTAATTTGTCCAGTTAAATACTAGTTGTCATTATACTTTTATTTGATTCTTATGACATGAAGGGTGCACAATTTTGAAACAGTGCATTATGTGCACGAATTTAAAGTACTAAAAATTTGGTATATTTTGTGCAAGATCAGAGTAAATGAATTTTGAAAAATTATGTGCACGAATATTGTTGTTGTCTTTTAATGTGTGTGTGGGAGAGGAAATTATGCGCACGAATTTATAAAAATGCATTGTGTGCACGAGTTTAAAAGGGAAAAATGGTATGTTTTGTGCAAGATCTTAATTCAACCATGGATGAATCCAAGTTCACACCATTTTAATTAGGATCCGCCCAAAATGTCAATAATTAATTTGTAGATTAATGTTTAAGTTCACGAACTTTATACAAATTTTTTTTTGTTATATTCTGGTAGTTGTAATTCACGAACTATGAAGGTGTTGAATTGTAAATTTGTGGATATTACCAATTTACCCCTATAGAATTACAAATTTACCCTTTCGTCTAAATCATACTTGTTACACAATGTTGGCCTCGTTGACTATGTCTCTATAAAATATATGACTCCAATAATCCGATAGTAGAGAGCTGCAAAGCTTAAAAACGCTCTCGCATACGTGCAGAGGGTGATCGGCGGCACCTTCACTCCAATTATTATCAAAGGCACATGAATTGATCATGACCCTCTTAATTATCCATTATAACGATAGGTTATAATTATTGTCATTCCAACTTGGCTTTGTTTAGGGTTTATAGTTGGAAGAAACTGCCGGATAATAATGTTTTTCAAAATTCATGGTTTCTTTAGTAGTATTGGTATTTATGTCTTTTCACAACTCGGCGACCAACAAACCATCAAAGGTGTAATCGACCTATTTTAAGAACTAGAGATTATATCCGTAAAACGCCTAAATCTTTGTGTCATAAACGTGTCAGTTCTTAGAATTGCACATTGTTATTTTAAAATTTCAATTATGCAATTCATAAATTACAATGCACAAACATTATTTGTTTATAAACTGCAATCAAACTTAGACTCATATTAAACTAGAGTTACATTTTACAACAACTTTGTAAAATGTATATTGGATCTTACTTTACTACTACCATCTAGCCGGCCCCCAAAGTATTCCAGTGATGGCCGCAGCTGACGCAGGTGATGTAAACGGTCAAGGGCTCATCGGCGCCACGGGTCTGCACCTCGTGGTAAACCGTCTCCCGTTTGTTGCACCTCTCGCACTTGAACCCATCCGTCGTAGCCTCCAATTTATGGCTGTTCTCACACTTCGTCAATGCTCTGTTTCTGATCGCTTCCGTCTCCCGTCGCCGCTCGTCGCTCGCCATCTGCTCCGACGTCAGCCCGGCGATTTCCTCCGGCCGGAACTCTCCGACCAACACCTTTCTGCGGAAGTCCGGGTTCTTGGCGTCCTTGATGTTGTACATGACTGATCTGTACTTCAACGGGGCGCCGGTGAAGGAGCCCCAGCTGGAGAAGAGCGCGGCTTCCACCGCTGCTGCCACGGCGGAGGGGTCGTATTTGCTGACATCAGCGGCTTCATCGGCCACCTTTTTCAATGCCTCTGCCACAATCTCCCGGAATTTGTCCCGTTGTTTGTCCGGAGCGCCGTTTTCAGGCTCCTTTTTCTCCGGCACCGCTGTCAGCTTCTGCACCTTCTTCTGACCACCATTTTCTGCAGAAGATTCAGCTTTACGTTTTGCCGGATTCGAGTTCTCAGGTTCCCTAACCGTCGCGATCGGCTTTTGGGGTTTCTTCTTATCTTCATTTTCTGCAGGTTTGCGTTTTACAGAAGAATTCGACCTCTCAGGAACCTTAACCGCGATCGGCTTTTGGGGTTTTTTCTTCTCTTCCATTTTTGCAGACGAGGGATTCGATGTCTCGGTCTTGGATTTTGGGACAACGATCGGCTTGTTCTGGCGTAATTTCGCAACTTCTTTCAGGATGACGCGCCGCCAGTCGTCCACCGCGTCGGAAGCCAGGGACTGGATCTTCTCCGGCGCCGGTTTTACTGTGGGTTTCCCGAGCTGGGTAGCGACGAGGACTTCGTAGGTGACTATGAGCTGCTGCTGGAGGGCGTCGAGGCACCGCTTCACCTCCGTGCCGGCGGATTTGTTCACCTTCTCAAACAATTGCACCAATTCCTTCTCCATTGTTGATTAATTCCAGCGATGAATTTTGGAGCTGGAAACTCTAATTGAAATGAGCTGCTAATGCCTTCTTTCCCCTTTTTATATAGACAAGTAATTTGGTTGGATTCTCCGAAAAGGAAATGGAAAAGGATTTTTATTACGATCTTAATCTGAATCCGAAAAGGAAATGGAAAAGGATTTGTATTACGATCTTAATCTGAATCCGAAACGGAAAGGGAAAAGGATGTTTTGGTCTTTCATTTAGACTAGAGTAATTGTTTTGGTCTTTCATTTAAACACTGTTTTGAGAATAATGTAAGGACTCTACAGCAATTATGTTCAGTATTTTATAAAATTATTAAATTCTTCATGGGCCTAATGATAAATTTTATACACTTAATAACCCCCTAAAAGCTTCTGGTTGATCTCCGTTACTACCAAGTACCAGAACTCCCCAGTACAGCAGGTGCTATCTGTAATCTGATTTTCTCCGGCGAAGAACTCTCCCGGAAATATGAGCGGCAACGGAAGCGGCGGCGGCGCAAGGGATGGAGATTGGGAGTGCAGCGGCTGCAGCAATCGGAATTACGCATTCCGGTGCTTCTGCAACCGGTGCAAGCAGCCCCGTGTTCTGGTCGACCACAGGACTCCCGCCGATTCCAAATGGCTCCCCCGTATCGGCGACTGGATCTGCACCGGTAAATCCTAATTTTATTCATTTTTCCTTCCGCTTTCTGATTTTTTTTTATTCAGCTTTTTTTTTCTGTGCTGTGAAATTGGAAATTGATAATCAATCACCTTTGTATATGTTGTAAGATTGTGAATTGAGAAGCAAGTGTTTATCACAAAGGTTAGAAAGATTAGATTTTTGAGTGCATATAGCAATGATGTGTTTTAATTTCATGATTCTGAGTGTTGGAAAGATTAAGTTTTTGAGTGTATATACTAGTGTGTGTTTTAATTTCATGATTCTGAGTTCTTGAGTGCATATATTAGTGCTATGTTTTAATTTCATGATTCTGAGTGTTGGAAAGATTTAGTTTTTGAGTGCTTATATTAGTGCTGTGTTTTTAAATTCATGATTCTGAGTGTTGGTGTTCTGTATGTGCAAAATGTGCGTGCGTGGGCGTGTTGGCGTGCGTTTTGGTTGCGTATGTATTGGAATGGACCTAATAGGTTGCACTAACAACAATTACGCGTCAAGGGAAAGCTGCAAGAAATGTGGCCAGCCTAAGGCTGTAGCAGCTATGCCGGCTGTGCCCCTCAATGGCGTTTCCATTCCAGCATATCCAAATTATTTTGCTAGGGCAGAAGTAGGAAGGGATCAAAAGATGAACTTGGGAATGTATGGAAATGGGGGTCTTCTTCAACAGTTGATTCCTCTTGCATCCGGCTGGTCTCCTTCGGGAGGGAATGATCTGTTTGGTTTACAGCCACCTCAGGCTTGGCCTATTGGGGGAACTGGCACTTATGGTGCAAAAGGTTGGCGGAATGGTGATTGGATTTGCTCTTGTGGCTTCCATAACTATGCTTCTCGGGCACAGGTATTCCTTTTCTCTAGTTACATGTGTTTCTTTAATAGATGATATGCTGATAGACATCTTAATTCGGTGGGATCTAAATTGTCACGCAGTGTAAGAAGTGCAGTGCTCCAATGCCAGAAGCCCTACCTTCTTCCCTGATCGGCTCAGCTGCAGCAGGTTTGTTTGTGTTAATTTTCCTTTTTTTTAAACCTGTGTTAAAGTTTATCAACTTGTGTGCTTCTCTATCAGTATTCATCAGTTCTGCATTTTGAGCCTACATGGTCTCTGATTAATGTTTTTCTTGGCAGCTCTTGGGACAAAACGATTAGCTTCTGATGAACTTGCTCATGGACTGGAAAGCAAGAGACTAAATGCTGGACAGGTAAAAGACTCATGTCTCACATGCTTCATCTATTTCACTTAGGGATACTCGCATCGTCACTTAACATATATTTTGTTTCTAATTATCCAAATATTCAGACGTATGGACAAGATTCTCTTGTGGGTTTTGGTGTGAGTCTGCCAGCCATGGCTCCAAACTTGCAAGTGCCACCCTATGCGCCTTCATCTCTTGGGATAGGGTAATATATGATGCCAAAACCATACCTTTTTAAAGTTTTTTTCTTCTATTTCAGGTGACTGTTAAAATTCAATTTCAAGTGTAGAGCTAAGTGCTAATTGCGTGTGATGGTTATATGTCTTAAGTCAATACATAGAAATAAAGAATAGGCCAGAACCGAGAACTAATTAAATGAACTTATTCATCTTTTCGAATCTTTCTACCCGAAAGCTATACTGGAAAATTCCCCTTTTATTCTTTGTGCCTTTGAATTTCATATGGATGATTAATAAAGAAAGTTTTTCTTAAACATTGTTGAAAGGTTTTCATGCTCCTATGTTCTCTCTGTGGTCCTTTTCCCAAAATCGCTGTTGAACTTGAATACATAATCAGTATGCAGTGCAGATATTATCCATCCAATGGACAGATACACAGAGCTTTAGCAATGTGATTTTTTTTAATGGATTTTCGTATTAATACCGTCCATATATGGAGCAGGGCAAAGCATTGGCGTGATGGGGATTGGATGTGTTCTGGCTGCAACAATCACAACTACTCATCTCGTTCTGAGTGTAACAAATGCAAGGCACCGAGAGATGCCCAGCCTCCTGGCACTGCATGACAGTGAGAAGCTGCTCTTCCCTTCTCATATTTTTGTCACAATGTAATGAACTATATGCACAGATAGTTTTTGTGTTCTCCCTATACCATCATCCTGTTAGAGTGACTGAAAGCAAGTCGGTTTTGAGCATATTTATACAATTTATACTCATTGAGTGCGAAACAAAGATGTGATATTGAACCATTCTCAGAATATAATGCTCTAGTCTGAATTATGAGTTTTTTCTTGATAACATAACATATATGATATACTGTTCTGCAAAAGCTATACTACTATCATTTTGCTGAGCCCTTTAAGATGGCGGTGGGTTCCAAGGGCGGAGCATCCAGCTGGTAAATGTTCAGTGCAGGGCCGACGAAGCGGAACACGATCCAGCCTCCGATGACGATGAAGATGGAAGCATAAGCAAACTTGTTGAGCCAGAAGAGCATGCCTTTCTCTCCCATGTACAGCTCCACCGCCTTCTCCTGCACCGTCATGTTTTCCCACTCCTTCTTGGGAGCTGCAGCCTTCACTTTCTGTGGCTCCTGCCCTTCTTCATCCAGCCCCTGCTTCCTCCTCTTCCTCGAGCCTCTCTTGAACCGTATCTCCGCCCCGTCCGGCGGCGACATGGGCGGTGGGATTGGCGCCGCCGTGTTGTTTCTACTCCCGCTTCCGTCGCTGCTGATGGTCTCGCCGCCATTTCCGCCGCCGCTGCTGCTGCTTCTGATCGGAGCGAATGGGTGGTTTTGGTACGAGGTAAGGGGAAATGGCTGTGGAAGTGTGATGAAAGGCCTTTGCAGTGAAAGCATGGAGGGGTTCATTTTGCGAGCTGCTGAGTTGATTTCCTTATCCCTTTATCCTGGGAAAGTTTGAAGTCATTCAACTTTGAATAATTGCATCTGCCTCCTCGAAAGTTTTGTGACATCAAAAACGCACACATTAGATTTTGAGAAAATGTTTTGTGACATCAATAACAGCTACACCGCCGTCGACGAGTTGTACCACCAAGTGATGCAGATTCATGTGTCAATTCAATTTGAATCAAAATTCCACACAGATGGTAAAGCCACTAATTCAATTCGGAATTTAACCTTTAAAATAATTGATATTGTCGGTAATGGCATATTCTTGTATCAGAGAACTGAGAGTTTTTTAATATAAAGATGAGAATTGATGAAAAAATAAGTTGTATTGTGAAAGTTGTAAAAGTATAACCAAATTATTGTGCGAAAGAACAAAATTATTATACTTCAACCAAGAAATTTTAGAGAAATTTGTGTTACCGAAACTTCTTCACACTCAAACAAGATTTCATCCTATTATAATTACTATTATCTTACATATCACATACTACCTGATACCACTTCCCAAATCAAGTCACAAGTTTTATCAAAATTAACGTTATACGCATATTGCTTTCAAAGGAATTTTTCTTGAAATAAATAAATGTTAAATCGAAATCCCACAAATATACAGAACTGAAAGAAAAATTCAAGAATAGATAATTCGGCAGACCAAAGATTTTTCCGTTTTATTTACCTTGTCTGCTCAGCTGGTAAAGTCCACGCGGTTGACCACATGGACAGTAAACTCGGCAGTTTGATTGCCGAGTATCAGTTACCTACGTTTTTTAAAATTTAATCAACTACATATCAAGTTGAGACCAACTTCCGGCGGCACCGATTTGATTGAGGTCAACCTGATACCCACCCGATCTCCACCGATCTGTTTTCCCCGATCCCCTTTTATTATCGTCTTTTTGGATTTCTCTGCGTCTAAGAAGAACCCATTTTTACTAAATTGTCCACGTGATTGACCATGTGGACTTTACCAACTGAGCATATCAAGATAAATAAAACGGTAAGAACTAGGTCGTTTCAAATACTCGGCATACTTTTTGCAAAGTTACTTATTCATGGAATTTCCTGGAACTCCGTAAATTTGTGAAATTTTGATTTAATATTTATTTATTTTAGGAAATATTCGCTTTTAAATTGTAATAAAAGTATAACCAAAATTTCATTTTTATTCCGTTATAAGATTTTTTTTTTGATACATCATCGGTAAAGTTTTCACTTTTTTTGAGCCTGATTTATTGTATAATATGGTTATGGTTTATAAATTCCTCACTCCAGGCGGAGATTCCTACTGATTTTTTCTATAATTAAATTAGATAGTATTATCCGACCTCCCAACGGGATTGCGAAAAACAGTAATCCGCCGTATGTCTTCTTCCGCCTGTAAATTCAATAAAATATAAATAAACATGGCCAACATGTATTAGAAGAAAACTCCCAGTCTTAGTCGTTGATTGGCCGAGCTGAATCAGCGTTTTTCCATGGCCAATCACCACCTTCGCCACCCGTCGCCGCAGCAGCACCAGAAAGACGATCCGTTTCTGGCTAAGTACAGCGCATCTGAGCTCAGCACGGCGTCCGAATTTCTCTCAAATTGGCTCCCCTTTCTCTCCCGCGGACTTTGCCGTCCCTGCACGACGAAGCTGTCGGAACGCATTCGGTCACTCGATCCTGTCGGTAAGTCAATTGTTGGATTACCGATAGCATGAATCGTACATGTAATCTAGCTTCTTAACATCGAGTTTATCATGGGTAATTGTCTTTGTGATTGAATTTAATAGCTCTATGATCCTTGATTTGTTATCTGAGTGGAAAAAAAAAGACAACTTTGTGGCAGCCCAATTGGGTGTAGACGTTTTTTAAGGAAATTCTTTTCATCTTAGAACCGAATTAAATTTGATAGCTTGTTGAATAATAACATAGTGGTTCTAGCTGTTTAATGATATTGCAGTGAATGCTTATTTCAGTTAAAGCAATTATTACATAACTAAGCTTTAGAATGCTGAGTGTAAGGAATAATGGCAACTGTGTATGTTGCGCTCCATGTTGTTCTTGTGATCATGCTGTTTTCTTTATCAAGGTTTGAACTGGATTCTTTATGCTTGTGTTATCAGAGGCGAACGATGGGAAACTCTTGAAACAGGAAGGGGTGAGGTCTGCTGTTTATGCTCGGAATGATTTGGACACGAATGACTGCAATGGAAGTCAAGAAAACTGTGATGCACACTCAATTGGCAGTTGGAATGATGATTATGTAAATGATGATGCAGATGCCAATGATATAGGGTCTTGCAAGGATGGGGAAAATGGTTCGTTTGTCCCTGGTTCTGAGAAGCAAACTGAAGCCTCCTCTAGTGGTGTGCGTCCTGTGTCTTCTGAAACCCCTTTGGCAAAAATGTCATGGGCTGATATGGCTCAGGAAGATGAAGATTTTGAGGTAGATGAAGAGGAGGAAGAGGAAGAGATGGAAGTGTCCAGTAGGCAGATGGAAAATGGATATGCTACAGCTAAGAAAGAAGTAGTGCCCAAGACACAGTTGTCGAGGGAGCAAAGAGAGTTTATTCGCTTCAACAATGTGGTGCGAAAGAAGGATTTTGCATCTTATGAGAGAGTTAAAGGCAAGTTTGTCAACATTCTTGATGGGCTTGAGCTACATGAACACGTCTTTAGTGCTGCTGAGCAGAGGAGGATTGTTGCCGATGTGGAAAGGCTCCAAGAGGAGGGCAGCAGAGGTGAATTGAGAGGTTAGTAGTTTTCGGTGTTTTGCAATCCTTCATTTTTTGTGTTGAAACTTCACGTTAACACGACTTTAGTAGTTTACCTAAGTTGTCAAATTCGAAACTTGTTCCTTATTTTTTAAAGTTCAGTTATATATTTATTTAGTTTCTCCTAAATAGGTCCTTAAATGCTTAAATCAGAAGTTTGAGTAGCTTTGCCCATGATGATGCATGGGTTTTGTCGACCTGACATATTGGAGCTTCGTTTGTAATATGTATAAACACTTAAGGAAATAGTTACACTTGGCACAATTGGAAATTGCATAACAGTTGTTTTGATGTGTTAATACCCTGTATATTATAATAAGGATTTTTAGGAGTTCCGCTTCATGTATTGGAGCTGATTTGCTGATTGTGTATTCCAGGCCGTACATTTTCGGCTCCTAAGAAATGGATGAAGGGTAAAGGTCGAGTTACAATGCAATTTGGCTGCTGCTACAATTATGCCCCGGTAATTTTATTTTCTGATTTCTCACCTACATTGTGTGCTGGATGGTTTTAAGATGCTTAGGTTTATGGGGAAGCTTACAGTACAATCTGTTCCTCTTTGACAGGATAAAAAAGGTAATCCACCTGGCATATTACCCGATGAATTTGTGGAGCCCTTACCTCCACTTCTTAAGAAAATGATTAAAAGGCTTGTTAGGTGGCATGTCCTCCCGCCAACTTGTGTTCCAGACAGCTGCATTGTCAATGTGTATGATGTGGGGGATTGCATACCACCACACATAGACAATCACGATTTCGTTCGCCCATTCTGCACAGTTTCATTCCTTAGTGAGTGCAAAATTCTGTTTGGGTCAGAACTGAAAATAGAAGGCCCGGGCGAGTTCTCTGGTAATTATGATATTTCATTGCCAGTTGGGTAAGTATCATCTTTTTTGCAGTCATTCTTTATTAGTGATCACATCATTTGAGGGTTTCAATTTTAAATGATCCTCTTCGTTGCCTGTTTCCTCAGATCTGTTCTTGTGCTAAAAGGCAATGGAGCTGATGTAGCTAAACATTGTGTGCCTGCTGTTCCCCAAAAAAGGTACTTATTTTAGCCGTGGATTCAACTGTTCTACTCTTTTATGGTGTGTTAGAGTAGCTGAAAAGATACTTTCTTGTGCTGTTTCCCTAGGATATCGATTACATTTAGAAAAATGGATACCACCAAATATCCTATTGGCTTTGTTCCTGAGCCCGACTTGCAAGGGCTTAGGCCAGTAACATTTGAAGTGGACACGTCAAGAAATACAAGTTCCACGATATCTAGGGGGCCCGCTGAAAGGCGAGGTTTTAGAAGAGATGATAGGGAGGAAAACACTGTTACTGAAGGAAGAGGATCAAGACGGTTTGAATCACTAGTGGTTGTAGCAGATACGTCGAGAAATTCAAATTCTAGGGGGAGCAGACAAGTCTTCAGAAGAGATGATTGGGAGGAAAACACTTATAGTGAAGGAAGAGGACCGACACAGAGAGGGCCGGGCCCTGGCCCTGGCCCGCACCAGACATATCGAGGCCGGAACAGGCGGACTGTCAGGATAAGCCATGACAGTTAGTGTATGGAACAGTGTTCTGTGACTTCGAGGTTGAAAGGAAACCTCTGCGTTTGTTATGTTTCAGTGTTCTCGTATGGTTTTGATGCAAATAAGATTGGTTTGGTACACGACTGTAAAGATATACTTTCTTGATACACGATTCTTGTTCGTTGCTGATGTGGTGCTGTGAAGCGAAGGCTGAGATTTGAGGTTTGATTCTTAGGTGTTATCATTTGAGAGACTGCGATGAAGCTGTTGGATCATTTGAGTGAGCTTGATTTTGATTGATTCTTAAGCCGAAACTTGCAAGTTTGAGGCATACTTATTTTACAACATATTTGTTTGTATTAAGAAGATTAAAGATCTCACTTAAATCATACTATATTATGGCAACATTGTTGTTTGTAGTATTAAGATTTCTTGAGATCTTAGTAGGACGTTGCTTGCTTCCTTAGATTTTTAAAATCGTTCAGTTTAATTCAGTTCGGTGAAGATATATTTTGATGAAATTCAGGTTAATTCAGTCATATGACTATTTTTCACTACATTAATTTTCACTTCAGCAAAAAAAAAAAAAAAAAAGTTTGAGGACCATACTTCCCACTTCATAATACAATATTAATGCTTTTATATATGATTTAAATGATGAAGTTTGTCAAAAATAAAATTTGTGCTCTATTAATCTATTAAGCTACTGTTTCAAGCTAAATCCAGAAGATTCCCATCATACACAAATTGGACCGGGCCAAACAAGAATTAGGCACAGCAGCAATGAAAGTTGTGCTTCAAATCAGTGAAAACACTATCTAATTGTGTAAATAGTCATATAGAGGCATGGTCTCATAGCTCATCCATAGGGTCTATATTCTATAAGTATAGTTAGTTATGTTTTGAAATAGGATATATTTGTATGTTTATGTCAAAACCTATGAGAGAAAAGTATATCGCTACCCAGTTTTTGAAAAGTGATCTGATATATTGTCTTTGTTAATTTTTATCGTTATGTCTTGCTTACAATTTGAATGCATAATATATCTCTCCACCTATTTGTGATGATTTACCTTAAAAAATAATACACGTATAAATTTTTGCCTCAAAACGAGCCTTTCTAATCTTTCAAGAAACTATTCATAGAATCAACTCAATACAATTGAACACAAAATTTTTAATTTTAAATCAATGTAAATGGATCAACAACAATAGGTGGTCAAATGCGTCCATTCAAAACTACTTTTGAAGAAAAATCAAATTCTAAAACAAAACTTAAAGGATAGTGACCCAATGTTAGAAATAGCATTCATTGATTCTGATCTTGACCAAAAGATTGAGAGACTAAAACATTTACCGAAATCATAACAAAAATTCCGATCCAAAAATACTAAATAAAAATCCCATTGAATCCAACCAATACCTAAGAATTGCACATGAGAAATTCGAGAGTCAAACAGTGTCCATTTCATGAAAGCAAAAAAACCCGGTTGTTCTTCGTGGTCCACTTTATTACTGTATTTCTTCTACTTTGTTACTGCGTGACTGTGTGTGGCCCCACCTAGGATGCTAAATAGTACCACCTTGCGAGGACTGGAGACTGGAGACTGGAGTAAATAAGACACAAAAACACACACTGTGCGTGGGCATCCATTCTGGGTAAGTTTCGTTCCTTCACGCATGAACTCTGGTTTAAATTTTTTACCGCGTGGTTTAAACTTAGTGTGTGACTGTGTGAGAGAGAAGAGAGAAGGGGAAATCTTGGGAGATAGTATGGAAGATGCATTATTATTACCCCAAAGAACACATAGATGGGGGAGGGTCTATAATGTCACAATTTGCACCCCTAGTACATCTGAGGTAAGCAATAAGCATGCAAGAACAAATAATATCATTCTAACTTAAAAAAGAGTAGACAAAATACGGGTTTTTGGACTCACGTTATGTTACGCACCAAAACGGTATAATATAGAAAATGTTACAATGTTAGAAAGATGAGCATATCAATACATCACAACTTGAATACATTTTCATTTGGCCAGTATATCTATTAGATGATCATATAATTCAAGTACATCGAGATTGATAATACCATCTATCTTTATTGACGGGCTTATGGAAAAGTTTCAAATTTACATGTCACGTGTTAATAGTACCACTTTTAATTGTTATATTATCTGTTTTAAACTTTAGACAGACTCATATATATATAGTATATATTATATATAAAATATTTTAAGATGATGTTTCAAAAATGGTACTTAGCAAGTGAGAAGTGAAGAAAAGAATGATGGAAGCGGCGGTGTTTGCGTGCGGTGAGTATTTGATCAGAGAGGAAGGGGGGGTGTGGTAATGATGAGAGTGTCAAAATCAGAGAAAATAATGGGAAATCTCAAAAGCAGGAATTCTGAAAATTGGTCAGAATTTTAGGAGGAAATAGGGGGATGAGACGGTTGATAAAAAAGCACAATATATATATTATCTGAATGAATTCAAAGATTGATGAATGAGTGAGTGAGTGAATAGTTCTATTTAGTTTGTGGTGAATAGTACAACTTTTTTTTTTGCCTTCTCAAAAAAATCCCACCAACAAACTTTTTGCATCCAAATTAGTGTAGGTAATCATCTTTGTAATTATTACCGTACCAAAGTGTGGTGAATATATTTTGATTTCAACCCATCTAAAATAATTTGCTTTACCATATTTTGAAGAGGACCGTCTTTTATAGAGCTAAAATGTTGATCTTCTCACTACCATGCATAATCATTACATGGTCCGTACTGATCTTCTCACTTTCAAAGTCTGACCTTTTACATGTTAACCATGATCATTCGGTATATTAGTGTCGTTCTTCTCACTTTCATGTCTGATCATTATTTGGCCTGTGTTGATCTTCTTACTTTCAAATCTGATCTTTTAGTGTAGATGGGAATGTCACATTTTATAAAGAGAAGTTCTTGGGTGAGACTGTTCTACCATAAGTTTATGATAGGACTATGTTTTACTTCACATATTTTCAAAGTTAGTTTATGTGTTTGTATTATTAGACTTTAATTAACTATTTTTAATTATTATTTTAATAAAAATTTCATTTAAGTGTTGTAAATATGTATGTATAGTTAGTATTAGTTCCACTTCATCGTAGTTTACTAACTTATTTAATTTATTTAAATAATATAAATAAATTAATTAGGTAAGAAATACAAACAAAGCTTACAAACACACAAACAAACATGATAAACACATGAATCATCATTCGTCCTACCATAAAACATTGTATGAGACCTGTCTCAAATGAGACCAAAGATTATATGAGACTGCTATTGATTGAATTTGTCGTTGGTGAGCTTTAAACCCGCCGATTTCCTTGATTGAATTTGTTGTTGGTAAAATTGACCAAAGAAATGATCAAGCAAATTGAACGAAAGATCAAATTAACTGAAAAATCAAGGCAAAGCAATAATACTCAAGGACATTGATTGAAAGATCAAACAAACTGACTAAAAGATCAAGCAGAAACAGTAAATGCTCATTCCCCTGCTCTTGGTTTCCACAAGGACAGGTCTCACCCAAGACTTTCTCTATAAATATATAACGAGATGAGCAATACTTCATGGTGTGATTTCAATTTAAAATGTTTATAATGAAACAAGAACCCTAAATACAATCATCTTTTAACACAATTATCATAAGTTGATGTAAAAAATAGTTAGTAAAGAATAGACATAAAAGGCAAAGTACAGGGGCCAGGCTGTGAAAAAGAAAAACAGGATGCAGGTAATTAAATGGGATGAGATTCTATTCTAACATAATAATTATGGGGAAATAAGTTGGGAAGGACCAAAATTTTGATGACAACACGGAGAATCGCGTAATTTCCCATATACCTGACCATGAGACCTACTATTCCATTTCATCCAAACCTCATATAATAACACCACTTTTTACACCTATTCTTCTTGATTTCAAATTACAAGCATTTGGAAATTTAATTTTGTTGAACTAAGTTCCCTTCTCATAATCTTATTTTTTGTTTAACTGAACTGGTATAAAAGTGAGATGCAAATTAATGTATTAAAAAATTGAATCAAGTATGACTATAATAACCTGCATCCCACAAAACTATTTCTTTGCCGAACCAAATTAAATTGAACTTGACTGAATTGATAAATATCCGTTCAATGGTGATCTTCTCAGTTTTAAAGTTCAATATTTTGCATATTAAACACGATCATTTAGTGTAATATTACTGTTGATCTTCTCACTTTTAAAGTCCGATCTATAACATATTAAGCATGATATATCGATCATTCAGTGTATCATTGTTGATCTTCTCATTGTCATGCCTGATCATTACCCGTTCGGTGTTGATCTTTTTATAAACTTTTGAGACTAGTTTCAAGATGTGAATGAGTTCAATTTCAACTTTTAAAAAAATGGAGCATGTAAAAATGCATGGGGAGGAAAATCTGCAAAAGGATAGGCTGGTGGATCTCACTCTCATTATTAGCTAGCAATATTAGAGAAAATATAGTACGAAGCCCTAAATATTATTATTATATTAGTCATGTATAGGGGTGCAGAGAGACAGTTCGTAGTATTTGGCAGAATGAGATTTTTAGAAACAAGAATGCGGCCGTGAAGATGATGATCATCAACCTTTTGATTATCTTCCTTTCTCGCTATCTCCTCAATCTCATGCACTTTGGCCTTGATTGGATTGAAATACATGAAAATTAGATATTATAAATTAGATTAAAGAAATGTCTTACAGATGAACTAAATGAATTGAATTTTTTTTTATTCGTATATTATTTCAAACTAATTAAAAAGAAATTATATGTCATTGAATCAAACTGAACTATATTGGAGGTTGATAAATTTTCAAAGGGGAAATTTGTTGTGTTAGCTGAAACGTATAAGATGAACTAGACGGATGTTGATATTGTTGCTGAAAATGAATAATTAGAGATGAAACTGGTACATGAACTGAACTGCGCTGAGATTAAGTAGTAGTATATACGTACGTGCTCCTTCTTACTATACTACCATTCCATTCATTAAATTTTTAGTGAAATCACACCGTTTATAATTTCAAATTTGACATTATTGAGATTTGGACACATTTTAGCCTGTTTGTCCGAACTTTTCTCTAGATCCGTTCAGTTCAACAAAAACATATAATTTGATGAAATTTAGCTTAATTTAGTTATGCGGATCATATTTTCCAATACATTAGCCTTCAGTTAAATCTAGTTCAATTCATAAATAAAATTAAACAAATAGTACCTTACTCGGTAGTACAATCTCAAATTCCAAAAAATGCTACTCGTAGAAATATACGTACGAGCTAGTAGTAGCTAGTAGGGGTATTGAATGTTGTTGCATTCATATTGGAGACGCGTGCCTATATGCATTCCAGAAAAAGGCTCCATATCCACGTTATTCTCTTCCCCGTCTGTTGAATTTATCCTCCCATTTCTATTTACGAAAAAAAATAAAAATCCTCCCATTTCTTTTTCACTTCATTTTTTTTTTGGGACTATTTACTCAACAGATGCATTCTTTTAGTTTTCCACTTGTTACACCAAACTTTTTCCAGCACATTAGTCCAAAAAGTGTGAAGATCGACAATAATACATTGAATGATCATAGTTAACGTGTAAAAAGTCGAACTTGAAAGTGAAAGATCAACATTTGTTCATAGTTTCACAAGAGAACTTCTCAAAATAAAGATTTGTCTTAGGACATGTTCTTTTGACCAGCTTATATATCTGCAGATCAGTTTAATTCAATTTAGAAAAAAATAAGTTCAGAAGAACACGAACATAAGAGCATGTGCTACTATTATTAATAGAATGAAGAGTGTATGATATGGTTAAGAATGCCAATCAACAACCACCAGAGTTCTTTTCAAAACCTACTGTCACAAATGTGACCTATAACATCCCTTTGAACTTGAAATTGTCATATATGGAATCATAGTCCCTATTTACCATACAAAACATAGCACTACTAGTTGATGACCATTGACCACCAAATACCACAGATATAATTTCCCTACTTATTTAGGCAACAATAATACACTACTAACAAAATCAATCCAGGTTACAAAAGAGGAAAACCTCTAATCACTAACCACCCAAATTTACTGATCTCACCCAAATTGTGTGGGGGTAAACAAACTGAGGAACAACAAATATGATATGATTTGGGGTGAGTTTTTAACTTTTAGGGCATATGATATGATTACCCCACTCAAAAGGGAAAATAACAAATCCCTGTAAAAAGGTAAAAAGGTTAAAAAAACAACAAAATTTCATGATCATCAAGAAAGAAAAAGAACAACCATTCATTCATTCTTTCTTCATCAGAATCCCCTCCAAAAATACATATATCACTCAATCAAAACAACATATCACTCCAAAAATCCTTTCATCACAAAAAGCACAGCACAATAATTATTATGAAACTAACTTGATCTATATATTCCTTTCCATCCAAGCAAACCCTTTCTCTCCTCATCTCCCTCCTTTGTCCCTTCCCCTTTCCCTCTCTCTGTCACCCTCAATCCTTCTCCCTGAGATATCCCTCTGATCCCCCTCTCCCATGTGCCCACACACACACACACATTACACACACTTTAAAACCCTGTCTAAATCTCCATTTCTGAGCACATTTTCACCATCTCTCAAGAACTTTTCTTCCTTTTCACCATGGAATCTCAGCAGTACCAAAACGATGATGGGTCGAAAGGCGGCGGCGGCATGATGTGCAGCAGCAGGCAGAGCAGCACGAGGTGGACGCCGACGACGGAGCAGATCAGGATCCTCAAGGACCTGTACTACAACAATGGCGTCAGGTCGCCGAACGCAGACCAGATTCAGAAGATCTCGGCGAAGCTGCGGCAGTACGGGAAGATCGAGGGCAAGAACGTGTTCTACTGGTTCCAGAACCACAAGGCTCGAGAGAGTCAGAAAAAGAGGCTCAACAGTACTGATCATCTTGTTTCATCAGTTCCCCCCATGCAGATGCCGAGATCCAGTCTCTGGAAGAACGCAGCGGACCCCATTGCTTCTGGTCAGTTTCTGTTTCATCATCTTTCTCTCACTGTGTGTCTGCGTGTTTTTTGTTCATCGTCTCGGTTTCTGATATATTCTTTTTGCAGGGGCTCCTTCTTCATCAGCTGGGTTGGTGGGAAGCTATGGAGGATCTCTGGCCATGGAGAAAAGCTTCAGCTGGGTGAGTCTGTAAAACACGCACTCACACACAACTTTTTTTTTTTTTTTTTTTTTGCATCAGTTTTGATATGATTGCACTTTCTCACACACTGAAAAGTGACATTTTTCTTGATTTGTTGTTTCCCAACAGGACTGCTCTTTATCAGCTGGATTTAATGGCGGAAATGGCCATGGATCTCTGGGCATGGAGAAAAGTTACAGGGTGAGTAGAACTGAAAACACGCACCCACACAGTGATTCGCACAGTTTTGATACAATTAACACTTTTTATTGATTTTGTTTCCAGGCGCCGGACTGCTCTTTATCAGCTGGATTCATGAACATCAGCAGCCCTCATCAGGCGCCATATCCGTTCTTCGACCAGTACAGGAGGCTTGGGGAAGATGAACAGTACTACCAGCAAGACCAAGAAGGTCAGAAGGTTCAGGAAATCGAAACGCTTCCTCTCTTCCCCATGCATGAGGATGAAGATGAGTTCAGAAGGTTCAACAGACAGCAGCAGCAGCAGCAGTACTACGCTACAAGCTGGTATCATCAGTACCCCATCAGTGGCTGCTCTAGGGCATCCCTTGAGCTCACCCTTAACTCCTATGGAGCTGGCTGGTCCAACAACCCTTGAGATGGATCATGGTTTAGGGCACCCTGCCCTTAATCATTAGCTAAATACTACTGCAAATATGGTATGCTGCTTAATTAATTAGGGATCATGTTTAATTAAGGAAGAAGGGATGTCAAGTTTCCTGATCATCATTGTATTGAATGGTTAGGTGATTTGTCTTATATACTGCTATTAATCCTCTTCTTCTTAGCGGAACAATATATTTGGTTTAATGATAAAGTTGTGACAGGCAGACAAAGATTTGGCTTCTGTTTTTGTCTGTTTATGTTCCACTAATAGTGTCATTGATGATTGGTTCAAACTAATTAATTTGTGTTAAGATTCAACTGTTTTGAAAAGTTCATAGATCGAGATGATGTTGTAAGTACCTTTATATGTGGTGTTAACATGTGGTATCAATTTAAATCAAAGAATGTGGGATATTGTTACATGTATAGTAAAGTATCTTGAACTTAATTGATACTAGTATAGTGTAAGAGTAGATGATCCAAATGTTTTTGAAAATGTTATATAAAAAACCAAAAGGAATTGAGATAAAATGCTTAAAACAAAAATGACAATTGACAGAGATAGTCTCGTTATGTCTGTCTTAAAAGTAAAATTACTAACAAATGAACTGGTATAGAAGCACTAGTTAATAATGACAGTCATCCATCCATCGTCATTTGGTGTTGATGACAGGATTTTGAAATCGAAACTTGTTTAATTTCATCAACTATTAGTATCACAAATGATTTCTACTACCTTGTAAATTAAAGGCTATTATAAAAAATAATTGTGATGGGTGTGGAAGTGTGTATTTGAACCTGTGGTGGGGCCCAGAGTGAAAGTAGTGTGGGGGAATGTGGAAAGAAAAGAAGCGGCAGGAGTACTTTGGAACTGGAAGTGAAGATTTCTGAATGATGAATCAATGTTGCAAAATACAATAAAGTTAATTTGCTTTTTTTTTCGTTAATTAAATTAAATAAATTATTAAAAGAGACAGAAAGAACAAAATGAGTGGTCGGGTCGGGTCGATTTTGAAGCTATTATTTTATTTATTTAATTTGAAATGAAATCAACATTTATCTTCGCAATGTCTATTTTTCTGTTCCAATGGCCCTGTTAAACAAAGCCAAGCATCTTTCCATTATTCATTGCTCTGCTCTGCAAAAGATCCAATATATTAATTGCTCGATCCTTTTTGTTACTAGTGCTATTTTACTTCTTCCCTTTTAGAATGCCTTTTGTTCAATATGATAGGGATAGGCTCATTTCAATAGATCGAAATAGTAAAGGAACGAATTCAACTTAACCTTGTGTTTTTGTTAGTAGAAATAAAGGGAGTATAACTGTATCAGCTCAGCTTCTCCTGGACTTATCAGTTAGTTTCAGTTCAGTTCAACAAAATACAGTTTTTTGAAATTTGAATTAATTTAGTTATACTGAAATACATTACTTCATTTTTCAAAAATAAATTAAAAAATATATTACTTCGATTTAGTTCACAGAAAACTCAAAAGAACAAGATCTAAGACCTTGTTCTCTCGAGTTTATCTATTGTGTTCAGTTCAGTGAAATTGTAATTTGATGAGGTTAAGTCAGTCACGCTAATTATATTTCTCAATAGATTAGTTTTCACTTCAGTTCAGCAAGTGAAAGGTTATAAACTTTTAAGTAGCAAGGTAATTTAGTCCATTCTAAAAAAAAAAATTTAAAAAATCACTTGTAATATCAATCATTACATTTAGAAGTGACCAACAAAATAACTAATCAACTTTGTTACTCCATTCCTCAAACTAACTTCTCTCATGTGCACTAGTTTCTCTCCGTTGGATTGCGAATCATGAGTTGAATGACGAAGATCAGATAGTGGCATCACCAACTGAGCCTAACAATGTGCAGACAAATCCAGTCCCCATCCTCAAGATTTTGGGACGATGCTTTAGCCTCCCAAAAATGGTCCCAGAATTATTCAAGCTTTCTGGCAACTGATGTCATTTAAGGCACTGCGCCACAAAAGAGGCAAATTCAGCCCTTTGGAAACATGCGAGATTTTTAAGAATCCAGTGCCATCCCAGATGATGATCCTCGCCACTTTCCGAGGTTTCAAGCACGTAATGTCCCTTTTCGTATCATCTCTCTCTCACGGACAAGGCCCCTTTCACAAGTTGCTCACTTGTTTTTGATCATCACAACATTCCATTTCAGACTCTCTTTAAACATGGTACATAAATCATCATCATAGGTTTATGATAAGTTTGTTTTGCATACATACTAGTATCTAATCAGTTTAATCATTTGTGTTTTGCTATTTACTATACATGATCTCTATCAGAAACCAAGGCCACCATCATCAACGGTAGAGAGAGCGAAAGGAGCAATAGACACGTTAATTGTCTTCGAACCTATCGTGTCCACATACTTCATCTCGAAGTCCCCTTCCTGTTAAGATCACAAGATTCGATCGAAAAACTTCAGAGGTCAAAAAAGAAAACAGAAGCTAAATTCTTAATGATCCCAGTAATAAAGTGTATGAAGGGTATCTGAATCATAAGAGGAAGATATCGAACTCACCATCCTCCCACTGGAAGTTCTCAATGGGCAAGCAGATGAATACTCGAAACTAGTGTTGGGAAGTATCACTGGTTGTTCGCCTATAACACCGATTCCTCTGGTAGAAACAAATGCACAGTCAAGGGCATTTATTAAAAACTCAAGCTAAGAAATTTTCACAACTCCTAGTGTTCATCATGGTTTGATTGAGTTGATAAATCTGGCATTGAAAAGCTAACTCACCTAACATGCTCTATTCTCTCATTTGCATCAGAGATGATCCAGTGCCTTCTCAGGAGTTGAACAGGACGGTCTGAGTTGTTGGTTACTCTTATTCTGTAAGCAAAGAAATACTGGCCTTTTGAAGGCTCACTTCGGCTCTCTATATACACACTTCTGACTTGAACCCTGATGCCCTGGAAAAAGTACTGTACTTTAAAAACATGCCTAAAACTTCATAAAAATCTATAAAAAATTTCACAAGCCCAAGTAAAAACTACTGCATCTTTAAGACATTTCATAAGAGAGCTCTATTTGTATAGTTGGTGGACAAAACTGGCAACTTTCATTCAACAATAAACAACCAATCAACCATGCTTTAAAGAAATACAAACATGGTATAAATCAAAGTAACTGATGCCAGAAATAAAACAACCATCAATATATATTCTGGAAATATCAGATTTACTCAGATGATAGTTATACCAAGGTGGTCGAGTCACTTGAACAGTTCAACAGAGAATGCGGATCAATTTCATTCAGCTCATTGCGGTACCTAACAGCATCCTGAGAAAATAAAACCACATGCACTGAGTTTGAAAGAAAGTGGCCACATTTTCTACGATATGTTCTAACAGTTAACTTTCATTGACTTCAGTTTCTCCCTTGAATGAACAAAGGGTACAGCAGCCAAATATTACAGTAATGTTATTTAAACAAACGTACAAGCTTTTGTATTTCAACATTACCATGTCAAATAGAAAATACACAAACTGTACTAGCTGTAATTAAGAAAAAAACAGCAACAAAAATAACGTTTTTTTTCTTTTTCCTGATAGTGATATTCCAACAATTTCAGATAAGCAATAACAAACATAAGCTGAACATTTTAAGGACAAAACACAGACAAATTACCTCAACTAGAGAAATTTATCAGAAATCGGTGGCAAAAGTATCAACTGTCTAGCTGAAATCCTGCTAATATTCTACAAAGTCGAGAGCTTTCTAAGATGAGAGCAATCCCTTATTTATGTTTTGGGAAATTTGAGAACAACTTTTTATGAAACTAGCTGTCTCTACAACTAGGGTGTTATATATTAATGGTTTAACTAACAAAAGCTCTTGACTGACACAGGCTGCCCTTCATTCAATAGCTAAAGGGCAACCTCCCCTTTGCCTGAACAGTTTTTTTTTTTTTGCCTAAAACCACTGATGCTCAGATAACTGAACCTCAGTAGATGAAAGATCTGAGGGGAATGTAATTTTGATCTCCTCGATGAATGAATTTGATTAGCAGTTAATGTTTTTGTAACTGTTCCTGGTTGATTTTGGACTATTTCTGATTGAAGCTTTCACAGGTCAGACCTGCAAATGGTTGGATTCACAACTACCAGCAAGTCTTGCATGTGAAAAGGGACATGGCCTCTCCTATGATGCGTTTTTACCGTTATTACCTGATGTCTCTCCTGGTTAATTTTCTAGGCCAACAAGATCCTAGTGAAAAAGTTATACAGATCACTCATTCTAGTCATACCAAATCACCGGCTGATTTAAGCCCACTGGATCAATATAAGAGAACAATTTTGTATGATATCCAACAGCAAAAGAGATGTCATTTATGATTTATGAAAATTCTCTCATCACAAAACTTGAAAAACATAACACTGCCTTATCGTAAGTAGCATTCAAATTCTTTTACAGAAAAGGTACTTTCAGCTCAGTAAAATTTTGGAGATTTAAATGATTGTTTGGACCAAGAAGAAAATCTAGAACTGAAAAATAAGGATGAACCAAGATGAATTTGGGAGCTGCTTGATTAGCGCCGGAACTAGAATGTTATTACCAATGGAAAACAAACCTCAAACCTCTCATCATCAATGGCTTCTTTCAATAGTTTTTTAAGCCGCAACACTGGCTCCTCATCCTCCAACATTTTCAGTGAATCTCGAAGCCTGGCAGCTTCTTTGTAATCCTGAAATGGCCATCATCCAACTTAAAAAAAATCAATTCTTCAGAAGATATACTCAAATTAAATACAACAAAGAATAAAAAAACCAACAAAAACAACATTTGCTCTGTCCACTATTATTGTATTATTCCTAGATAAGATTCAATTCACATATTATTTTCAATTATCATCTCTGTTACTTAGCCACCATGCTGTTCTTAATCCTCGTACCAGGTAAATTTGTGTACTCTTAACTGGAAGAACTCGAGAAAGAATCTATATTCATAACTGAGCTTATAACTGAACATCAGAAAATGATAAGAGCACAAATAAACTGAAAGCTGACCTCGGATTTAGCGGCGGCGTCCATTTGCTGCTTCAGCAAAGCATACATTTGGTTAGTACCCAGCTTCTCTGCTCCGCCGCCATTTGTGTCGGCGACACAGGCAACGATTCTGAAACTCCTATTGCCAGAAGTGTTGTTGCAGTTCAGCCTCTGCTTTCCCAACCAGTTTCGAACGCCCAATTTCGGATTCCTTGCCATATCTGCTGCCACTGCAACCTTAAATTTTAAGGTCTGCATTATCTTCTTCGCTCTCTTTGATTTTATGATGATAACACGATTAACTCATCTGATGAGTCATCTCGGCTGTAGTATTTATATTTATTAAAACCAGCTCGGGGTAGTATGCATTGGTAACCCTGAATTCTTGATTATATGCTTATATGACCCATACTTTTTATAAGATAAATATAAATATGCTTATAAGGTCAACAATGCAATACAAATTCACAATATTTTAATACAATCATTCAATTTGATTCATAGAAAGATAAAATATATGTAAATAAATGGTAGAAAGGGACGAATTACGAGTTACGACTAACTCAAAGGGAAACTTTTTTTTTCATTTTCCAAAACGTTAACCATTGACACTTATAATAGTGAGTGCAAACAATCACTTATAATATGAACACGTTTTCAAGTTAATATTTATATTAAGGTAAAGCTCAAAGAAAGTGGCTCATAGGACTCATACTATTAAATACTACTACTACAAAAGAAAAGAAAGACATTACTATATAATTTGGGGTCAAATTGAAAATATTCTAACTTAAAACAATAGTAAACCAGCTAGCATTTCCTGGTTTAGTGGAAGAGCACTCCCCAAAAACCAAAAACCAAAAACCATTACTGCTGCATTAGTAACCTACTTAATCAAATTATTAGTCATGGCTATCTGTCATGTTCTACAATGTACATGAGCCATAACGGCTTGCCTTTGCGTAAGCAATGCCCAAAATGCCTGCCATTTGCTTGTTCTTGAAACATGTTTGCAAATATCACAGAGAAACATGGATTCCTTCCCCAAAAAGACATCATTTCTTGAGTTCATCTAGAATTCTTTTCCCCCTGCTCACAAGAATGAGATTGATCTGTGTAAGCTAAGTACGCCATTTAGGTTTAGAAAGAGGGAGAAATAACTGATGCCATGCAACACCATATAGCTGCGGAAAATAGTTATGTGCCAGCCTGAATCCTCACACTGCACATATTATTTTGAAAAACTTACCAATGTGTGCTGTCATTGTTTTCAGACCCCAAAAGAGAGCCACTATCATCATCATCATCATCATCATCACTATCATCATCATCACTATCACTATCACTATCACTATCATCATCATCATCATCATCAAAGTGTTGCTCTTGCCCAAAATTCTGTGGACCAAAACAAACGGGAGCAAATTGGTTATCCAAGTAGTCGCCTGAAGAGAAAGATCATATCTTGTTCCCTATTTCCAAATTTATGAGCAAGCTTTCAAAAGCATGTCCCTTGAGATTTCATTGACATAGTCATACAAAATCTGAGGTTTGTAACATGAGAATGAGACAATCCATCTTATGGAAGATCAAAAAGAAAGGTCTTGCTTGTTCCCTATTGTCCAAACTATGAATAAGCTTTCAAAAGCATGAAATATGCATAAAATTGCTTAGGTTGTTGAGGTAGTGGCCTAAATTAAAAATTATACAGATGATGTGCCTGACATTAACATTAAGTAGAGACAAACCTTATCACACTTTCCAACTTCTGCTGAGTCTGCTTCATCATCTACCTATACAAGTCAAAATCGACACATGAAACAAAGCATTCAAGGGGAACAAAAATGTGAAATCAAAACCTGCAAGTCTCAAACTTTACCCTTGAAATACTGTTCTCTTCCGCAAACAGAACTTTTCTGTAGGACTTGTCTACCTTATCGGCTCTAATAACATATACCCACTTATCCTGAGAAGAAGGCAAACAAAGCATACAATTCAACAAATAGGAGTACTGACAAATGAGAAGCAATATCATTGCTAGAAAGCCAAGAAACCGAAACCTCTTGTGACATTTTCTTCCATTTCTCAAAACCCTTTCTGTCAATTGCAATCTCATCCTCTCCCTCACATTCTTTTGCAAAATCTTCCCTGAGAAAAGGCAACCATCAGAAGCTTCCAAACCATTTTACACAAAACATGTTCTCTCCTCCACCACATCCATCCATTATCCATCCCAAATGCTACAAATGTTAACACTTTTTTTATGCAACACACACACACATGCATATCATTAAGAATTAAAAAGGTACTCCATAGGCAATATGCTAACAAGCAAAAAGGCGAGAAGGGGAAATACATGAAGAACCGAAAAGGTGATCTGGGCTGATCTTGATGGTGATGGCTGAGCATTCTCGGAGGTCTTGTACAAGGAGGACCCTTAAACCGCTTGACCTTGGGATTGGGATCGCACTCATGCATATCAAGCAGTGCGACCGCCACAGAAACGCCACAGTTTTCACTGCAATGCATACAATACAACCCCAGTCAGCCATGGCCAAAACACACACACACACACAAGGATATATATATATATATATATATATATATATATATATATATATTACCATTGTTGGAAGGCACTTCCATTAGGAGCACGACGAACCAGGCGCCTCCTTTTATGGGCTCCACACGCCATTTTCATTAACAGTGTTACCTAATCGAATCTGAGAATGTCCATTTCAGTTCAAGTGATTATGAAACAGGGAGTGAACTGAAAAGGGAAGAAAGGAAGTTGAAGCATTACTAGTCCATTTTATATTAAGGAAGGGTTGAAACTTTGGTGCGCGCGAGAGCGGGAAACGAGAATTTCCCAATTTTTTTGACAGCCTATTTCGTTTCCCGCGGTTGACCTCATATTCCCAAATCCCAATTTTGGAGTTCACTATTTAGGGGAAGGAAATATTATTACATACTCCTTCTATTTCTCTTTTATTGGCAAATTTGGCACCCATGTTTGGGCACAAGAATTTTTGGTAGAATAAACAATAAAGTGGAGGATAATGACTTTGGGGTGGAAAAAGTAATAAGTGGTTGAAAATAACCTAAATTTTACCCAATAAAATAGAAAATTTCTCTTTATAACACTGTGCCAATAAAATAGAAATACAAGTTGTATTAACTGTAGTTTTTTTGGCAAAATATCGAGCTGAATCAATATATTGAGAGGGGTATAACACGAGGAGTCAATGACTTCTCAGGGGTCACCTAATACTAATCGTTGGTGCGGGTATGATCATACCCATCATCTCCTCTCCTCACAACCTACATATCCCATTCATTCCAACCAAAAATGAACCCAACCTTCATTCTATTTTGTAGTTTTACAATTATTCATAGCCAGTTCACCTTAAATAAGACCGAGACGACGCTTATTGGGGCCCACAAATCGTCAAGCTTTGCACCGGTGGTAAAAAATAGAAGACATGATACTTACTGCAACATCTTGCTATTGTAGAGCAATATCAAGCTGAAAAAACATATTAAAAAAAGTGTTAAATAGAAGACATGCTACTTAAGGCAAGATTTTCTATTACATAGCAAAATATCGAACTGAAACTTTAAAAAAAAAAAGGATTCTATTTCCACAACCCATTTAGGGTAAATTTTACTAAAATATCCCTTATTAAAATTTAATTTTAGTTAGATATTATTATGAAATTTAGTCATAATCAAACTCTAATTCATGAAATGTACCCCACTCTTTATGTATAGTATAAAATATTCTTATCAACTTTCTCTACAAATTTTACGTAGCTATTCAGATTAATAAGTAAATTAACTAAATTCACATCATTTTTGTCAGAGCTTATCTGTAGATAAATTCAATTCAGTTCAGTTCAGTGTAATTTGATGAAATTCATATTAATTCAGTCATGCTAATTCCATTTTTCAATACATTAATTTACACTTCAGTTCAGTTCCGTTCTGTTCTGTTCAGTTCAATACAGTTCAGTTCAGTTCAGTACACCAAGAAATAAGTTATAGCAAATAGGGCCTAAATTTGAAAGTGTTGAATGAATATTGAAGGTTTTGAGAATTTCTTGGGCCTACAATTAAATTTAACAAAAACTTGAATCCAAAATTTATTATTCAAAACTTAAGGGATTTAAATGATACAATAAATGTTAATTAAATTCTAAATTTAATGAGAGGTGATTATTAATCACTAAATGGGTTGTGGATTTAGAGCAAGTCCAAGAGATACTACATTTTGTAGATTTTGGAGGAAGTATGGAGATTTTACCCCATTATTGAGCTCCAAGAGATACTACATGTGGTACTACAAGATGTAAATTTGGGGTAGTAAGAGAAACTCATCCTCCATATGTGTAGTAAGAGAAAGAAAATTTAGAGGATTGAAAATTTAATGCCTACACATTGATCAATGCATTTTTTCCTTTTTTAAACCCAAATTTCACTCTCTCTCCTCTCATCTTCAATGCAAAACATCAAAAGTCCCAAAAAAATGTATTGTTTAAAACTAAAAAGGTAGAAAATAAAATTAAAAATGTTGCTAATATTAATGATAATCAATGCAAGAGCTACAAAATGTAGTAACTCTTGGAGACCAAAAATTCCATACTACATTTTAGCATTTTATATAGTAAATTCCATACTTTTGAAGATTTTTATATAGTATCTGTTGGACTTTCTCTTAGGATATTGGGTTGTGGAAATAGATCTTGTGGAAAAAAAAAGGGAAAATTGGGATTAAGGGTAGTGAAACATTAGAAATTGGAAAGTGGGGTGTAGGTTTCACATAAGTTTTGAAAAGGGCAGTGAATAATAAATTTAATTTTAATTAATTTAATTATTAATATAAAGACAACAATACCCTTATATTTATTATTTTTATTTAGACTGGTTGTGCTTGGTTAAATTTAGTTTAGTTTCAATAAGTTTACCCAAATATCTAAATAAATGTATTTAATTATATTCAAATTAGTCCAAATTAGCCATATGTCATTTTATGTAGTTTTGGTTCAATTCAATTTAGTTCACTGTTGTAGTATTCGATTACGTTTCATTTCATTAAATTATATGAGATCCCTCAAATTTAGTTGAATTTAGTTCAATTTAATTTAACTTTATTCAGATCATTCAAAATTGGACGAATTCAATTCAATTTAAGTTCACATTTTTTTGGTTTAATTCAGTCCAGCTTCATTAAATTAAATAAAAATTTTGGTTGAAATTAAATCCAAGTCAATTCATATCCATCTAAAAAATAATATTTACTTTCATTTAGTTCAATTCAATTCAATTTGGTTGACTAAATTCATTTATACTTGGCTAAATTCAATTTAATTAAGCTCCGTCATTTTTTCCAGATTTATTAATCCAATTTAGTTCACTTCCTTGGAATTTAATTCAATTAAATTTCATCAAGTTTGTATGAATTAGACGGTTTTGAACTGAATTGAAATTTTTTAATTAGAAATAAATTTTATTTAAATTAGAGTAAAATAAATATGGCTAAACTGAATCTAACTAAATATAAGAGATCTAAACAAAAAATAAGGGTATTGTTGTCTTTATATTAATAATCATATTAATTAAAATTAAGTTGATTATTCACTACCTTTTTCAGAAATTATGTGAAACTTACACCCCACTTTCCAATTTCTAATGTTCCACTGCCCTTAATCCCAATTTTCCCAAAAAAAAAGTGGTCACCCATCCTAAAAGTAAAATATGTTGAGTTATACAACATTTAAATTAAGCTAGTATAAATTTTTGGAAAGTAAAATTCTTAAAAGGTAAATTCGTTTAGTCCTTAATTTTAACTTCTGCCAAAGAAAAACGCTAACCACAATCTCTTGAGCAACAAATCGAATCCGATTCGTGTCCCAAACTCGCCCGGTCTATCTCCAAGCATACAGGTCTAAGAGCCTTAAACCGTAGAGGGGATTTTTGAAGATTAAGATTTCCGCTGCCGTCGAAGCTTCTCATGTTAGTTCTTAGTCTCTTTGTTTTCTTCTTCTTGTTGGCATTATTATGTTTGGTGAACTGATGCACACTTTGTGTTTGATATTATGTCTCTGAGGATGAAGTTATAAATGTTCCAACATTCTAGGATTTTGTGGGATTGAACATATTATTTGATTTCAGTTTGGTGTTCTATCTGCTGAGATTGCCAGGGATGTTCTTTTTCAAAATCGACTATAACACTGACAAGATTGTTACTTTAGGTTAAATGTTACAATTTGAGCTTGAAACATGCATCTATGTTACTATGGATGTTCTCAAATAACACTTATTTTATATTTTAGGACTACCTGCTGAAAACTATGATTTCCTAGGATGATGGTGATGATTCCCCTTCTAGTATTATTTTAGATTGCAGTCCCACATGTTTAACATATTTCTTCAATTTGTTACATGCTCCTTAATATATGCTCGCTGGTGATGTTATTTTTGTTCAACCATAGGTGCATCAAAGTGGAGGTTTTGGTCCAATGATGAAGTATTCTGGACATGCACTAATTTTTTCCTTAAATCCTTTTTCTCATGTCTTGGCAAACCACAGAAGATTTTTGTCAATTGGAAATTTAAGAAAATCAAAGATACAGAAGAACTGTCAAAGGATCCAATCCTGTACAAAATCTACAATGGTTTCCATGCGATATAGTCCCCCTTGGTTCAGGTGCTGTTATTGAATTTTGATAAGCATATTGAGTTTCACTACAAGTTTATTTTGATTTTCCCATTTACGAATTATGCCTAGCCTAAAAGTGGTTCTGTTCTGTCTCAGTGTGGCACCAATGATGGAATGGACAGATAACAATTATAGGACTTTGGCAAGAATAATCTCAAAACGAGCATGGTTGTATACGGAAATGATTGCAGCAGAGACTATTGTTCATCAAAAAGGAGACTTGGTAATCCTTTTGAAATTATAATTGTAATATTTGTCTCAGTTGCAAAGAAATTTTTAATCTTGTTTAATGCAAGACTCACACAAAATTATCGGGGTACCTTTTTCAGGATAGGTTTTTGGCCTATGGTCCAGAGCAACATCCAATTGTTCTTCAAATTGGAGGAAGTAATTTGGAAAACATTGGAAAAGCAACCCAACTTGCTCATCCCTATGGATATGATGAAATCAATTTCAAGTTTGTTCATTTCACCTATTTTATCAAACTCTAATATCTACTGATTTCTTAATCCATGAACTAAAGACATTTTCTAACAGTTGTGGATGCCCCAGTCCAAGAGTTGCTGGCCATGGCTGTTTTGGAGTAAGCCTTATGCTGGATCCAAAGGTTTGAACAATTGATGATTGCATTTGACTTAGGTTTACATGTGAATAGGCACTGGTATTTGACACATTTTCTTTTACAAGGGAAGTTTGTTGCCCAGGCCATGTCAGTAATTGCTGCAAATACAGATGTTCCTGTGAGTGTTAAGTGCCGTATAGGTCTTGATAACCATGACTCATACAACGAGCTTTGTAAGTCTTTTTCACAAGAACTCTTGGTAGAAAAATACAAAACAGTTGACTCATAACAAGGAAAAGAAAAGGCTTTTCATACCAAATTACTGGCACAAAATTAGTGTAAACTGAAAGGAAATCTCTAAAAGACTGCCTTAGAAAGCTTTTTCTGAGTTTGCATTCTGACATGTTGCATACTAAAGTTTTGTTTCAATCTATAATTGTTGAACTGATAAACTTTATGGGTAATCAGACAACAGGCTATTCATCTTTTAAAAGAAACAACCGAAGTGATATGATGTTTATTTGTCCTTCAACCTCTTGCATGGTTCATTGCAATGGTACAAATTTTGTATCATCTACCGAGTGCAAAAATCATTGCTAACCAATCGATCTAGTTAAAACTATACAGAACACTAAAAGAAAAGATACTATGACGGAATTGAATTGGACATCATACAAGTTTGATTTTTTAATAATACTTTTCCAAGTAAAGGAATTTGGGTGGTGGTTTTCTGTTGCTTTGGAGGAGGAACCTGAGACATCTTTGATTAATTTTTGGACTAATTATTTCATATGCGAGTTTTTCAGTTTTTAAAACAGCTCTTTGGAAGTTCAATATGCCAATTATACAAATATAAGAATCCTACTTTTCCTGTTAAGGGTTTGGTGTTTAACTTCTTTATAAATTAACTCCTTTATGTAGCGGTTTCACTTTTTTAAATGTTAGTTAAGCTTATATTATCACACTGGGCCTTACCAAATTTTTAGTTATAGGGTTTCTCTGACTTCTTCTTGCATTTTCAGGTGATTTTATATACAAGGTTTCTGCACAGTCACCTACCAGGCATTTCGTCATACATTCCCGAAAAGCATTGCTGAATGGACTTAGCCCTGCTGAAAATAGAAAAATTCCTCCTCTGAAGTATGTATGAAAAGTATTTGTTCATTCAGTTAACATGTATCCTTGTGTGGTTTTTTCTTTGTTTAAGAGTTTGTTATTATTGTACTTTTCAGTTGTGTGATTCACGCTATGCTGATGTTGGTCCCACAGATACGAGTATTACTACGCTTTGTTGCGCGATTTTCCTGATCTACGGTTTACTATCAATGGAGGCATAAACACTATTCCCGAGGTAAGTTTTAGTTTTCCATGATTCATCCTTGCTCATGCTTTAAAGAAAATTTAATAATACTCTGCTCATTAAACTTTTTCTTAGGTGAATGCAGCAATAGCCGAAGGTGCTCATGGAGTGATGCTTGGGCGTGCAGCCTATAACACGTATGATTCTCGATGTGGATTAAGATTCTTGAATGCCTTGACATTGATGTTTGATTGTATACTTTCATAATGATTGAACATGTAAAGTTTGTTTAATGAATGAAAAGCCTGTTAGCTTGCTGTATCTCATTGTTTCAATAAGCCTGTTAACACGTAAAGTTCCTTGATGTATCTCATTGTTTCAAAGTATAGGAAACTATATCTTAGTTTTCTTTCTCTGGCAGACTGTCAACCCCTCCTATGTTTTTTACTTCATCCAACTGTCCTGTTTGCTGAGCCATTGTTTGCTTATGCAGTCCATGGCAAACTTTGGGAGTTGTAGACAGTGCAGTATATGGTGACCCCATCAGTAGTTTAAACAGGCGTCAGGTTCTGCAGTTATTTTACTATAAATTTGCATGGCTGATGGCTCTAGCCCTCATTCATCTGACCCAACCTTTTCCCTAGGTTCTTGAGCAGTACCAAGTGTATGGTGATTCCGTGGTTAGAAAATATGACAACAACAGGCCGTCTCTTCGCGATGTTTGTAAGGTATGACCCTCATACATTCTTAAGTTTTCATTACATTCTTATCGGAATTAGGTTTATGATCTTTCTTAATAAGGCAATTCAAAATTAATCCAACAAGGATTTATCTCTTGTTTTATTTTGTTAATCCAATTCCATCTTAACTGTGCTTTCAAGTAAATAATTTTATCTCAACAAGTAAAACATTTTATCATTTTCTGGATGCATGAGTTTTGCACCGATTTTTCTCATTAAGGTATATATCCTATAACTTCATGTTTTGGTCTCACTGGGATATTCTTTCTACTGCAGCCTTTGCTCAGTCTGTTTCATTCTGCACCAAAAGGCACACGATGGAAACGCAGAGTTGATTCTGCACTACATCACTGCACAGTAAGTATATTCATGAGTATTTTATGCTTCTGTTTGTCATTCCCAGTATCATTTGAGAGGATTTATTATACTTAGTTCCATAAACAGAATTTTAGTCCAAATTTCAGATATAAATGAAAAAACTTCCGTGTTTCATGATATTGATTTCAGATGGAATTTACTATTATCAATATATTATTGATTTAAGTACCTTGTGAAGGTCATTCTCATGATATTGAAAGTGCACTTTTTCATCCATATCTAAGTTTGTATTTATAGACGAGCTAGTTAATGGTTTCAATTACATCTTCAAGTTAGTATAATTGACATGGATACTTGTATGACAGACTGTGAAGTCCCTTCTGGAAGAGACAATAGATGAAATTCCAGATTATGTGTTGGATGCACCTATTGGGGAAGTACCAAGTGATTTGGTTGATACTTTCCGCAAGTCCAAGAGCTTGTTACCTCCTCCCTACTCTACATGGGAAGAAGAACCTGTAGTCATGTATGCTTAATTTATCTCGAGTAGGTTTAAAATTCCATTTGTACTTGCAAACTTTCAATTTCATTGATACATATTGATATATTTAGCTATCCAATTCAACTTGGAAGCCAAAATTTAGCCTGTTGTAATGTAAACTAGTTGCTATCCTAAATTATTGAGATGGATTTGGGATGAACGTTTTTCCAATCACCACTCGCTTTATTTATGACTTGCATTTGAGATAACTAGTGCCATAGGCGTTCTATTTTAAAGTTGATAGACAATTGTAATGGATGAGGCGCACTGTTGAACTTGACCAAAATTGTACACCAACGTTTTTATTGAGAATGAATATTATTCAAATAAAGTGAAAATGTAATTTTTTTTAAAAAAGTTGGGCACATGCCTAGTACAAATACCGAATCTAATACATAGATCATTTACTAATTTAGTCTATTGTATTGATCTAGTAGTGTCGTAGGTCCTCACTTGAATTTGAGTGGGGTAAGGATCGTTAATCCCGTCAGTTGATACAGCTCCCGTAACTCACATTCAAAACAAAAAGGATCAAGTGGAGGGAAATGGAATATATATATATATATATAATATGGTACTAGTAGTGTAGAGTAAAGATAATTATTCGGGTGCTAAGCATCCGAATTAGACATCCAATAAAGGAGAGGAAGCCAAAGCTTTGGCAAATGCTAGTGATATTCCTTTAGCTCCCACCTTATATAAAGATGTGGGTCCCATCCCCATGCACTAATATGATCGATCATGCTCAGTTCATCCTGATAATAATAATAATATATGGATTACTTAATCCTCATTCCTCATCCTGATCAGCCATTCTGCCTCATTCAGGTTTGTTTTCTTCCTTAATTTAATCACTCCAGTTTTCATGTAGCCTCAGCTTTTGGCTTTTTGCTCGAACACATGATTATTTATTCATCTGTACTTTCATTAGTTTCTTGTCCCTCAAAGCTGGGATTCATTCATATATAAGCACACATGTTTCTGACTTTATGAACTGAATAATACTCAAGTGAAGAAATGACTGCATCAAACTGTTTTCAGGTTCTATTTTTAATATGATGATGATGATCATTTTCGCGACGATTTTCTCTTGTAAATGATTTTTAGTCTGTGTTATGTGGAAGCTGAGATCACTAAATTTTAGCTATCTTTGAACAATATGACAGCTGTTTTCTGCTTGATTCTTCTTTTTGAATAGATTTTCAACAGAGGCCTCCAATGGAAGTTAGTAGAGAGTACATTCGGTTGCAGCTGTTGTCTTGTGTGATGATTCTTCTACTCTTCTCTAGCAGAAGCTATTCATCAAATAAGCCTGATGTTGAAGGTACATCTATATATAGTTTGTCATCTTCATCGAAAGCTACTTTTCGAGTGCCTCAAATAACCTTTTTTTTCTTCTCAGGGGAAGCTCTGATGGAGCTCCTAACAGCTCTGGATGATACCTATCACAGACTTAAATGGAACAGTCATTTTGTCAGCCCTTGTTTCAGTTGGTCTAATGTTACATGTGTTAATGGAAATGTCGTGTCGCTGTAAGAACATAGTAACCTCTTCTCTTTTACACAAACTTTCTTTTCATTCATGTGATTTGTATTTTCTCATTGTGGCCATTTCCAGTAGCCTAGCTTCTTTTGGATTATCAGGAACACTTTCTCCATCAATAACCAAACTGAAGTTTCTGACTAGCTTGTAAGTTTTCGCGCGATTATTCACTACTATAACATTTACTTTGTTTCAAATTTGTAATTATTCATTTGGTGCAGGGATTTGCATGACAATAATCTGTCAGGAGATTTGCCTGATTACATTGGCAACATGCTGAGCTTGCAAAACCTTAACCTTGCTCAAAACAAATTTACCGGCTCATTACCGGCTTCTTGGGGCAGTCTCACAAACCTCAAGCACTTGTAAGAATATAATCATTCATAGTACTTGTGTTAAGACTTAAGACATCTTCCTTAAGTGAACAAAGTCTCTCACCTTGGCATCAGGGTACTAAAGGAGAATCGCGTAACCGGAACTATTCCCGATTCACTTGCTGGCATCACTACCTTAATGCAGCTGTAAGAAAGCATCTATATATATCTTCTCATCCTATAAACCTATTTGTATACCATTCACCAGAGCTTATGGGGCTTTTAGGGATCTCTCCTCCAATGATGGTCTAACTGGAAGCATTCCAATGCAGCTGTTTTCTCTGCCAGCATTCAAGTAAGTTGGAGAAATTTTGTGTGTGTGTGTGTGTGTGTGTGTGAGTGTGTGTTTTGTTGCTGTCACTTACTTCTTCCATTGTTGAAATGAATCATGACCAGTTTCTCGGAAACGCGCCTTACTTGTGGCACAGCTTTCCAGCATCCTTGTGTCTCAACATCTTTTGCTTCAGGTTTTTTGCATTTTACATACATTTCACTTAGTCATCTAATCACAAGTCTGATCAGTTTCTGAATTCTGCAGTTTCCAACAAGAAGAGAAGAGTTGAGGTTATCATAACCGGTGTGACCTGTGGCATGTTCATCCTTCTGGTGGTTGGTGGTGCTCTTCTTCACTGGCTGCACAAAACACGCAATCGCAAACAAGACATATTCGTCGATGTGGAAGGTAACATTTCATGGTTTTTTCACCACCTGTTTTGATTTTTTTTTTTTTTACCATGGTGCTCATTCAGATGCATTGGAAATGGACTACTCTTCAGGTGAAGATGACAGCAAGATTTCATTTGGCCAGCTTCAGAGATTCTCGTGGCGCGAAATCCAGATTGCAACAGACAACTTCAGTGAGAGCAATGTGATAGGACAAGGTGGCTTTGGGAAGGTATACAAAGGCCTCCTGTCTGATAACACGAAGATCGCTGTGAAGCGCCTCAGCGATTACAACAGCCCCGGTGGAGAAGCCGCTTTTCTAAGAGAAGTCCATCTCATCAGCGTTGCAGTTCACAAGAATCTCCTTCGCTTGATCGGATTCTGCACCACATCATCTGAGAGGATCCTTGTCTATCCATTCATGCAAAACCTCAGCGTCGCTTATCGCTTAAGAGGTAAAAATCCTTCATTTTCCATTCATTCCATGGCCAATTCAAGAAATGACACTTTTTTTTTTTAACAATGGCTGATGAAATGACAGACCTGAAACCTGGAGAAAAGGGCCTCGACTGGCCTACACGAAAGCGAATCGCTTTTGGCACAGCACAAGGCCTGGAATACCTGCATGAGCACTGCAACCCGAAGATCATCCACCGTGATCTCAAGGCTGCAAACATCCTTCTGGATGAAGATTTTGAACCTGTCCTGGGCGATTTCGGCCTGGCAAAGCTAGTAGACACCAAATTGACACACATCACAACTCAGGTGCGCGGAACCATGGGACACATAGCTCCTGAGTATCTCTCCACAGGAAAGTCCTCGGAGAAGACAGATGTGTTCGGATATGGCATAACCCTCCTGGAACTGGTGTCCGGGCAGCGTGCAATCGATTTCTCGAGGCTGGAGGAGGAGGAGGATGTCCTGCTGCTGGACCATGTGAGATTACTCTTTTCTCCCTCATGTCATATCCATCCCATCTCACATTTATGTGGCGAAATGCAGATGAAGAAGCTGCTGAGGGAGAAGCGGATTGAGGACATTGTGGACCATAAGCTAAAGAGCTTTGAATCGAGAGACGTGGAGGTGATTCTGCAGGTTGCGCTGCTGTGCACGCAGAGCGGGCCGGAGGACCGGCCGAGGATGGCCGAGGTGGTGAAGATGCTGGAAGGCGTGGGGCTGTCTGCGAGATGGGCGGAGTGGGAGAAGGTGGAGCAGATTCGGAGCCAAGACCTCTCGCTCCTGTCTCACCGTTTTCTGTGGGGTGATGAGTCAACGCATGATCAACAAGCTATTCAGCTGTCTCAAGCAAGATGAATGCTACCTGCTTTCATTTTCACTTCACTAGCCTGAAACTCATACTCCATGGAATTTGCTATTCTAAATACGATATTCATATGATGATGATTTGAAACACAATATATCTTCTTGATCGGAGATATACAACATTAATCTTATGAACACCATGAACACAATAGTAAAATGTTGTCCAAATTGTAACTTGAAAATACGTATTAAATAAATAAATAATTCCGTTCGAGCCTTACTTTAGTTCAGATTCGAATTTAGTTCAAGTCTATTTCGGGTAATTTCATATTTTGAGTCATCAAACACATGTACTACTCCAATCACCATTCAGTTTCAGTTTCAGTTTCAGTTTCATACATTTTGGCTACCTATTTGGCCAGCTCTAGAAGGAAATGTAAAGGAGCGGAATCGGACTTGCCTAATTAGAATACATACCACTGCAAATCACCACGCCATCATCTCCACCAAATCCAAGGACAGCTCAATCAACTCGCCGGCCGGAATTCCCAGCTACTCTATTCTATGGCGGCGGCGGCGGCATCTCTGCGTATTAATGTAAACCCTTTAAGCCACTGCACTCAAATCCAGTCCAAATCCAGTTCGAAATACTACTCAAGGGTGGCCACAGTCCGCTGCGGCGCCGCTACATCCGCCGCCAGAAGCTATTCCATCACCCTCCTCCCCGGCGACGGGATTGGCCCTGAAGTCGTCTCCGTCGCCAAAACCGCCCTCCAGTTCGCCGGCTCTCTCGAAGGTCAGCTCAAACCTTTCTTATCATTTTCAAATTGTCTTGCAATGAATTGCTTTGAGTGGCTTGACATTTTAGTAGGCAAAATAGCAACTTTTCATCATATTCTGATTCTGAAGCCATCTTAATGTTGGGATGTATTTTGATGTAATTTGTTAGGGATTGAATTCGGGTTTAAGGAAATGCCTATGGGAGGGGCAGCCTTTGATTTGACAGGAGTGCCATTGCCTGAGGAGACTCTCTCTGCGGCACAGCAGGCTGATGCCGTTCTGCTTGGAGCTATTGGAGGGTATGTGTAAAAAAAGCTTACTTTAGAAAAGATGTGTTTGCCAGTATAATGCTTGATTTGTTTCTTTTCTCTTGTATAAGGTACAAGTGGGATAAGAATGAGAAGCATTTGAAGCCGGAAACTGGTTTGCTGCAGCTCCGAGAAGGTCTGAAGGTCTTCGCAAATTTGAGGCCTGCTACTGTCTTACCTCAGGTAAACCATGTTGTAATGTGTATGGAGTGTTAGATATACATTAGATTTTGCTGGGAAAATATAGTTTTGAGACTGTAGTATACTGTGCATCATTTGAGACTGATAGATTATGCTTGTGTTTGTATCAGTTAGTTGATGCTTCGACTTTGAAAAAAGAAATTGCTGAAGGAGTAGACCTGATGGTTGTGAGAGAGCTTACAGGAGGTTGGCTCTTGTTTCTTGCCTCTTTGGTTATTGGAACTCTTACATATGTTATCTTATGTCTTCACATTGCACCTAATTTTCTCGTATATTCTGCTTGAAAATATGAAACTAGGTATTTATTTCGGACAACCAAGGGGTTTTGGCACAAATGATGATGGTGAAGAAATTGGATTCAACACCGAAGTCTATGCTGGATATGAGGTATATTGGGGGCATATGCAGACTTCTATTCTAGCTCTTTTAAACCTTAGATCTACAACTTGCATTCTGATGCTAAGAATCTATAATACAGTGAATTTCTCAATTTCTGTGATTGCTAGGTGGTACACTGGTACTTTCCATTGACTAAATCGAAAATAAAATTATGATTCTCCCATTTAGAAGTAAAATTATAGTTATAATAATTTTTATGCCTGTCTAATGCTATGTCTAGCGATCCTAATGTAGTAAGAGTAGGTTTAACTTTCTTGTTCAAAAGTTGAATTCTTATAAATGCAAGTATGAATTTTCCAGATTGATCGCATTGCTCGTATAGCATTCGAAATTGCCAGGAAGCGACAGGGCAAGCTTTGTTCTGTTGATAAAGCCAATGTTTTGGAGGTATGCTTTACTTTACGGCATTGGGATTGTCTAGTAGTAATCAGATCCTGTCTACAAGTTAAAGATCAGCAGTAGCAAAAGAGTCATGTTTGAGAAATATTTCTTGAGTTCCAGTTGGACTTTGGAGTCTTTTTTCCAAAAAATAAAATAAAAACACAGTGCGTGCCTTTTACTAATGTTAATGTGTTGATAAAAAAATTCACTACACGTGTCATGATAAAGGACAGAAATGGAACAGTGGTGTGCTAAAAAAATCTACTTTATGTATTATGCCATATAAATGTAAAAGGTTGCACAAACATCAAATGAGACTCGTTAAGTCATGGTTTTTAATTTTTGTTTTCATTATCCACTCTAAGCTCCTACTCCACTTCACTGGTTTTTCTTCTTCACTGGTTTTTGTTTGCACTAATGAGCAGGCCTCAATGTTTTGGAGGAAGAGAGTCATAGCCATAGCCTCTGAATACCCTGATGTCGAGCTCTCACACATGTATGTCGATAATGCTGCTATGCAACTTGTGCGCTATCCAAAGCAGGTCTGTTTGTTCATCAATGTGGTTTTCATGCCAAAAGCCAATGCTTCTTTTAAAGCTGACACTTCTTATGCTGAATCTGCAGTTTGACACAATTGTAACTAATAATATATTCGGTGATATTCTGTCGGATGAAGCTTCCATGATTACTGGAAGTATCGGGATGCTTCCATCTGCTAGCCTTGGAGAATCGGTATTCACAATATTTGTTTCACGTGCTTCTAACTTTCTTGCTGATACAAAAGGAAGCCATTAATTGAGTTTTTTGCCTTCAGGGCCCTGGACTATTTGAGCCAATACATGGTTCTGCTCCAGATATTGCTGGACAGGTAGGCCAGATGATATTTCCTTCACTGCAGATTATTGTGAACTTTATATGTTTGATTGATCTAATGTATGTTTGAGTTGCTGTAATATTGTAGGACAAAGCAAATCCTCTGGCGACAGTACTAAGTGCTGCTATGCTGTTGAAGTATGGCTTAGGAGAAGACAAGGCTGCTCAGAGGATTGAGGCTGCAGTAGAGGATGTTTTAAACAAAGGCCTGCGCACTGGTGACATACACTCAGCTGGATATGTACGCACCTTAAATTCAATCTTTTTCTTTTTCCTTGATATGGCTGATACATAGATTGTGATTTTATTTTAAAAATTGTTAAGAAAATCATGACTCGAGAAACAAAATAAATTGTACTTTTGCCTGTAAACTTGTGCTCAGATGAATCTCACAGTTCGTGTATAGATTAAGCAAATTGTAGGCTCAGCATTTACTTGATTACCATCCCATAAGTCTGTTTTCCAGATTGTTTCTACAGCAATTCATAAGTTGCTGGTTCTGTATGTACTTGATAACGATCCAATGATCTGTCTAGTCGTATACAGTACTTTTCATAAGCTAGACAGCTGTTTCTCTTTTACTTTGGTCCTGTGATCAACATGTGGAAATTTCCTGCTATGACCTTCTGGTTACTCATTTGCCCGATTCATTTTATGCAGAAATTGGTGGGGTGCAAAGAGATGGGTGAAGAAGTGTTGAAGTCAATTGAGCAAAAGATCACTGCGTCCGTTTGAGCGAAACGATGTCTTATGTCTTCGAAGGCTACTTTTTTGGCTTCCTCTGAATTCGATGGTGTTGGAAGCTCTCTGAGAAGCAACCTACTATCTGCTAGAATCTGAGGATCAAGAAGTTTTGAAAGTGAGCTGTTGTATTTGTATTCTAGTGAAATCACCATTGTATAAAGTTGGGAGATGTTTTTTTTGCCAAATTAAATTACCATTGTATATGTTTTGTTTTTGAGGGGAATGATTGAATTGTGAATTTTGGCACATCCCAGAAAGGCTTGTGTTTGTGAATCTGTTTATCCCTTCTTGTTGTCCAAATTATATTTTTCTGTAACATATTCTTATAACTTTGTACTGAACTTGCCTAAATGAATTATACTAAATATTGTAATTTATATTTAGGATATTTGAATTAGAGTGATTCACGTGTTTGAGATTTCTGCTGCCAAGATCTTGAGATATTAAACACGTGAACCAGTCCTTGACTCGGCTTCTTGATCAGCTGATTCTCCGACGTATTCCATTGCGTTGTGGTCTGTTGAATAAAGAAACATGAACTAAGAGAATGAGGAAATCTTGCTTCAAGCCCTCAATCAAACATTTGTGTTTCAGATCACAAGTACTGCTTCTCAAATTTCAGATCATGCATGAACAAAGAATGAAGGAGAGATAATTTGAGTCTTTTTTTTTTTTTTTGAAAATGATAATTTGAGACCATTAATCATCCATTCATCTATCAACCACAAATATTGATGCAACTAAAAGAATTTTTACAAGTAGTTGTAACTTATACCTAGAAGATAAATCATACCTTTGATCAATTGATATAACACTCGAATCTCAATCAATCCAACTTTTCTTCCTTCAAACCCCTTCGAAAACAAAGAAATGGGGAGAAAGTTAGACAAGTGTTGGTTTACACTAGTAACACTATCATTGCAAATAATTATAGAAAAAAAAATCACACCTTTTTGAATGGTCAAAACACTAATCACCAAAACTTTCTTAGATTGTATTTCCACCCTTCTTCTGGATATATTTATAGCGTAGTTTTTTTCTAGTTTGGTGTGTTCACACGAGCTACCAGCTTTTATAATCTCGACGATTTCGAGAGCATACTTCCCACCCACCCTGTTTCTGAATATATTTATAGTGTAGTTTTTGTTTTAGTTGGGTGTGTTCACCGATTTCGAGAGCATACTTCCCACTTGTTTCTGAATATATTTATAGTGTAGTTTTTGTTCTAGTTTGGTGGGTTCACACGAGCTACTAGCTTTTATAATCTCGACGATTTCGATATCATACTTCTCACCCACCCTGTTTCTGAATATATTTATAGTGTAGTTTTTGTTCTAATTTGGTGGGTTCACACGAGCTACCAGCTTTTATAATCTCGACCGATTTCGAGAGCATACTTCCCACCTACCCTACTATGTTTCTGAATATATTTATAGTGTAGTTTTTGTTCTAGTTTTGTGTGTTCACACGAGCTACCAACTTTTATAATCTCGACGATTTCGAGAGCCTAGAAATTGTTTCTGGATATATGTATAGTGTAGTTTTTGATGAAATATTAAATTAGGGCCAAAAATGGGTGAAAAATATTTTTATTAACTCTCTCAATGGAGCATGTAAGTACTGTATGATTGATGAAATATTCAGTTTAATAAAATATAATTTTCAAAGCATTATCTGAAATTAAATATAGCTAAAATTTAATTGTTCTATAAAATATTCGAGAGAATATAATTTGAACTGAACATTCCTAGCTTAATCATACTAAATAATATGCTCATTTCATAATTTATATTTATGATATTTGTATATAGGATCTATATTTATGATATTTGTATATAGGTTCCACCATTTTAAAATTTAAAAGATAATATATTATTTATCATTTTATCGGTGTCTTCGGTAATAACGAAAAACCCACATATAGACTATTCAGCGGTGTACACAGAATATTTAAAAAGAAAATGCAAATTGCTATTCATCGGTGTACACAATCCACCAGAAAAAGTAGATACTGATATCTCGGGGAACCTGCGATTGACTATGTAACACGGTAAACTACAGTCGTATGAAAATGTAGTAGCTGCAATTAATCACATTAATTATCCATTTAATTCACGTCAATTTTTTTTAATTTTTTTAATTAATTAAACACGTGAATCACTCTAATTCACGTTAAGCTCATGTGCTAATATTTCATATTTTTAGTTGAATTAAACACATAAATAATCACTGCACATCAACCCCACCTGTTTCTACACTTAATATTTCTAGATTTGAGTTAAGTAAATAATATGTTTGAAATGTAAAATTGTTTAAATTATTAAATTTAGTTGATGGAAAGTGTATAAATACTCAAAAAATTGACAAAATAAATTGGGTTCTCATTCAAGAGGTAGGGCCCGACAAGACAAATCCTTGAATGGAAAGAATAAGGTGTTACATTGGCGTCATAGTATAATACTCTCAAATTATAGGGACTCTTTCCCAAATAATGAAAGCTATGGTTAAATGAGTTTTCTGAACAAAACTGCAGACGATTTACAGTCCATTTTGCTACTCATCCCTCAACCAAATAAAACTCTTTTTGAGTTGAAAATGTAGATTAAAGTTTCAAGATTGCAACTGAAGAAGAATAAACTGAATTGGAGTCATTTGTAGTAAGATATGATGGTTTAAAGTTCAGACTGCTAACAATCTTCATAGAAGTGCAGCAGACCTTAAAGTTGATTATCTCACTTGTAACCTATTCAGTTTCAAAAGTTCCAAGTCCTATACTGAAGGTTATCCTACAAGTATTACACGGGTATAAAACTCAACAAAATCCGAGTTATAGTTTGTAAAATATGATTATTTCAAGTTCAGATTGGACCTAATCCTCATCTGCAGTGGACCAAAATTGCAGCAGACTTCAAATGTGATTATCTCACATGTTACTTGGTCTATTTTGAAAATTCTAGTCCCTATCTTAAATTTTAGATTACAAGGGTCACAGGGGTTTAAGTATCAGAATATTCAGATTTATGGTTGATTAAATATAGACTTTTAAAGTTTGAGATTTCTGCTGCCAAGATGAATTGTGGGCAGAACTTCAAAGTGCATTATCTCATTCTTTAACTGTAACCAATATTATGAAGATTGTAGAGGTATAAAATTCAGTAAAATTGGAGTCCCAATTAACAAGGTACGGTGATTTTAAGGGTACAAAATGTAGTATCTCTTGGACTTGCTCTTAATGTTGGACAGTTGTCTTTGGGAAGTGGCCAGAAAAGAATAGGGACAATGCCCCGAAAATTCGATGGCTTCGCTGTAGAAACGAAGAAGAAGAAAATCACAGAGTAAGAATATATTCAAAATTGATATCTAATCATTTTTGTTGTTCATCGTTGATTTATAGTGTCTAAAAGATTTCTGCTAATTTATTTTATGAATGATGCAGATGATCATGAGGCGATAGCTTGTTTTGGAGGATTTGAGCATATTGTATCCGTTTCTAGATGAATCATCAAAATCGTGTATTTTTCTTTCTTTAATTCATTGAAATTTGCCAGTGCTACAACGGATTGCCTGAATGCTATTTCATGTGTACTCAACCCTATCACTGCTCATTGGAAACTATTCCAACTTGCTGATGATCTGAACAATTTGAGTAAGAAATATATGCTCAAGCATGCTTATAGAGAGGCCAATCAACCTGCTGATGTAATGGCTAAACTAGCTTTAGTTAATAACATTAGCAAAGCTTTTGCATCCTTCTCTGATTTACCTTCCGAAGCTCAAGGTCTCATCAGGCTTGACCAGATGAGCACCCCTGCACTCAGAATATTTAGGACAGATGCTGCTTAATTCCTTTTCATTTCAGGTATGGAGGATACCACTAAGGATGGCAACTGCTATGCAGGGTGGAGATTCCACATAGGAACCAGCTTCTTGGGTGGTCTTGCGGCTGCGCTGTGGTTGGAGACTTCATATAACTGAGCTTTAAACTCAGCTCATTCTTGTTGCTACTCAGAATACAGTCTCTTGACTATCTTGTGCTTCGCCTATGCGATCACTAATCAGTTCGGAGCTAGTTTCATTTCTGAGTATAATATTTGATTGATTTCATCTCGTTAGAAATAATCACTACCACGTAGTGATTTCTTTTGTAAATCACTTGAACTGAGCTTATATGCTCTGATGTATATTTTGTTTTTTAACTGTTGGCTTGGGGATGCCTAATGAAACTCCCTCCATCTTTGATGGTTTGCCGGAAAAAAAAAAAAAGAATGTTTAATTCAAAATTCTTTAACTAGGTGCACATTTATATATGAATAGCGTGCACAATAAACCAACTTTTAACAGTGCACATTTAATTACGTATAACTGAGTGCATATTTTTTTTAGTAAACTATGTACTATAAAATTGTCGTGCATAGTAAACTACGGTTGATAATTTTGTGTACTCAGATTAAACACATAGATTTTGCACGAAACATAAATTAAGGAAGAACGTGCAAATGAATAGATCAAGAAACAAATCACTTTAACAAAAGTATGTAAAAAGCACATATGAACGTCACATATGATTCCAACTGAATGCAGCAGTTTTCGGAATTATTCTAGACTCTATTACATAAAACGCATCACACCAGACGCAGAATCTTGATGCTGCCAGTAGAGTTCGCAGCAACGAGCATGCCCGATTTCTGCCCCCAGCAAACACTCTCAACAGAGAGATCGGCATCATCGCCGTACTGCTCCAACGCACCGAAAGCATGGGTAGTAACCGGCCTCGGGAGAGACCGGTGATAAGCAAACACCTGAAACATCATTCATCATATTAGCCAGACCTCAATAGTTTCAACGTGAACCTCATTAGTTTCAATGCATACCTCATTAGTCTCAGAGCCACAAGCTATGTATCCATCATAATCAGCCAGTCCCAGGAAATCCTGCAACGTTAACAATGATTAAGCAAGCAAGCAAGTGAAGCATCATTAGCTGGCTAACAAGCATAGGAAAATAGACTAACCAGGTTATTGCGATGACCGGTTAACGTTAAAGTGCACGCTTCTTGGCTCGATTCGTTCAGGTCCCAGATCTTGAGATGGCTCTCAGTTGAGGAAGAAACAAGAGTTTCAGGATCAAGAAACCTGACAAAGGTAACCGGGTTTTCGCTGGCATAGTAGGTACACAAAGGAGCCCTCGTGTGCCGAATATCATAGTAAAAGACCTTGCCTGCTGCAGAGCCAATCGCCATCCGGTTACAGAAGAAGCTACAATACTTGACACTGCAGAGATCATGCTTGTGCTTTATGGTGGCTGTGGAACCGAGCTGATGAAAAATTCAAGCAAACAAGATCACTTTCTAGAGACTAATCTGAACTGACCTGAAATGAAATGAAACAAAAACAGAAGAAGAAGAAAGAAACATACTTGATTCATGCTCCACAGCTTCACAGTTCCATCAGCACCTGCACTTGCAAACGAGGTTGGATTCACTCGAGAGACGTCTACCTGCCAGGCCCTCTGATCGTGCTCGTTGTACCGATTAACTTCTTGACCAGTGCACACATTCCACATCTGAAAAAACCGAACAATGAAACGCACTGTCGAGATCAAGATCAAGATCAAGATAAGACTCACCTTGACTACACCATCATCATCAGCTGATGCCAAGTAGTTCGACATAGACGGGTTCCAGCAAACGCTGGTAATATCAGCCTCATTGCTCAATTCCAAATTAGTAAATGGAAGATCACGAGAGCCATCAAGAAGAGTATCAAACTGGAGTACTTTGATCTGTTTACAGAATCCAGCTGTAGCAATGAACTTATCATTAGGTTCAAAACTCATCGAGAAGATACCGTTTGGAAAGATGTTCCACCAGGTCCTGCGAAGCTCAAGCCTAGCCTCACTTGGAACTGCAATTCGCGCTTCCGTGGATAAATGCGCCTGATTCGTGTTGCTTGCATGAAGTTGGGCGAAATCTACGTCTATGCTCAGCAGTTCCTCCAGTATGCGAGCCATGCGTGTCTTCTTCTGCAATTTCAGCGAACGCAGTAATCCAGCAAGGACTTCATCATCATCAATATCTGTTGAGTCATCATCATCATAATCATCATCTTCCTCTTTAAGGGTATACTCAGCAAGTATCTCAAGGATTTCCCTGTAATCAAAAGGTTCATATTACTTAAATCAGTCAAGAGAAGAAAATAGAGAAAACATGAAATGTGGAAGGCAAAATTACCCCGTTGATGGACGAGTGTCTGGATTCAGTATGCGAAGGCAAAAATCGGCTGCTTCTGGCTCTTCAGCCAGAAGCTTTTCAGGCAGAATCAGCTTCTTCAAATCCTCCATTATAGAGGCTTGCTTCTCCGGCGACTCAAATGGGCATAGCAACTGAAATCAAACAAAGGAAATACGCGATTAGAAACGAAAATAGAACAAATTTATCACACTTTTTCTTCAAAATTCTAAAACTGATTCATGCAAATTTGGAACTAACTAAAATGCTTCACATTCCATAAAATAAACTAGACAACTCAAGCATCATCATATACTCAATGCAGCAGATTCATGAAAATAAACATAATATAGGGAAAATACCTCAAACAATCACTCAATGCTAACACAACTACTCAATCACTCAATGCTACAAGAGTACATAAATGTATCACATTGCATAAATCAAACATAGGATAAGGAAAATACCTCAAACCGGACAAACATATCATATATGAAGCCAAACTTATTGCTAAAAGTGCATAAAAGCAAACATAGGATAGGGGATTTACCTCGAACAATAGAACTCCGAGGCTATAGATATTGTGAGACCAGAGATTCTCCCCACTGCGCTGATCGACACAATCATACCATTCCTTTTCCAGACGGACAAAATCGGGATCCTCAGGATACCTTCTGGAATCATCATTGCACCCATAGGTAATCGAAAACTGAGATAGATATCCAGCATTTTCCAGTTCCCTGTGCCTGTTCTGCAACACACTCTCCATCTCTTGACAAGCCTTCTGTGCCTTTAGCCCTCCATTCCTTCTGTGCTCATCAATGTCCATCATCCTCTTCCTGGTTATAATGTAGTTCGCCAGGCTCCTAGACTCTGCGAGCACGAGGGCACCAGTGTACTTGAGGCGGGCCCCCGGGGCAACAAAGATGAACCTCGACGGCCTCATGTCCGTGAGGACGATCTCTTCAGCTACAGCTGCATGAACAATCTGCACAGCCTGTTTGAAAATTCTGAGGCCTGCGATTTTCCGCTGTCTCTCTTCTTCTCTCAGTTGAGAAATGTTGCAGTTGCAGGAGATTAAGTACTCCCTTAAGGTTAAGGTCGGGGAAACTTGAGGCTGTGCCGCTACCCGTGCCATTACTGAAGCAGCTGGCACATCAGAGAGAACTTCCAGGTGAATATTCTTCGGTTTCTCGTCAATCTCCATTAAATCTAATGCTTTTCCACCATCTTCTTCAGCAGGCGGCACTGCAGATGAAGATCCATGGTTTGGCACTGTTGCATGCGGCACTGCAGATGAAGTTTCGCCGGCGAAAGGCATCGTTCCACCGTTTTCTCCGCCGGGGATCAGAGTGGAGAAAGATCCGGTGAAATCTGGCATCATTCCACCGATCACTCCGGTAGTAGGTTGAGTTCCGGTGACCGGGATCGGCCCTCCGGCAAGTGGCACAGCGGAGAGAGTTCCAGCGCCGGCAGGCATAGCTACTCCACCATTTCCTCCGGTCAGTTGGACATGCATGTGTGGCGCCACCGCCGGGTGGCTGGTGAGGTCATCAGCTTTCGGTGGTCCGGCGGCATGAGGTGGCTCCAGGAGGGTGAAGTCCACACCGGTGAGGTAATGAATCACCTTTCCGAGGGAGATGTATTCGTCGTCATTTTCTGCAGCGGGATTGGCCGTCACCGGCGCCGGAGAACCAGTCCTTGACTCGGCTTCTTGATCAGCTGATTCTCCGACGTATTCCATTGCGTAATCGAACAATTCCTCGGTGTGGTCTGTTGAATAGTCGGTTATGTTCTCGTTCGTAGAGCTGTTGTCATTCTCCATTTCTGGAAAAAAAAAAATCACAGAGATGATTAAGGAATGAAGAAACATGAACTAAGAGAATGAGGAAATCTTGCTTCAAACCCTCAACCAAACATTTGTGTTTCAGATCACAAGCTTCTCAAATTTCAGATCATGCATGAACAAAGAATGAAGAGATAATTTGAGTTTTTTTTTTTTTTTTGAAAATGATAATTTGAGACAATTAATCATCCATTCATCCATCAACCACAAATATTGATGCAACTAAAAGGAATTTTTACAAGTAGTTGTAACTTATACATAGAGAAGATAAATCATACCTTTGATCAATTGATATAACACTCGAATCTCAATCAATCCAACTTTTCTTCCTTCAAACCCCTTCAAAAACAAAGAAATGGGGAGAAAGTTAGACCAGTGTTGGTTTACACTAGTAACACTACCATTGCAACTAATTATACACAAAGAGGGAAAAAAAATCACACCTTTTGATGAATTGTCAAAACACTAATCACCAAAACTTTCTTAAGCAATCATAATCTAAAACCTTCTTATAGACTGTATGACTGACTACTTTCCACCCTGTTTCTGGATATATTTATAGCGTAGTTTTGGTTCTAGTTTGGTGGGTTCACACGAGCTACCAGCTTTTATAATCTCGATGATAAAAGCACAGGAACTTACTAGAAATGTTTGACTATGGTTATATTAATTAATTAATTAATTTTTTTAAAAGCATATTAAATTAGGGCAAAAAAAGGTGAAAATAATTTTATTACGCTCTCTATGAAGCATGTACTTTTATAATCTCGATGATTTCGAGAGCACAGGAATTTACTAGAAATGTTTGACTATGGTTATATTAATTAATTAATTATTTTTTAAAGCATATTAAATTAGGGCAAAAAATGGGTGAAAATATTTTTATTAACGCTCTCTATATAGCATGTAATTACTATATGATTGATGAAATATTTAGTTTAATAAAATATAATTTTAAAAGCATTATCTGAAATTAAATATAGCTAAAATTTAATGGTTCTATAAAATATTCGAGAGAATATAATTTGAACCGAACACTTCTAGATTAATCATACTAAATAATATGCTCAATTTATATTTATGATATTTGTATATATGTTATGGATGAAATTATACAAAATATATTATAACATGTAGTACCACCATTTTAAAATTTAACGATAATATATTATCTATCATTTATCGGTGTCTTCGGTAATAACGAAAAACCGACATAGGGCTATTTAGCGGTGTACACAGAATATTAAAAAATAAAATGCAAATCGCTATTCAGCGGTGTACACAATCCCCCAGAAAAAAACAGATACTGATATCTCGGAAACCTGCGATTGACTTTGTAGCACTGTAAACCACGATCGGGTATGAAAATGTAGTAGCTGACAATTAATCATATTAATTATCCATTTAATTCACGTAAAAAAATTTACTTGATTAAAGACGTGAATCCCTCTAATTCACGTTAACCTCATGTGCTTTCATGGTTAATATTTCATATTTTTAGTTGAATTAAACACATAAATAATCACTGCACATCAACCCCACCTGTTTCTACACTTAATATTTCTAGATTTGAGTTAAGTAAATAATATGTTTGAAATGTTAAATTGTTTAAATTATTAAATTTAGTTAATGGAAAATGAAATATAAATACTCAAAAAATTGACAAAATAAATTGGGTTCGTAGGGCCCGACAATACAAATCCGTGAATGAAAAGAATAAGGTGTTACAACATACATTGGCGTCATAGTATAATACTCTCAAATTATAGGGACTCTTTCCCAAATAATGAAAGTATTCACCATCTTTTCCCCCAATTCATATTCTCCCTCGGAATCTCAAAATCTCCGTCGAATCTCCGTCGCCGTCTGTAGCCATCTCCGTCGCCCAGCCCGAGTCCCCGCGCCGCTGATCGCAATTGGATCGCAACAGCACTCAAAGCTCCTTCTTCTTCCTGAACTCAAAGCAGCCTTACGTTGATTTACGTTGAAGTCAAAGCAACCGCCATGGCCCGACAAAAGCAGCTTCTTCTTCTTCCTGAAGACATGATCGAGGAAGTGGCACTGCTCCTTCCGGCGAAATCCATCGGCAGATTCCGGTGCGCTTCCAAGGCATGGAGATCTCGCCTCTCAAACCCGACAATCGTGAGAGCCCACTCCAAGCTCCACATCAAAACCGCCCCTGTAAGCATCGTCTTCGAACATCCCCTTCTGGAATATACCAAATACATGGATATGGTGAATGGACTGAGAGAAATCGGAGAGTATGACTATGAGGTGGGAAACTCTTTTGATTACCTACATGAATTTTTCCCCGATGACAGTGATGGTGATAGCGATGTTAGCTATGGTTATAGCAATTATAGCAATCGCAGTCGGGGACGAGGGCGGCACCTGTTAACCTTTGCGGCCGGTGGTGGCGTCGGAAAACTGGTAACTTCTCCACTCTTTGAAATTGGGAGGGTTAACGCAGCAGCTGCTTTCGATGGATTAATTGTTGTTGAGATTGACACAGGTGAAGATGATACAATGTTTCTGTTCAATCCATTGACCTCAGATGCTGTGGAACTACCACGTTTTCAGTTTTATAGCCCGGATGAGTGGTGCCACTTTTTAGGTTTTGGCTATGATAGTTTGAATGATGACTATAAAATTGTCCGACTTTTGTGCTCTAAAGGGTACAATGCTAGAACGTATGTCAATGTTTATAGCTTCAGAATGAAGTCGTGGAGGAAACTTGGGAGGTCTCTTTACAATCATATTCCACATTTGTTTGATCTCGAGCTTTGTCCTGGACCTGGAGTATTCGTAAATGGCTGCTTGCATTGGCTTGATCCGAATATTAAATACAGATATTCTTACGTTATAACTGCTTTCAACTTGGCCCGGGAGGAATTCGTGGAAGTCCTTCCACCTCCTACCGGTTCTGATGACCTTTCTGATGATGATGGCTATGAGAGTGATAGGGAAGATAGATATCAAGTAGTTGCTTTTGGAGGATGTCTTTCTGTGCTGTGCTATCCAGTGGACAAAACTTTTGACGACCGTGTTGACGTGTGGGTGATGAGAGAGTATGGTGTTCAAGAATCTTGGAACAAGCTCGTGATTGATACCAAGGGCCGAGGTTTAAGTAGGTTTGTGTGTCTTCTAAGGGAGGACGAGGTCGTTTTCAGAACGACTAGTTCAGAGAATGACCTATTTGCTGCATATAGTTTGTCAACCGGAGTTTGGAGGAATGTTGCAGTTGATGGTGATGCATTTGAAACTATTGGAAAATATACTGGAATAGTGGCCTTTACAGAGTCCCTTCTATCCCCAAATCACTTATTTGAGGTTGATGCATAGGTAAAAGTCTCATTCTTTTCTCCATTCTTTGTATTTAGTGGAGGAAATATTCCTATGCAACTTTTAATCACTCTTCTGTGCTGCTGCTTCTTTATGATGAAAATGTAACCGAATCATGAATGAAGGTCTAGTCCCGAAAGCTTTATGTGTGGATATTCTGAAGTTTTGAATTTTTTTTTGATTTTGAATGGATATTAAGCTCATGTTTAATGTGTTTAGCATGGCTATTTTGAAGAATGTTCAGAGGTTTTCAGCTATTGTTGATTTATAAGTGGGTAGAAGGGATCCTTGTAGGATACACTGACTGATGATTCTTAAATATTGAAGCTATAACAGACTCTTCCATTCTCAAATCATAGATGCTATTTTTTCTTGAGAAATTCTTGAAGAGAGAATTTTTCATAGACCTCCCAACGTTTGCTGAACTTTCACTTTGGCCCCCATCGATTTTTGCTCTCAGTTTGGCCCCCCAACCAACGATTTTCTATCAGTTTGGCCCCCTAGCCCTAACGTTGGCGTCAAATCAAATTTCCGGCAATTTCTGTAGGGGTAGGCTCGTCTTTTTCCGTCAATAACACTCAAGTTGCCCTGCAGCCTATCGATTTCTTGATCCTTGGTCTGCAGAGCTTTTGTGAATTCTTCCTCACTGGCCTGCATAGCCTTTGTCACCACTCGAATCCTTTCATCACGAGCACGCAAATATGCTCGTAGACTATCGATTTCTCTATCCTTGGCGAGCAGAGTTTCTGTGATTTCTTTAGTTCTTTCATCTCTCCCCCAAATCGGCACACAGAAAACCCATTTTTTTTATCCTTGGCGAGCAGGTTCTTGCTCATTTCTTGGTCCTTTACGACAAGAGCCTTTGCCATTTCTTCAAGGTTAGCCCTCGACTCGGCCTTGAGACGATCGATTTTTTTGGCTTCTTTCGGCCTGCAGGCGATCGATTTCTCGATCCTTAGCGACAAGGGCTCTCCCAATTCTTGAATTCTCTCATCTTTATCACTCGATTTGGCGAATAGACTGTCGCATTCTTCCTCTTTCGCGAGGAGAGCATCAATCATCTTTGCAGATTCGGCCTGCAGGCGATCCATTTCTTGCTTCTTGGAGAGCAAAGATGCAGTCTTTTCTTTAATCGATTCATCTTTAGCACTCAATTCCACCTGAGAACGATCCAGTTCTTGCTCCTTGGCCAGCAGAGCCTCTGTAACTTTCTGGAATCTTTCATCTTTCCGTCTCGATTCGGCCTGCTCACGGGAGAGTTCTTGGTCCACTGAATCGCACCTTTTTCTCAGATTCCACACATAGGAACCGCCGCATTTTACAAAGCGAGGAGAAACTAAAAACACTAAACTATTGACGGAAAAAGACGAGCCTACCCCTACAGGAATTGACGGAAATTTGATTTGACGCCAACGTTAGGGCTAGGGGGCCAAACTGATGGAAAATCGTATGGTTGAGGGGCCAAACTGAGAGCAAAAATTGAGGAGGGGCCAAAGTGAAAGTTCAGCAAACGTTGGGGGGTCTATGCAAAATTCTCTCATTCTTGAATCATGGTTACAGGTTTTGTGTTTGTTTTGCAAGTTTTTTTTTTCTTTTAACCTCAAAAGATATAATATAATAATAATAGACTTACACTAATTGTGTTTACAACTTACTAGAGCAGGACAGATAGCGTAAGTGAAATTAAAAACAGACACTTAAAGCTGCTTGCTAAAGATGACAATACCAAAATCCAACAACTTAAATACATCCGTTTTATTGAACATGTTTTTTTTTTTTTTTTTGAAATGGTTTTATTGTACATGCTGAACAAGAGACTAGGTTTTTGTGAACTTATGCTGAGGATTTGTTGAAGAGCCTTTTTCCAGAAAGCATCCATCTTGTTTGGATTCAGCAGAGTGATGATTCTGTTTCTTGTGAACAACTGCTCTTTTCCTCAAGCTCCTGGTTCTCCTCCCTCCATGGCTAAACTCAGGTGCTTGATCAGAGAAGTGAGTTACATAGAGGATGAGACTGCATGAACAAAGTTAACATGGGCAAAAAATTTCTACCAAATTTCAACTGATTAGATACTTTGCGCTAATTTTATCTTATATGATGAGAATGTTTCATATGAGTACAGTGTCAATTGAGACCATGAACAAATGTTGATCTTTTTCTTTCAAACTCGACATTTTACATATTAGCATGATCATTCATTTATTATCAAGTAAGATTATTCAATGAGAACACATATACTACATACCTAATAACTCATGCCATGGAGTGAATATTGCTATTATAAGTAATCCCAAACACCCATAGAATTTGAAAAGGATAAAAGAAAGGTGAGGCCAAAGAGGAAAGTACTAGCAGAGCTAAATAAAACAATATAACATATATAGGACACATTTATTTCATGCTCGAAAAGAGAAGATCAAAAACCCAACTCAACCCGGTAGCTGGCACCTTCCTTCTTTTACAGTCGGAAGAAGCATCGTGAAAGCGCACAAACATTTGACCCCGATTTGTACCAAATCACCACCGCCAGATCAGTTCGTCGCCGGGATCAATGGATCAGAGCAGGAGAGCCGTGGAATCTTACTGGCGGATGCGGACCATCGACGGCGCCACCTCCGACGAGGACAAGGTCACCCCCGTCTACAAATTGGAGGAGATTTGCGACCTCCTCAGGGCCTCCCATGTCAGCATCGTTAAAGAGCTCTCCGAATTCATCCTCAAGAGACTCCAGCACAAATCCCCCGTCGTCAAGCAAAAGGTAGTCAGTCTCCCCTTTTCAGTTTGATTGAAATCTGCAAATTGGTGATGTTGAGCTGCATGTTTGATTGAGCTTAGCAGTTTAGTTTTACAGTGATGAAAGTTTATCTTTTTATTTCTTTGCTAGTTTCTTATCTGATTTGAGCTTAGTAGTTTAGTTTTGATTTATTGATGAATAAGCCTTGTGATGTTTATGTCATTATGTCTAGGCTCTGAGAGTAATCAAGTATTGTGTTGGGAAGTCCGGTGCCGAGTTTAGGAGGGAGATGCAGAGAAATTCCGTGAATGTGCGCCAGTTGATTCACTATAAAGGAGTGCCTGATCCCCTGAAAGGGGATTCTTTGAATAAGGCGGTTCGTGAAACTGCCCAAGAAACTTTGTCTGCTTTGTTTGCCTCTGAAGATGCAAAACCTGCACCATCCGAGAATAATCTTAGCGGCCGTATTCAAGGATTTGGCAATACCAACTATGATATGGGATCATCATCAGAAGATAAGAAGTCCTTTCTTACTGAAGTAGTCAATATTGGAAGCAGCACGATAAAGCAGGGGCTAAGCAGTTTTACACAATCCCCATCCATGAAAAAGAATGAGACTGGATCTTATAGGGGCCCGAATCTTCAGAGATCGCTAACTTCCGAAAGTGATGGCGGGGATAGATACCAAGGACTTCAATCTTCTAATGACAGCCAGAGTGGTTCTAGGTTTTCCAAGACTACTAGTTCATCCGGGAACTGGAGTGAGGATTCTAGATCACATCAGTTAGAAACAGCTGCTGTGGGTTCGAATTTAAATTATGGCAACAAAACTCGCGAGGAGAAGCTATTGGAAACTATTGTAACATCTGGTGGTGTACGTTTACAACCTACTCGAGATGCACTCCTGGTGTTTCTTACGGAGGCACTGAAAGTAGATGCTTTGGCTTTATCGTATGCCCTTGAGTCAAAGCTCCAATCTCATTTGTGGCAGGTTTGTGATGTCCACATTTTCATTTACTGGTGATGCATTTGCATTGATGAAAATATATATTCTCCCACCCTGCTTATGGGTTCAAACTTATTTTTCACAGTATTTCACAGTCACAACCCTTAAAAATCTTTCTAATAATAGTTAGAAAGTATCAAATCTTCATATTTAGAATGTCACTAAGAATATAGCTAGATCAATGTGATAATGTTCAATCTATTTATCTATGTGATTTTACGGTCAAATTTAACCAATTTCCATTCCCAATAAAAGTGGGTGGAGGGGGTGCCTTTCTATCTTCTGGATCACCCATTTTATTTACTTGAGTTGTTTGGTATTTGAGTGATTAACCTCTTGCCTAGCTTCTCACAGCTGTAATTTCTGTCAGGTTCGCATGAAAGCTGTCTGTGTCCTTGAGGCCATGTTGAGAAAAAAAGATGAAGAACATTTTATTTCCGTGGGTCTGTATTTTAGTGAAAACAGGGATGTGCTAGTTAAATGCTCAGAATCCCCCCAGGCTTCACTGAGGGAGAAAGCAAATAAGGCAAGTTTCTGTACTATTGACATATATGTGTGCTCCATTCTACTTTCTTAGTATCTTATCTATTTTACTGGCTTGAAGTCATCGTAAATGAGTCTGATATACAAAAAGTAATTGGAACATCAATTTTAATTAGGGAAAGAACACAGTAAAAAGCCAGTATTTTGCTAAGTCATTTTGTTATGGTAAACTGTAGATCACTTAGCTTAATTAGCTACTGCAAGTTATAAGCTTTTTTATATTGCACGTTTCTTCTCCCCGTCTTCTCTTTTTATACACTCTATGTTTAATTTTGTTGGTGGTATATACTGATTATTATTGCCCTACAGGTTTTAAGTCTTTTGGCTGGGGAAGAAACTGTTGGAGTTGGCCATCCAGAGAAGGCATTAAAAGCTGAAGCTACTGCTGTTCAGATGCCAGACTTGATAGATACTGGTGATTCAGATGACTTTTTTGTACCAGATTCTGTAGAATTGCATGATTCTCAGAGCACTACAAGACCATCAACTTCAGCTCCTTTGATTGATGATTTGTTTGGAGGAGGCACAGGCATTGATTTGGGTGTTAGTGAAGAAAAAATTAGCGATGATCCCTTTGCTGATGTCTCTTTTCATAATAGTAGCAGTAAGGATCAGGATGCAGATATATTTTCTGGAATGAATCTTGATAAAACAGGCTCTACAGGACCATTTGCTGCTGTTAATCAGAGTGGCCCTGAACTTTTTGATATATTTGGTTCCAGTTCTGAAGTTACCCCTCAACAAGATAGTTCCAAAGGAGATATAAATGATATAATGACAGGTTTGTCTATAAATGGAAATAGTGCATCTGAAAGTGAGACTGGAACCCTGTGGGGTACTCAGCCTACAGTTATGTCTTCAGATTCACGAATGAATCCATCTAAGCAGGCTCCAAGTGACATCTTGAACGGAATGCTTGCTTCTCAAACTACTGGAGTGACTTCAAATCCTATGCTTCCTTTTGGTGCTTCACCATATAATATGCCACCAGGTTTTATGCTGAATCCAGCATTTTCACCCCAGCCCGTAGATTACAATACTATGGCGAATCTGCTTGCCCACCAGCAATTATTGTCAACAATGTCAAACTTTCAGCAGTTGGGGAATCTGCAAGAAAACTCTAGTGCTGGTACCAACGGAAGTTATTCTTCAGCACTTCCAGACATATTTAATCCGTCTCTTCCAAATCAAACTCCCGCTTCTATGATGAGTACTTCCAAGAAAGAGGATACCAGGGCGTTCGACTTTATCTCGGTAAGTTAATTTGCTTTTAGATATCTCTGCCTTACAATGTTTCCCCACATACTGATGCACATACTGATGCTCTTGCGGATGGTTTGAAGTTTGTTGGGTCCATAAATACATAGTTATGCTTATAAACTCTAGTATTTTTACTGCTTTGTATCACATGCATCCTCTTTAGACGTCCATGATCAGCAATGCAACGGTGTTAAAATCCTCTTGAATAATTTTTCTTGTTCTCAACTGATTTGGGGAGTAGAACTAAAATGGGGTACCTATTTCATGCTCTTGTGCATTGCAGCGTATCACAGTTTTTCATTGAACCTGGACATTCTAGCTATCAAATTTGATGGCTAAAAGGCCCAAATGAGTAAATAAGAGTGAGACCATGAAAACCTGCCTTAAGTCTGATAGAAAAATAGAGGTAATTAGCTGTGTTTAGGGAAATGTTTCACCCTAAATCTGATAAGGGAAACCAAACAATAGCTCAGGGAATTGATTAGGAGACGCACATTGCCAAATTGTGAGAGTCACTTAGCATATTTATTTAACCCTGGAATTCCTGTTTTAAATCAGTTTACAGCTCATATCAAACAACATATCCTATATTTTACAACAGTTTGAAGGAAAAAAAAACACACACACACATACACACAGATGCATGGAAGCTGTCAGACTGGCTATTGTTGCCAAAATATCATCTTTACAATATGCTAAGTGCTGAATGTTATCCATCTGTGCTAGTTTCATGTTTTTCTGTCTAATTGACAAACTTTCACCGTATCTTTTCTAGCTGGTATTTTAGTTTATGGACATCATTTACATCATTTTTGTTTGAAAAGTACTTGTGAATTTGTTCTAAGGAGCCGTAGTTATTATGCTTTTCTAGTTGAGGATATTAAAGAGTTCCCTGAGCTCAGTTGAGTATATTATGTGAAGAACTAATCAGCATGTTACATATATTGGCAGGATCATCTTGCCGCTGCTCGTGATCCTAAGAGAGTACTTTGATGATGTGCTGATCATCTTGTAGAAAGCGTTTGTTAGGCTGAAGGGTAGAGCTGTGTTTTGATCGAATCAGGAAATTACAACCTTCACATACTTCAATCTCAATCTGGGAAACTTCAATATCATGATGAGAGTGAGGTAATTCTTTGTGAAAAAGTTATCGCCTTGTTCGTGTTTGAGGAATGGTGTATAAGATGAGTGATTAGTTGTGCAGCTGGGTCGATATTTTATAACTGTATTTTCAGTTTTTACTTCAATTCTTGTTCTGTATCTAAAAGATAGTTGATGTTCAAATACTCAGCAGCTGCTGCCCCAGTTGAGGCTAGCGGTAAATTCGGACATGGAATACCCCAAATTTTACGATGATGAATGTTTTGGATTCTGCCATCAAGAATATTCATAGTACAATTATAATTTATTTCTCCGATGTTGACTGAAATAAATTTTCCTTTTAAGTGTTACAAAGCCGGTAAATGCTCTTTAGCGATGTCGTCAAGGCATAATCTCAATCTGTTTTTTGAAAAATACAAATTTGATTGATCATGCTTAAAATGTAAAAGATCAGATATGAAATCGAGAAGATTGAATATAAAAGTGAGAAGATTAAACATTGAATTACATAAGTAAAAGTTCTTCATAAAATGGGAGGGAGAAAAGAAGTTAAAAGACACTTTTAAAAATTACATGTAAAAGGGACGTTTTGAAAACACTTTGTAAAATTGAGAATATATTCAATAGAATTAGTGACGAGTTCAATGAAAATATAATATGATGACATTAATTTTAATTCAATTTGGAAAAAAATTAGCTCAAATGAACAAATCCTAAAATTATAGATATTAGGAAAAAATATTAAATTTGCCGGGAAATCACGCTGTCAAAAAACTGGCGCCGTCACATTGGCGGGAAAATTACAGTGCTAAACAATTGGCGCCATTTTGATGAACACTCCTGCGCCTAAATAAATACCCTTCTCCTCACTCCGATAGTAAACGCCATGAAGATCCGAAGCAACGGGCAATCGCCGTTGGTCAACCCGACCCGGAAAATCACCGTTTTCTTCACCAAAAAGATCACTCCATCCCCAATTGCAGAGCCCAGATCTCCCCAATCGAAACCCACCGTGAATTGTTACGGATCTGAGGTTGTTGGGAGAAGGATTAAGGTTTTCTTGCCGGCGGAAGATTCCTGGTACGAGGGCTGCGTCAATCGCTTTGATGAGGCTGCCGGCCAGCATCTGGTGGTGTACGATGATGCCGAGGAAGAAATGCTGAATTTATCCAAGGTGAAAGTTGAATGGCTACCGGCGGCGGTGAAGAAGTTCCACCGCCTCCTGAAGCGCCGAGCTTTAGTTGTGGATGATGATTCTGCTGATGAGGATGACGATGATGATGATGATGCAAAAAGAACTAAGAGGAGAAAGACATCTGAGAAATCTGGGTCCAAGAGAAGAAAAGAGTAGCTGTTTTTTAAATTTTACTACACAAACTTAGTAAAAGTTGTCGTTTTCCCGTGATATCATATATGTTTACGTACCAGCAGTGGCGGAACCAGAAAAAATGTCCGGTGGGGGCTAACATATTATATTAAATATTAATAAAATATACAATAATTTTTTTAATCTCCATTTCTTTTACATTTAATTATTTCTTTAAATTTCTGTTGGGCTGGGCTGGGTGTGGGCTGATCTGGGTGTGGGCTGGGGGTGTGGGCTGATCTGGTGGGTGCTAATACTCCTTATATATATTTAAAAACGTAAAAAAAAAAAAAATTAACCCTACTTATGTTTTTACTGGTGGGGGCTGGAGCCTACACCAGCCCCCAGTTGGTTCCGCCCCTGCATACCAGGTTCACTTGTTGCAGATGAACACCATTTTGATTATAAGAGTGTTTTGGATGAACAACATTTGGATTCTCATACTTTGTTTATTTCTCTAATTGAACAATGACATATAATTCTGTGCTAAATGCAGGGAGAAGAGAACAATGCCATATAATGATATCATTCTACTAGGTTAATATCAGGTTATCAAAGCATTTTTCCATTTTTCTACTAGGTGTTTTTTTTTTTTTTTTTTGGTACTCCACCAACCACAAAACCATTGAAGTTATAATGTAAGGTTATACTGTAGTGCCGGGATGAAGGGGCCCTGCGGGCGAGAGATATCGTTTAAATTGCTCCATATAATGTAAGGTTACGGTCACACTTTCTAGAAATTGAGGATTATGTGGGCACAAGACCAAGAGCTCGGATTACAAATGCATTTTGCTCTTTCTCCATTTCAATTAACATAGGTAAGATCATTATTATTATTGTGTTACAACTTACAAGTCAATTACAAACATGTGGAAGGTCTGATCAGCATCGATATGTTTCCAGTTTATGTAGGATGAAATTCCCGTTTCTTTTAGATTTCCACTATTTATATATTGTCCTTGCAAATTTTGCCTATCTTTAAACATGATAAGATGTTTATAGCATGTATGTATTTGAGGAAATTGCATCTCATGTATCGAACTAATTGTGATTGTTTTCATCTTTTCAAATCACCGACAATAATAAACAAATCGAGACCCGTCAAATCTTCTAGTAGGTACTCCCTCCGTCCCACATTATTCTTCACAGAATCTTTTTCACGCATGCCGATGTAGATGTTTGACCATAAATATCTTTAGTTACATGTATTATCGGCATATAAAAATTTGATATTTGAATACTACATGTTACGATGAATCTAGTGATATCACATATGATGATATTAATATTAATATTTCTATTCAAATATATGGTCAAAGTTTAAAAGCAAATAGTGTCAAATAGTGAAGTGTGAAGTTTAATACGGGACGGAGGGAGTAGCTTCAAGCCCATAGGCCATAATCCATCAGACCATAAGAGCAAGTCCAACAGCTTCCCCAAGTTGGGGGATTTTAATAAATTTAGGGAATATGAGCCATTTTTTAGCTCCAACAGCTTCCCTATCCCATTCCCCAACTTGGGGATTTCTTCAAAATTCTCATGTTGCTTCCCCAAATCTGTAGAGAGAGAAAGAAAATTTGGGGAAGCAAAATTTAATGCTTGTGCATTTACTCTTTACTATTTTCTATTAAATGTTTGTCTTTATTACTTTTACTATTTCAAACATATATTTCAAATGTAAATATCTTTAATTACATACAATATAAAATTATAAAAAATACATATTCTAAATTTGCGAATTATGACGAACGTAACAAGATCTTACATGACTATATTCAAATGCATATATAAATTTAAATATTATCATATCGGATCTTGTTATGTTCGTTATAATGTGTATTTTAATAATTTATATTTTTCACTTTTTTTTACCATGCATAATTTAAGTTGTTGAAATTTCAAAATCATCTTTGAGTACTAAAAAGGGAAATAAATCAAAAATAAAGTAATAAAATACTAAAATTTAATGTGAATGCATTAAATTCCAATCTCTAAGTGAGAGAAGCTGTTGGAGTTGGAGGAAAAAATGATAAGGAATATTGAGTTTTGGATCCCTATCATGTAGAATGTGGTAGGGAAGCTGTTGGACTTGCTCTAACTCTTCTAGAAAACCCAAAGCCCCGGAAATGATCCGGTCTACCATTCTCTTGGAGGGAAATTACACTGTCAAAAATTGGCGCCATTTCATGTTCCCAAGCCTAAATTAGTACTACACACTCTTCTCCCAACTCCAATAGTTACAGTTCTGAAAACCCCATGAAGACTCCGGCGCGTCGGAGCAATGGGCAATCGCCGTTGGTTAATCCGCAGCGGCAAATCACCGCTTTCTTCACCAAGAAGACCACTTCGTCGCCGAATGCCGAACCCGGCCCGAGTCCGAGCCCGAGCCCGGTGACACCTTCAGCTCTCCAATCGAAATCAAATCCTAAGAAGCCATTGCTGGTCATCGGGCCCTCTCCGAGCAGTTCCCCGGTGACTCCGGTGCCTCCCGCCGGCAATTCATACGGCACCGAGGTTGTTGGGAGAAGGGTTAGGGTTTTCTGGCCGCTGGATGATTCCTGGTACGAGGGCTGCGTCAAGCATTTCGATGAGGATGGGGGTAAGCATTTGGTTGTGTACGACGATGCCGAGGAGGAAATGTTGAATCTTTCCAAGGAAAAGATTGAGTGGCCTGAGGAGAAGACACCCACTGCTAGGAAGGTCCACCGCCGCCTCCTAAAGCGCCGAGCTTCAGTTGTTATTGAAGACGACGATTATTCTGCTGATGAAGATTGGGGAAAGAGTGCTGAAAAAGAAGTGGTGGAGGAGGATATGGAAGTGGACGTCGATGTGGATTTGGAGAATGAGGATGATGATGGAAAAGTAAGTAAGAAGAGAAAGATAGGTGGAGGTGCTGCGAAATCGGTGTCTACGAAAGAAAAGAGTAATTCTGGGAAGGGTCTCTCTTTTTTTAATTTGAAGAAACCAGTTGAGCCTGCTACACAAACTGTGGGTGGTAAGTTCTAGTTTTTCTCTTGTGCTATGTAATATTTATTTTTTTAGTTATGGATTGCTTAGACCTAGGCACCAATTGTTGCAGGTGAGAGAGATTTGGGTATTTCCACGCCTCCAGTGGATGGTGTGACACATAGGTTTGGTGCACGGGAAGCGCAGAAGCTGCGTTTCTTGGGGGTGTAAGTTCTCTTTGGAGTTTGGCAGTTATTAGTCTATTTGAAATTTTTTGTTTTTGCAGTTGCTGAACTGGATAATTGAGAATAGCTGCAAGTGAATGGTTGCTTGTAATTCTTAAGCACTGGTCCATGTATTTGTTGTTTAAATGGTTGTTTTGTTGGATACCATTATCTCACATTTACTTGGGATCTTTACACACAGTGATCGTAAGGATGGAAAAAGACGGCGTCCTGGAGATGTGGATTATGATCCAAATACTTTGTACTTGCCACCTGACTTTGTGAAAGGTTTAGCTGGAGGGCAGGTAATTTTATTACTTGGATACTGATTAGTACTAGGGGTGGAGGAGCCAGGGTGTTTATGGTAGCAACTTTAAGTGAGATCTCTGCTTCTTTTCAGAGGCAATGGTGGGATTTCAAATCCAAGCACATGGACAAGGTTTTGTTTTTTAAGGTAACTCTTGCTATACTATCTTATGTAATTAGCTGTCTCCTATCTTTTTTGTTCTGCCTATAACTTTACTTTGTTGCTGAACAGATGGGCAAATTTTATGAGCTTTATGAAATGGATGCACATGTAGGTGCCAAAGAACTTGACTTGCAGTATATGAAGGTAATTGATCCCATCAATGGAAAATGTAGAGTAGATCCATATGTATATCTTTCATGTGGTTTACTTTGCATATGGGGGGTTAGAGGATTATTATACGAGGTTTCTGCATATCACGTATAGTGACATTATCTGGTCCATTCTGTAGATTAATCCTTTGAGCATCTTTAACTATGTTATTTTGCTTTGTACACTGAAGCTAAGAATGGGTGACTGTTTATGCTGTAGGGAGAACAACCTCATTGTGGTTTTCCTGAAAAGAATTTCTCAATGAACGTAGAGAAACTGGCCCGAAAGGTTGTGCCACTCTCATCTGTATCAAATTTCAGCTACAAACTTGCTCAATTTTCCATTGCACTTTCTTATTTCTGTTTCTGTGACATTGCAGGGCTATCGCGTGCTCGTTGTGGAGCAGACTGAAACTCCTGATCAACTTGAGCTTCGTCGCAAGCAAGAGGGGTCTAAAGATAAGGTGTCTCCTGCTACTTTATCTCTGATGACTTCAATGAATAATGAATAAACAATTTTTTGGGGGTATTTTTTGTTATTTTTATTTCTGAACTCTTGTTTAAATATTTATGAAAATGTTTCTAGGTTGTGAGGCGTGAAATATGTGCCGTGGTTACAAAAGGAACATTAACTGAAGGAGAACTTCTCTCAGCAAACCCTGAAGCTTCTTATCTGATGGCAGTAACTGAAGGTTGTCAAAACTCAGACAATCTGGTAGGAAACCGGGTATTTGGTGTATGCGTGGTTGATGTAGCTACGGGAAGAGTTATAATTGGGCAGGTGTGTGATATCATCAATGATACAGTTTGTGTTTCTCTGTGATACAGGAACTCAGGAAGATCTATACTTTTTATTCTGAAAATGAAAATGGCTTCCAAAACACATTTCAAGGAAATTTTGAAACTGTTAGAAGTTTGAATAAGTTTTGTTGCCTTAAAATAAGATGCTCAATCTCCCCTTACTCTGTTCACCCAACTGAACTTGTTTAAATATGGATGCAGTCACTCTGTAATTTGTTTTCCGTCTAAGTATGCTGCCATTTCGCCCTTGTGACATCCATCTACTCTACAAAGAGTCATTGTTTATTTGCTATTATCTTCTTGCTAGAAATGTACTGAGAGGCCGTGAGGCACCATCGAATTTAATAAGGCAGTTATTCTATCTTATCTTACATGATTAAGCTGGTTCTCATGGATTTATTTTGCTGAAGCAGTTCAGAGATGATTCAGATTGCAGCATATTGTGTTCTGTACTATCTGAGTTGAGGCCAGTTGAAATTATTAAGCCTGCTAAACTGCTTAGCCATGAGACAGAGAGAGTAATTATGCGGAATACAAGAAATCCCTTAATAAATGAGTTGATCCCCCTATCTGAATTTTGGGGAGCAGAAAAAGCCATTAGTGAAGTAAAATGTATCTACCAGAGAGTTAATGATCAAAGGATCTCTGCGTCTCAGAATGATGCTGTTTCACAAACAGTTTATTCTGAAGTTGAACATGTTGGTGACTGCTTGCCGCCAATTTTGGCTGAGCTTGTGTCTGCTGGGGAAGAAGGATGCTATGCACTCTCAGCTCTAGGAGGCACTCTTTTCTATTTGAAGAGGGCTTTTCTGGACGAGTCTTTGCTTAGATTTGCCAAGTTCGAGTTACTTCCATGCTCTAGTTTTGGTGATATCTCTCAAAAGCCATACATGGTTTTGGATTCAGCTGCTTTTGAGAACCTTGAGATATTTGAAAATAGCAGAAATGGAGATACCGTAGGGTATGTGTGGGGAGTCCCTTGTTTTGTATATCAATTTTGGTATTTTTCCTTCATGACATGTGTTCTACTTCCATGAAAACAGAACTCTGTATGCACAGTTGAACTACTGTGTAACATCATTTGGGAAACGGTTACTGAAGAAATGGCTTGCAAGACCTCTATATCATGTGAAATCAATACAAGAGCGCCAGGATGCGATAGCAGGCTTAAAGGTGCATTTTACATCTCTGTGATGTTTTGTAATGCTTCTTTCTTTCTTTTTTCTGTCTGACACTGAAATAAGATCTTAAAATAAATAAAAAAATTTAGCAATACAAATGCAGGATATCAGTAGAAATACAAATGCTTGTCTAGGAATCACTACTAAAACCAACATTATCCATGAATCACTCCTAAACCCTTGGTATACTTAGGCTTCACAACTTGAAAAAACAATGTACATCACAGGATATTATTAAAAAGTTAAATCTGTAAAATCCTCCTACAGGTTCATTGTTTATAGCTAAAAATTAAATTCCGGGAGAAGACAAAATGTTCCTCTAGATTTCATAAACAAAGAGTTATTCCTAATAATAAAAGGAAATAATAGACGAAATTCTGAAAATAAGTTGATAATAAAATAAAAAACATTCCCTAACTATGAAACACTGTTTGTACAAATAGTATCTGAAAAATAAACTACTGAAGTTATGTAGCTTCATTTTAATCCCTCATCAATGTACAATCTGAGAGTTTTTTTTTGGACTTAGATTGCTTCTTCAATGTTATGTGGCAAGATTTACTTGCCTTCCTAAGTTCCTATTCATTAAACCTGTTTCAGTAAAGCTAATGAAGCGAATTCTTTTTAAAGTACTCCCATTTACAACTTTTTTGGACTTGGTTTGAATAATCTTGTGTTGTTTACTCAATCTAAGTTTCCATTCAGGGAATTAATCTACCTTTTGTGGGTGAGTTTCGAAAAGAGTTGTCGAAGCTTCCTGACATTGAGAGGTTACTTGCTCGTATATTTGCTTCCAGGTGAAGTAATGTGGCATCTGTTAAATTGTAATGCTTGAAGCTTTGTTATTAATAGTTGCTCTATGATCTGCTTGTTACCAGTGAAGCTATGGGAAGAAATGCAAATAAAGTTACATTATACGAGGATGCAGCAAAAAAGCAGCTGCAAGAGTTTACATCAGCTTTGCGTGGTTGTGAACGTATTTTCAATGCGTGCTGCTCACTCGCTGCATCTCTGGAAAATGTAGATTCTGGGCTATTGCATCATTTATTGACACCTGGTATGAATTCAGTTGTCATGTGTATAAGCTGTTCCAAATTGTTCTTGAAATTTTCAGCTCAACATATCTGGCAGGAGAAGGACTTCCAGATGTACGCCCAGTTCTCAGAATTTTCAAGGATGCTTTTGATTGGGTGGAAGCAGATAAATCAGGCCGCATCATACCAAAAGAAGGGGTTGATTCTGAGTATGATGATGCCTGCAACAATGTTAGGGAAGTTGAATCCGATTTGATGAAACACTTGAAGGAACAGCGGAAAGTTCTCGGAGATCCGTCTGTAAGAACCTTCGAAAATTCATAGAACATAAGATTTTTTAAAAAAAACTTAATCTTCATCAGATAGGTAAGTTGTAATTTATTCTTTCCTTTTCAGATAAATTATGTTTCAGTAGGTAAAGATTCCTACCTTTTGGAAGTGCCTGAGAGCTTGGGAGGGAGTCTTCCAGAAGAGTATGAAATGCAGTCATCTAAAAAGGTATTGAATTATAAGTACTTTACACCTTCATCCGATTCTCTCGAGAAAAGACTTGTTCATTTTGGGTCACATGAAGGAACTTACCTTGATAGTTCAACATTGACTTATTAGTCCAATCCAATATCTTAAGAGCACTAGGTACTGATTTTTGTTTGAACTTGAGTCTGAATGAAAAATGAATATTAAAGAAAATGAGAGGAAGAACTTGACTTAGTTGGCACTTGGCAGTCTCTTATGAAGTGATGCATGTATGCAGGAGGATTGATCATGCAATATGCATGGAATTTGGAAATGTTTGCCAATGTCAAACACATTTCTAATATATGCTCTCTCATAAATATGCCAAGTTACTAAACTTTTATATCGTGCATTTTTCAACTGCAAATCAATAACATTAGAATTTTATCACTATTCACTAACTTATTGTCACATAGAGATAGAGCACTGGGTACTTAATATTTGTATCCATCATACTCCCTCATGCAGGGTTGTAATCGCTACTGGACACCAGTCATTAAAAGGTTGTTGGGGAAGTTGTCACTCGCTGAATCTGAGAAGGAGTCTAAGTTCAAAAGTATTTTACAGAGATTGGTTAGACGATTTAGTGAGAACCATAGTGTGTGGAGACAACTGGTCTGTTCCACTGCAGGTACATCTTCATTCTAATTTCCAACTGGCTGCATCAGTTTGACATGAACTGATTACATTACCATTGAGCTATTTTTGCTGTTTTTGAGTAAGCATGGTTTTAAAGATGGTAATCTCATAATTCTTCATTGCTGTTTGTCAATTTATGTGTGCCAAATGGAAAATATTGTTATAAATATTCATCACCAATTCCCAAAAAGAAGTTCTTGTGCAATTATGTTGGCTGATCCCTAGGAGGATAAAGGCTTATCATAAGTGTGATATCAATAACTGAACTGAACATATCTGTGCTCCAGGTTTGTGATTCTTCCAAGTAATATTTAGGGGTAAATCGTATAGCTGGAAGTAAAGCTTGAGTTTTAATAATTTGAGCTGTATTGTTTAACCTAAAAGCACATACATCTTACATGGTGAAGTCCCATAAAGAAATTTGGTGTTATCAATGTGCCTAAGCCCCTTGTACCCTGTTCATTTGTAGAATTGGATGTTTTGATCAGCATAGCTATGGCAAGTGACTATTATGAAGGACCAACCTGTCGACCAAGTTTTACTGCTGCATCATCTCCAAATGCAGTCCCATGCCTTAGTGCCAAAAGCTTAGGGCATGCGATTCTAAGGAGTGACTCCCTAGGAAAGGGCACATTTGTTCCCAATGATGTTACTCTTGGTGGTTCTGGAAACGCCACGTTTATCTTGCTCACTGGACCTAACATGGGTGGGAAATCAACACTTCTGCGTCAAGTGTGTTTGGCTGTCATTCTGGCTCAGGTAATTGTTCAACTGTGGGGCCTTAGAATCTTCTTCACATCATTACTGACTTTGATTTTGTTGTCCCAGTTAGGAGCAGATGTCCCTGCTGAAAGTTTTGTGTTATCTCCCGTTGACCGCATCTTTGTCCGGATGGGTGCTAAAGATCATATTATGGCTGGCCAAAGTACATTCTTGACAGAGCTTTCGGAAACTGCCTCCATGTTGGTAAGATGGCAAACCTTTCTCAACTGGTCAATTTTTGGAGGAGACGTGATATATTTTGAGATTGGTGATTTCTATGAATTGCCTGAGGATGTCTGAATCAAAATTAATGAGGCTTAAGAAGAAACCTTGATTCTAGAGGTTACTGATTGAGACAATAGTTATACCTTGATTTTAAACCTTTAGTGGCTGTTGTATACATTTATTAGATAACCCCAGACTGTGTTTTTTTTTATTCTGAACATAACCTTGATGATTATTTCAGTCATTGGCCACCCTTAACTCAATTGTTGCTTTGGATGAACTTGGACGAGGGACATCAACTTCCGATGGACAAGCAATAGCGTAGGTTCTAATGACATCAGAAAGCTCCTGGTTATATGTTATTTTATTGGTTGCATTTGGTGTTTGTCTTTTGGATCTCCTGATCTATCTTTCTTGCTTCTTACTTTTTTCTTTAATTCCTGCAGTGAATCAGTTCTTGAACATTTTGTACGCAAGGTACATTGTCGAGGAATGTTCTCTACCCACTATCATCGGTTGGCTATCAACTTTGAGAGAGATCCCAGTGTAAGTATCTCGAGTTTATATTTACTGACTAAATTTTCAGGAGGTCCCCTAACTTTAGATTTGTTTCATTCATGCACCAGCTTTTCGGTAGTCATAGCTGTTTGGTTGATAGATGGATGTGATGTGTGTAAATACCTTATTGTCAAATTATTCCTGTGGTGTCTAATGAACTCATCCTCAACATGAGAGTGTAAGATTTTGATGCTTGAAAAACTTGCTAATGTTGTCTACTCCCTTTTTTATGATAGATCTCCCTCTGCCACATGGGATGCCAAGTCAGCAAAGGAACTGACGGTCTAGAGGATGTTACGTTTCTCTACCGGTTAACTCCTGGAGCATGCCCCAAAAGTTATGGTGTCAATGTTGCAAGGATAGCTGGTAGGTTACTAGGTTTAAAAGGCTAGCATGGATTTACTACTGAATTTTATGTGCTCTTTAAACTTCCTGGAACATGCGTGTTTGTTACATTTGGGTGCTTATCAAACGTCCATCCTATTATATCGTAGGACTTCCTGATGCTGTACTCCAGAAAGCTGCATCAAAGTCTCGAGAATTTGAAGAAACATATGGTGGTAAGGTGGGACTGAAGGGCAGAGGCTCGTATCTGGACTGGAAAGAAGAGGTGAAGTGTGTAATGAATGATCTGAGGAAAATTCAGTCCACCAAAACTTGTCATGATTCTATCGAGGCTCAAGTTTCTCCCCTAATTGAACTTCAACGGAAAGCAAAGGTACTCCTGGAACAACGTTGACATGCATTCTGACCTTTGTTGGCTATCTAGAAATAGTTAGTTCTGTAACTTCAGTATCTTTGGGGTGCTGTTTGGTACTCCTGAAATTAAGACACATATAGCTTTTTGGCAAGCTAGAAATAGTTCTGGCATACTCTGTTTTGTTCTAGCTACTGAAATGTGGTATCTCGGTTCATGTTGACTGAGACATTGTGCAGTTCAGATGTAATATAGACATCATTGTAAACTCCATTTGGCTCAGGTTTTACGGTTTGAGGTGCCGAATAAATACCTCCATATGATGATCTGAGCAAATGAAATCCAAAATTGATACCATAAACTATTGGATTCCACTCACAAATCTAGTAATTCATCAACACATAAATGTAACTAAGTGTATGTCCTAACTCATGCATGTAACCAAACAATAAAATAAAGCAAGATTTCAGTAGATAATCAACACAAAAAGTGGAGATTAGAGTTCTCACTGTATTAAACTAGAAGGTAGAAAGTACTCCAAAATGGAAAAACTATATCTATGAGGCTCGGCGACTTGCATCCCGCCTTGCTTGTTATTCATCAACGCTTCTAACCATAATCAAAACCGAGAACAAATCTACATCATCCTCGTGCTTGGTCATTAACTCGGGTCCTGGTACATCTGAACAGAGTGATACTGTTGGTGAAACGACGCAAGCTGCTCAACAGCCAAAACACCTTGCTGTTGCTGAGCATAAGAACCCCGAAGAGATGCATTATGTTAGGGAGCTTCATTCATTCCTTAGTATCAACACACACACAATAACACACTAACACTGCTGTAATACAAAGAGATGAAAGCGAGGATAATATATATACCTGCTCTCTTCAGTCTTGTTAACTGCACAAAGAACTTCAAAAAGCACTCCAACGGTCTGGTAATCCTCCACAAGCCGAGCTCTGTTGGTATAACAATGTTAAGGTACCAACATTACAAGAAAGCTGAATCAGCAAAAACAATTTATTACCTTTTAGCTTTATCTCCTTTTCTGAGTTTTTTGAGATCCCTGGCATACCGCTTATAGCGTGGTTTATAGAAGCTCGAAATTTCTTTTGAATCACTCTTCTTAACTCGGGCAGAAGCACTTGTAGCATCGTCCTAAATAACCATTTTTTAATCAAGTTTAGTGAACAATGAATGCTAGTTTTTTTCTTAAGTTGAAGCACCAAGTAGAACATAAAAGGCCCCAAACATCTCCAGTTAAACAGTATACTCTGTAAGCCTAATATCTTACCTTGCTGAGGATATTTCACACACACACACACACTCACTCACACACTAACACACTATTAACACACACACACACACACACACACTATTAACACACAAACAGTCAAACACTAACACACACAAATACTCACACACTATTAACACACACACACACACACTAACACACTATTAACACACAAACAATCAAACACTAAAAAACACTATTAACACACTATTAACACACAAACAATCAAACACTAAAAAACACTATTAACACACTAACACACACACACACACACACTAACACACCACACACACACACTAACACACCACACACACACACACTATTGAGATATATGAAATAATGTGTATATATATAAATACCTGTTCTAATAGCTGGAGAAGATCCGTCTTGAACTGTGGAACGCCTTGGCCACTGGAGGTCTCGTCCAGCCGATGCGCCTTCTCATAGGCATAGAGACGACCTGCATCATATATATCATATCAATGTGATGATGATGATGGATAGAGATATCAGAAAGACTGGGAAAAATTCCTACACAGATAGGCAACGCGGGGCCGTTCTTTCTCGATCTCGCCGGCAATGCGGAGAATCGGCGCGATTGCAGTTCGCAGGGAGGGAGGAACTTGGCTACTCATCATCATGGCAGGCTTCGTGAAGCGCTGCTGCAATGGATTCCATCACTTAAATAGGCTTAGCTAAACGAATTCAATCAGGATATTCATCTTCCTTATTCAAGCCATAACATAATCAAAAATGATGAAAATCAATGGATCAAAAGAGGTAATTGGTGATGAAGAGTAATTTCCGTTCATAATGATTCCGGAAAAATGCAATCTTTTACACAATCACAGAAGCCCTAATTACATAGAATCATCGAGACCGTGACTTATTTCCGCCATTGAAAATGTTGTTGAATTTTGAATTCACACATGTCTAGTTATGTACATGTTTTTCTGAGAAGAAATTTCTCAAAATTTTGCCTAATTTTGTTTTATATGACCAGCGAGCATTCCTACACTAGAACTTAGCAATTGAAAATTTTCAAAAAAAAAAAAAAAAATTTAGCAATTGAAAAGATAAATTTCAATGTAGATAGCATGTTTTAGTGTAGATAGCATGAGTGATATGAGAACAACCTATTCGATATATATATATATATATATATATATATATATATATATATATATATATATATATATAGAGTTTAGAGAGTCAAAATTTATACTAGTGGTCAATTACATTTACCCACTTAAGATTCATGTAATACATGTACTTACCTTATCGTTTGACATTTTACTATATGAATGTTAAATTTATGGTCATTTCTGGTAGACAATTTGTTACTCCAGTAGTAGTGGTTACTGGTTAGTGGTTGGATGTTTTTTTTTAATTGTCTAGTCTGACTAATGGTATTAATTAGAGGCATATTAAGTAAATTATTGTTACATGTGTTGATTTGACCGGTGGATATTTGGTAAATAGTTGGCAATTAAATTTAAGGCGTAATTTGGTAACCGTTGTGAGTTGTTTTAAGCTAGTTTGACTATGTTTTCATCACACATATAGTAATTTACAAATCTAGTAATTCATCACACACAAATGTAATTTAGTGTATATCCTAACGCATGCATGTATCCAAATTATAAAATAAAGCGAGATTTCATAAGATAATCAACAACCAAATTGGAGATTATAGTTGTGTCTTAGTTTGACTTTTCAAAGTGTCTTAATTTGACTTTTCAAAGTCAAACTGAGATGCTAATATCTTTATTTGAGTACGTAAATTCATTTTGAAAAAAGTATTATTTGATAATATATGTTATTAGGAAATGATAATCTAGTATATTAACTTTTTTTGAAAATATCTAGTATATTAACTAGTAGATATTAGTGATCAAATTTGTCTATAGGATGTAAAAGGTTGAAAATACTCAAAAACAGAAAAACTAGATACATGAGGCTCGGCGAATCGCATCCCGCCTTGCTCGTTGCTCATCCCGCTCACGACGCCGCTTACCATAATCAAAACCATGTGCTCCACTAGGGTCCATAGATGCCATCATTGCGAGCAACAAATCTACATCGTCCTCGTGCTGGTCATTCACTCGGTCCTGCAGGTAGATCTTATCAGAGTGATACTGTTGCTGAAACGACGCAAGCTGCTGCTTAACAGCCAAAACATCTTGCTGCAGCTGAGCATAAGAACCCTGAGGAGGGACATCGGCTTTGATCTCGGGGTCAGCAGCTTTAATCTGGTATCAAACAAAGGAAATGAAAATTTGCAGAACAACAGTAAAAACAAACTGCCTAGTGGACTGTGAAAAAGGCATAGTGACGAAACTTTTCTACCTCATCAAGCTGAGGCCTAATGGACAGCAATGACCTTTCCTGCTTGTCATGGACATCCTTTGCAGTAGCTCGAATCTGTTGATGAAGACACTACCACACACACTAACACGTCAAAACACACTAACAAATTAACGCACACACACACTAACACATCACACACACACACTATTGTAATACAACCTCTTGAAAGAGATGAAAGTGAGGATAATACACACTATTGATACGCACAGGCAATAACACAACCCCTTGAAAGAGATGAAGGTGAGGATAATATATATACCTGCTCTATTAGCTGGAGAAGATCCTTCTTGAACTGTGGAACGCCTCTGCCGCTGGAGGTCTCGTCAAGCCGATGCGCCTTCTCATAGGCATAGAGACGACCTGCATCATATCATATGATGAATGTGATGATGATGATGATGATGATGATGATGGACAGATTAATGAAGCGATATCAGAAAGACTGAAAGAATTCATACACAGATAAGCAACGCGGGGGCGTTTGTTCTCGATCTCGTCGCCATCATCGAAAGTACACACACACACACACACATACACACAAACAAAGTCACACACACACACAATTACACTAACACACACACACTAACACCATTGTAATACTAATACCTGCTCTAACAGCTGGAGAAGAGCGGTCTTGAACCGTGAAACGCCTCGGCCGCTGGAGGTCTCGTCCAGCCGATGCGCTTTCACATATGGAGACGACCTGCATATCATATCAATGTGGTGATGCTGGATAAATCAATGAAGCGATATTCGAAAATCAGAGAGAATTCATACACAGATAGGCAACGCGGGGGCGTTCGTTCTCGATCTCGCCGGCGGTGCGGAGGAAGGAACATGGAAGCGAATCCAATCAGGATATTCATCTTCTTTATTTAAGCCATAATCAAAAATGATGAAAAGAGGTGATTGGTGAAGTATAATTTCCATTTCCAGAAATATACAATCTTTTACCCAATAGCAGAATCCCTAATTTCATAGCGTAATCGAGACTGTGACTAATTTCCGCCATTAAAAGAGCTTACTAGCCGCGAATCCGTTGAGGGCACGGCCCGTAAACGACATCCATGGCGGTGTAGCCGTCACCGCCGTCACGGATGACCGTATAACTTTTAACTTAAAATTTGTACATTTTTTATTATCTTAAAATTTTATACATTTTACGGAATGTTTTATTATTTACCTTCTCACAACTTTGCCTAATTTTATTTTATATCACTAAGGAAAAACATTGGGAAAATAAATTAACTTTTAAAGATAAAATAAATGAAAATCTTCATAATCTATCACCATATAAATTATCTTTTCAATAATACAATAAACTTACTGGTTTGATACACATCAAATTAATAATTCAATAATATAACTGGAAAATACATCCTCACTTATTATCTTCTTCTAACAAGAACTCATAAATTGATACTTATTATTTAGATACTAGTCTTGTGGCAAATCCATCCTCCATTTTTCCACTCATGATGCACTCTGAACTTGTCAAAAGTGTAACATTTTTCAACCTGGGTCACCGGATGATACAAGAAGTGTCCCGACAGGGATTTTCCGTAGTAGATCCCTGCCCACCATCCATCATCCTCATAAACCTCGGCTTTCTCGTATAAAGTAAAAAAGCTGACCGGAACATGTGGTGGCTTAGGGCGGAGCTGGTTTGTGGGAATAACCTCAATCAGTGGCCCTGATTCGTCTGGCTTAAGTAGAGTCAGGTACTCTACCTGGTAGAGTTCTCGACCCACCTTGGAGACAATTGTTGCAGCATAATAAGAATTTTCGAACCCCTCATCATCCATCATTACTTCAACCTCTTCATCCGGACTGTAAGAGTATGCCATGGTAGGTTGGGTTTTTTTAGGAGAAAGGTTATACTGCAATGACAGTGAGACTCTAATTAAGTTTAAATAGCATGTGTGATGTGAGAACCGATTAGATATAAATAGCGTTTATAGAGTCAAAATTTATATTAGACTTTTGCCTCTTGGTCAAATGCATTTACCCACTTAAGATTCATTCAATACAATACTCACCTTATCGTTTGACATTTTAACAAATTAATATTGTATCTATCATCTAAGCCCATTTTCGGTAGAAAGTTGTTAGTTGTTAGCTGCTGGTTGTTATCTGTTTTAATTTCTAGTTTTGATTGATGGACATTTGGTAAATAGTCGTTGACAATTAAATTTAAGGGTTCATTTGGTAAGTTTTAAGCTGGTTTGACCATATTTCAATTTGAGCCATTTGGTTTATGGTTATTATTTGTTTATTTGAGTAGGTTTGACTTATTAGTTTTAATACCGCCTATTTGGTAAACTAAAGTTGACTTTTTTTATTGAAGGCCGGCAAATAAGTGTTAATTGTTGAAAGTTATCTCTTTTTACCCGATTGATATTTTTTGCTTCTATCCATTAATATATATGTACTCTATATAGGTGTATTATAAAACAGAATAATCACTTGGACTAGTTCAAATGGACAAAGACATTACCTTGGCTAGGAGAGGTTATTTTATAAATGAACTTATTTTTGAATTGATTCAAACACTAACACTCTGCTTAATTCCCCATGCCGTATATAACAAATGGTGGTTTCAATTAAATAAAACACTGTGCTTCATTTGAATTCCAATTTTAGGACTTTTTTTGCACGTAAACATTAAATACAAGTTTCATAACCCTAGCGTATAAATTCACAACTTATAACTACTAGAATTAGATAGCGGGAAAGAGGGGTCGAACCTGAAGAAAACGGACTCGTTGGAGCGTTTTCACGTAGATGGTAAACATAACTATATATTATATGGAATACAATGAAGTTAGAGAAAACTGAGTTCTAGTTTGTGAACACTAGGACATGACAGTACACTCGATTAGACTAGCAAATATGTTAAACTATAAATACCTAGCCTAAGAAGAAAATACTAAGATTATGCTACACAAACACATTACTTTACCCACACTTTAATTACTTATTGCATAGATTCATCTCATATTTTAGAAGTTACTCTCCTATTCTCTTGAATAAAGTTAGGGAGAGCAGTCGTATTACTTGATAATCCTTACTATTAAATATTAATCCTACCTGCACTTGCCGGTAACACAAAAATATACGTTTGATATTGTTGCGTTACATATTAATTATGTCTAAATATCCTTCAGTATCAGAGTTGAACTGATCTAGAGACGAGATAAGAGAACAATGTCTAAAAGATGGAAATATGAATTTTATAAGAGCTCCAAATACAATACCATGAGAGACTTTGTCGAGTAGGAGTAACCGGCAGGCGATATATAGTCCACATTCCGACTGTGCAGAATAACCGCTCGACTCAAACACAAGAAAACGCAGAGGGGACGACTGATATCCAATCATCGATCTTGTCTTGTTTTCACAGGCCGCATTTTCAACAAACTCTTTCGCGATGGAGCGGAAAGAGAAAGCTGGGCTCAGCCATTTGAAGAAGAAGAAGAAGAATCCCGTCGTCGTCAAAAGACGTAAGCGTTTCCATTCATCCTGCGCATTTCTTGTCTCATTTCTTGAAACCGTGTTTGATCGATCGTCTTGAATGAATCAGGCGCAGAGATATGCTGGGGGAAGCAAGGGGTCTGGAGCTCCGAACAGAAGGCGCGGGCGGCGAAGCTCGAGAAGCAGCTCAAGGCGAGATGGGCGGTTGAGCAGCAGATTGTGGAACAGCTCAGCTCCTTCCAGGCGCATTACGCGAGGGTCATGGTTCCGATCAGGCTCGGCGACGTCGCGCAGATTCTCATGCCCGCCGCAGCGCCGCCGTCGGAGCTAGCGGCGTTCACGTGGCTCGGGGATTGGAGGCCCTCCTCCATCCTCCACCTCCTCGTATCCCTCTCCGAATCCGGCGCCGTCGCTCAGGTCCTGCCCCGGCTGATTAACGAGATCCGCGTCGAGGAGACGGTTATCGATGAACAAATGGCCGAGATCAAGGCCACGTGCGTGCTACATCTCCCGTTTGGGCAGACCAGGCCCAGAGGATCATCTTCTCCGATGCAATCCGTGCAACGAGAATTCGAGAAGATCCACGCTGTTCTCATCAAGGCGCAGAATCTCAGGTCTGCAACTTCATTTCTCTGGTACACGAACTGTTTGATATTGTGACTGAACGTGCTTTACTGTGAATTTGTGATCATCAGATTGAAGACATTGGGATTGGTGTCTAAGAAGGTGCTCAGCCAGACCGATGCAGCAGAATTCCTCGTTGCGTTTTCTGACATTCAAGATTCCATTCATCAGTTCATCACACGCCGGAAAGTTGGAAAGCCTTCCAAGGTTCCCCTTCCCCTGGATCTTTCCGAGCTAAAACCTGTCAAGGTGAGAAGTGTAGCAGCAGGATCTGACATGGCTTCAGCATCAGGATTTGACATGACTTCAGTATCAGCATCTGACATGGCTTCAGCAGCCGGATTTGATGCCTTCTTTTGATGCATTTCTTTCATTTCGTGCACGGATGTTGAATCAGAGATGATTAGAGATTGATGCATTCAGAGAAGATGTAACTGTTAGAATGGTAGGTTTTCTTGCCAGAGACCACTGCATATGAGGTGTGTTGTTCCTCATTGTCACTTTTAGCATGTGAGATGACTGGTATACATTTTTTAGGTCTTACTGTTGTGCTGAATAAGCAATATTGTTTAAATTCTGAAGAATGGTAGATCTTGTTAGAAACAAATGATTACGTCTTTGGTTGTAGATACAGCAAAGACAACTTAGAATGGTAGATTATGCATGATATCGTTGTATGCTGCTGCATCAGTAGTTAGCATGGAATTGAAGGATTCTGAAGAGCTTATCTAGGATCATAAAACCATGTCGCAAAGAATGTGATCATCCATGGCTTCTCTTCAGAATCCTTCAACTAAGTTTTACAAGTCTCTACAAATCACATACCATTCTGTTCTATCTAGTTTCAAGAAGTGAGCTAATATAACCAAGAAAATAATAGTACTCCAAAGGTACACTTTATTAATTCATCAACAATCAATCTGCAGTGTACAAAACAAATGATACAAGTCAAATAGATATATAAAACTCTTCTTCAGACATGCAACCATCTTTTACATAAATGCCACAATGCAATATACAGAAATAACCCAACTAAATAAGCCACTTTCAAGTTGCAGATGTTCAGGAATTCCGATCATCATTCTGAATAAAGCTATGTCACAAAAATGAGATCTTGCAAGTTGTAGAAGCTCTGGGCAACACTGAAACGTCCTTGAGAATCTTCGACTTGTCTGCATCACTGAGAAAACTGGAGCCAAGGGTGACACTTTCGATGAGTAAACCATGGTGGAGCAGCAACTTCAGCATGGCCATTTCCACCTCAATCCCATCAGAAAAGTTGAAGTAGATATGCTTAATACTCAAAGACAGACAACGAGGAAAACAAATTGGATGCTTCCTCCTATAGCCAGCAAGTGGTGAAACCAAAACACTAATGTGAAGGACTTGCAAATTGATGCAACGATCAACCAAAGCCAAGAGATTGCCCCAATGAGAGCGGGTAAATTCAACAACTAATTTGGTTAAACTCCCAAAAGTTACAGGCATCGGGGTTGCAAGAGCCAGCATGGGTGAATCCTTCAATCTCATAACCTTGACACCATCACAACAAGCTTGCATAAACCTGGCAACGCCATCAGGAGTACCGCTACTGGAACAGAAAGCACGAATTTCCACCTCCTTCACAGGAATCGTCTGTTGTATGCAAGTTATTTCTCTAAGCTCAAGACTGTCTAAAACAAGGTGTTGGAGCACAGGTGTATCAAGTACCAGCTTCACATCATCATACTCATGACGCTTACATAGATTGCAACTGTGTAAAATAATCTCAAGCCGCTTTAGCGAAGGAGAAGAAACCTTAAACAGTCGCAGCCTGTCGTGGTGATGATGCCTCTGGATTTTGAGGGTTTGGAGCACAGGACATGCTGATATCAGGTTTTCAAAAGACTCGCTAACAAACTTCACACAGATAAGCTCCAAAACAGCAAGTTTAGGAAGACTAACCACATCTGGAAGTCTAACCGTAAAACTCCCTCTTAGTTTCACGGTCTCTAGGGTGTTGGTGTTGTAGATCGCAGCGGGCAAATCGAACTGGTAATCCTCATCACTGTGCTGCATCGTCGCAACTGCCGATAAAGGTACTGAGGCCAGATCGAGAACACGGACATTCCGATCATATGCAGCGTAGATCCATGCGACGATTTCTTCAAATAAGAATTGATGACGGAGCATGGATTGCGGGACTACCAACCGGAGCTTGTTGATGGGCGACTCGGTGGAGATATGAAAAACCTGATTCACGAACAAGATGAACCTCATGGAATTAGGCCATTGCCAGTAACTGAGATCGAAGGAGCTGAGCGCCGCCTTCCACCGGAATCTCCAGCTTTTGGCCAAGACGCTTGTTCCGATTGCCGCTTTTGTTGGGAGGGAGGAGAGGATCTGGGAAATGAGTGCTTCTGGTAGATTGCTAATTCGATCGACTGGACTCAAGTCGCCGTCGTCGCCGCCGGAACCCTCTTGTCGGCGGCGCTTTGGTGTTGGACTCTCTTCAACTCCTGGATTCTTCAACCCTTCCATCAACCCTTTCGAACACACATCCATGCGAATTCTTTGATTTTAATTTCTCCTTATCTTCTACCAAGGGTTATGATTGTAATTTTACGTTCCTCGGAGTCAAAACAACGTCATTTTGTAGACATTTATAGTTCTGTAGAATGTTTTCACTTAAATTCTCCTCTATCTTTCGGCCAGGGTCAGGATTGTAATTTACACTCCTCTGAAGTCAAAACGACGTCATTCTGTAGACATTTATAGTTCTGTAGAATGTTTTCACTTACATTGTAAACATAACTATACACCGTATAGAATACAATGAAGTTAGGGAGAATTGAGTTTTGGTTTATGAATTACATTAGGACATGACTGTACACTAGATTATTAGACTAACAAATATGTTAAACTATAAATACCTAGTCTAAGAAGGAAATACTAAGATTATGGTACCCTGGGAGACAATTGATATCCACTTCTTCCTTATTCATTGCACCAAAATCACCACGCCTTATTCTCTCAAATATAATTAGAGAGAGAGCGATTGTTTTACTTGATAACACTTACTATGACATTTTTGTCTGAACAATTGCATATCAATAAGCTTACCTACACTTGCCGATAGCATGAGCTACAATATAAGACATTTGAGATTATCTTTAGATGATATATTTATCCCGTTTGAAGATCCTTTAGTATCCGAGTTGAACACATCTAATGATAAAATCAAAGAGTATATAACCGAAATAATCGAGTGTGCGCAGAAATAACCGCTCGGCTCTAACACTAGAAAACGCAGAGGTCATCTCCAATCACCGATCTTGTCTTGTTCAAAAAACTCTCTTGGGAACGGGAACAATGGAGCGGAAAGAGAAAGCCCGGCTCAGCTGCTTGAAGAAGAAAAAAACTCTCTTGGTGATGAAGTATAATTTCCATTCATAACGATTGCAAAAAAAGGCAATCTTTTACACAATGATAGAAGCCATATGGTTTTATATGATAGAGTTCAACATTAAATCTTTTACAAATTTGGGTCTCAGCGGGGATTGAGACCATATGGTTTGGGATTTCTTGTAGTTGAAAAACAAGTGTAATTCATCCTCATCATGCAACCTACATCTGTAGCACATGGCTTGATTGTTCAAATTCCTTTTCCTCCTATTTACCGCTGTTGGTAGAGCCTTGGTCATCATTCTCCAGAGAAATATAGACAGCTTATATGGAACTTTGATGTTCCATAGTTTGTCCCACATCTTTTTCCTCGCGAGGTCTATACAACCTTTTTCTGTTATTGCCAACTGATAGCCTTTCTTCACCGTATATTTACCATCTCTATTCGAGTTCCATAGAGGGACATCCCGAAGGACTGAATCCCTGCACTCTAAGGGCCAATATGAGATGGACTACATACTGTGGAAAAATTGCTCTGATCAATGGTTCTCTCCAAGTTCCATCCTCTCCAATCAAGCTTTCAACTTTCAAATCTGTGTGACTAGACACAATATTGCCTTGTTGTAGTGGATTCGTAATGGTCGGGATCCAATTATCTTCAATCCCCACTTGCTGCCCACTATTCATTTTCTAGGCTAAATTATTCTCCTTCCTGCTTCGACTTGGATATGGTTTTCCACGATCGCCAATGGACTGTTCTACCTTCTAGCTCTCATTTCCAGATGAAAATGGCTGCCAGCTTATCAAACTTTTCCAGAATGCACTTAGGAATCCTAAATATGGTTAGAGGATACAGAGCTAATCCACTAAAGACATGCTTAGCCATAGTGATCCGCCCTGGCACCTGTTAATCAGACTCCGATAGATCTCCTACTTTTAAGCATGGAAATCCAGTTGGATGCCCAGGTACTTCTCTCATACTCCCAGATTATGAATATTCAAAGAATACATAAGGTATTGCCTCATTTCCCCTGATGTGTTGGGGCTGAACTGAACTGAATAGAACATTTATCAACATTGAGCCTTTGCCCCGAAAACCTAGCATATATACAGGTCTAGGGTCTTTCCTATGTCCTCCACTGTTTGATAAGACACTTTAGTAAACAAAATACAATCATCCGCGTACATAAGATGGCTAATTCTCGGCCTACCCCTCGAAATCTGAACTCCCATATTCCTATTTAGAGATACCTTGTGCTCCAACCAGGCAGACATGTATTGTTGTGCAATTATAAAAAGGTATGGAAATAAGGGACAACCTTGCCTCAGCCCTTTGTTGGGGTGAAACTCCTTAGAAGTTCTTCCGCTCACAATTACCTGATTGGACACACCACATAAGCATCCTGATCCAATGTTGAGGGAACTTCATGTTGATCAAAGCCTTTTCTAGGAATCCCCATGAAATCCTGTCATAGGCTTTGTTCATGTCTGGTTTTATTGCTGCAACGCCAACTCTACCTTGTTTCTTATGGAGCAAATGATGCATAACTTCATGCACCAGTAGCACATTCTCAATTATGTTCCTCCCCGGTACAAAGCCATTCTGGCTATCTAAGATTAGTCCCCCTATGCATTTCTTTAGTCTCTTGGCTATTATCTTTTACTTTACATTGCAAAGGGCAATCCAATATCTTATAAATCAAACTCTTGTCCTATTAAAATTCCCAAACAAACTGCATCGATCCTCGAGGGGAATAAGGATTCCATGAGTCAGTCTTGATGAACATCCTCTACATTTTTTTCCTCAAACTCAAAAATCAAAATAAAAGCAAGAACGATAAAGGCTGTTCCGGCTGTCATCATCTGGTCAACATCGATCGGGACTGACAGCGACAGCAGCAACAAGGACCAAATAACGGATTTGTAACTCAGCCCCTTGTCAACACCGCCGCCGCCGCGGGATGGTGACGGCAAGAACATGTACAGCATGTACAGCATAATGAAGACGAACCTCATCCACCACGGCAGCCGCACCTTCTCCTCGTGGCTCAGAATCAACATGCCAGACGACATCACGGCGGCGGCCATCACGTGGAAAAACTGGTCGGAGATCATGCCGGACGGCCGCTCTTCGATGTGCTCCACCGCGCCTTTGGGGTCGATTCCGGTGCCTTCAGGCGCATCGCAGCTAGCTACCACCGGAGTTGACATCAATTAATCAGTAACCTGAATTAATTATGTGAATTTTGGGTGAAATCTGTATACACTAAACCTGGTATATATAGTAGTAGATTTTCTCATGCAATTTGTATTTGAAAGTTTAACTTTACAATTCCGTTTTTGAACACTTGTATTAAGATTCCGTCAAGAGTCAAGACTATTATTTACATAGTTGAGTAGGTTTGACTTAATTTATCAGTTTTAAGACGGCTTTGGTAAACTTAAGTTAATTGTTTTAAAATAAAATAGAAGCTGGAATATTATATAAATAATCCTATTTTTAAATTGATTCCCACAATAATGAAAGGTAATTTTAACACTTTTTTTTTTATGTAAAAATCAAAAGCAAGTTCCATATATAATCCCAGCATATAAATTCACAATATCTATATTAATACATCGAGATAAAAAAATCTTTAAATGCACCTGCAATTTATAACTACTATAAAATAGATAGTGGGTATATAATAGAGATCGAACCCGAAGGAAAATGGCACGCTAGCTATCTAGAATATATGTTTTCACTTAGATTGTAACCATGACTATACACGATATAGAATACAATGAAGTTAGGGAGAATTGAGTTTTGGTTATGAATTACATTACTAGATTAGACTAACAAATATCCCAGCCTTTGTTCAGGAATTCCAATCACCATCTGAATAAAGCCATGTCACAAAAATGAGATTTTGCTCTCGATCGGCAACAATGATACCTCTTTGACCACTTGATACAAATTTGTATAGATTTTTTATAAAAAAAAAAAAAAAAAAGTTGTAGAGATTCCCGTCGATGAATGTCTGCAATTTTGCACAATGACATGGGGGATTTTCAACTCATACATTTTTAATGATTCCCTTCATAGTACAACTTGGCAATTGAAATATCTCTACAATAATAAATAAACTTCAAGTTGACAATTCAATAGTATAAAAGGCAAGTACATCATTCCTTAGAATTTTTTTAAAAAAAAATCATTCCTTAATTATCATCTTCTTCTAACACAAGAACTCATACATTAATTTTATCATGAAAACATAAAATAATAGCAAAGGATGATCACAACTATTTTGTGGCATTCTTGTTGCAGATCCATCTCCCGTCTTTCCACTCATGATGCATTCTGAAACGGTCAAAACTGTAGCACTTTTCAGCTCTCGTCCCCGGATGATAAAAAAAATATCCCGACAAGGATTTCCCGTAGTAGATCCCCGCCCACCATGCTTTATTTTCGTACACGTCAACATCCTCGTATAGGGTAAAAGACGTGACAGGAACGTGCGGTGGCTTCGGGCGGAGCTGGTTCATCTGAATCACCTCCCGCCGCCCTGATTTGTCTAGTTTAAGAAGGGTTAGGTATTCAACCTGGTAGAGTTCCCGGCCGACTTTGGAGACAATTACTGCGGGGAAAAATGAGTTCTCTAACCCCTTTTCTTCCATCATTACTTCCACCTCTTCCCCGGGACTGTAAGAGTATGCCATAATAGGTTGGTTTTTTTATTATAAGAGAAAGGTTATATTTATACTACCAATGACATTGAGATTCTGTTTTAGTGTAGATAGCATGAGTGATGTGAGAACAACCTATTAAATATATATATATATATATGTATATAAAGTTTACAGAGTCAAAATTTATACTAGTGGTCAATTGCATTTACCCACCTAAGATTCATGCAATACATGTACTCACCTTATCGTTTGACATTTTAACTTATGAAATTTAAATTTAAGGCCATTTCTAGTAGACAATTTGTTATTCCAGTAGTGGTTACTGGTTAGTGGTTTGATGTTTCTCTTTTTAATTGTCTAGTCTGACTAATGGTATTATTTAGAGGCATATTAGAAAATTACTGTTGCATGTGTTGATTTGACCAGTGAATATTTGGTAAATAGTTGTTAGCAATTAAATTTAAGTCATTGTTTGGTAAATAGTTGTTAGCTGTTTTAAGCTAATTTGACCATTTTTCAATTAACAATTAAATTTAAGTCGATGTTTGGTAAGTAGTTGTGAGCTGTTTTAAGCTAGTTTGACCATGTTTTCAATCTTAAGCATTTGGTTAATAGTTATCATTTCTATATTTGAGTAGGTTTGACTTATCAGTTTTAAAACTGCCTATTTGGTAATTTTAAGTAAACGGTAGTTAATGAGTACTGTAATTTGTTGGAAGTTATCTTTTTACGACTTGCTATATCACCATGTGTTACAATTAGTTTCCTTGAAAATAAAAATAAAAAGTTTAAAAGGTGGAATATTTTATATGTGGTCCTATTTTTAAATTGTTTCCCACTGCAACACGATCTCTTTGTTTGAATTCCAATTTTAACACTTTCTTGCGCTAACCCGCAAATGCAAGTTTCATAATCCTAGCGTATCAATTCACAACTTTTAACTATTATAAAGTAGATAATGGGATATAGGGGTCGAACTCGAAAGAAAACGGGGTTGCTGGAGTGTCTCCACGTAGATTTTAAACATAATTACATGTTGTACATAGAATACAATGAAGTTAGGGAGAATTGTGTTTTGATTTGTGAATTACATTAGGACATGAAAGTACACTCATTAGACTAACAAATATGTACTAAAACTGGCCTAAGAAGGAAATACTAAGATTATGGTACCTTGGGGACAATTGATATCCACTTTTTCCTTACTCATTGATCACCAAAACACACCACCTTAATTAGTTCAGCCATTGGAACTGGTGTCCAAGAAAGTGCTCAGCCAGACCAATGCAGCGGAATTCCTCGTCGCGTTTTCTGCAATTCAAGATTCCATTCATCAGTTCATCACACGCCCCTTCCACTGGATCTTTCCGAGCTAAAACCTGTCAAGGTGAGAAGTGCAGCAGCAGGATCTAACATGGCTTCAGCATCAGGATTTGACATGAGTTCAGTATCAGGATCTGACATGGCTTCAGCAGCAGGATTTGACATGAGTTCAGTATCAGGATCTGACATGGCTTCAGCAGCAGGATTTGATGCCTTCTTTTGATGTGAATTGTCAATTGTGTCTATATATATAGCCTTGCATCTATCTCGATCTGTTAAATTATGTTCTATCTAGTTTCAAGAAGTGCCATATATGTTGAGCTAATATCAAGTAGAATTGTAGAAATGAATCAAGGAAATAATTCTATTGCTGAAAATAAAAAGTACACTCTAATTCATCAACAATTTGCAGATTACAAAAATGAGATCTTGCAAGTTGTAGAAGCTCTGGGCAACATTGAAACCTCCTCGAGAATCTTCGACTTGTCTGCATCACTGAAAAAACTGGAGCCAAGGGTGACACTTTGAATGAGTAAACCATTCTGGAGCAGCAACTTGAGCATGGCCATTTCATCCTCAAGCCGATCAGAAAAGTTGAAGTAGACATGCTTGACACCATCACAACAAGCTTCCATTAACCCAGCACAATTACTGGCACAGATAGCACGAACATCCACCTCCTTCACCGGCATGCTCGGCTGTATGCAAGTTATTTCGCTAAGTGTAAGACAGTCTAAAACAAGGTGTTGGAGCACCGGGGTGTCGATCATCACCTTCGGATCAGCATACAAATAAATACACCTTTTACATTCAGTGCAACTGCGTAAACTAATCTCAAGCCGCTTCAGTGAAGGAGAAGTTACCTTAAACAGTCCCGGGTCGCGGAGGTGATGATACCTCTGGATTTTTAGGGTTTGGAGCACAGGACATGCTGATATCAGGTTTTCAAAACACTTCACAGAAACAAACTTGACACAGATAAGCTCCAGAACAGTAAGTTTAGGCAGACTAACCACATGATCGGGAAGTCTCACCGTAAAATTCCCTCTGATCAGCCTGACTGTCTCTAGCGTGCCGCTAGAGTACATTGAAGGGGGCAATTCGAACTGGTAATCCTCGTCCCTATGCTCCATCGTCGCAACTGCTGATAATGGTAATGAAGCCAGATCGAGAACACGGACATTCCGAGCGATTGCAGCGTCGATCCATGTGACGAGATCAACTCGGAAGTACCAATAGACCTTGGACGGCGGGATTACCAGCCGGAGCTTGGTGATGGACTCGGCCGCGTGGTTTTCGAACACCGAGTAGACGAACTCGGCGACAATCGGGCCATTGCCAGTAGCTGATATCGAAGGAGTGGAGCGCCGCCTTCCACCGGAATCTCCAGCTTTTGGACAGGACGCTTGTTCCGATAGCCATTTTTGTAGGCAGGAGGGAGAGGATTTGAGAAATGAGTGCTTCTGGTAGATTGCTGATTCGGTCGACTGGATTCATGTTTTTGCTCATTCTGTAGATTGCTGATCACGTCTATGATTTTATATTACCCATACGGCCCAGCCCAATCTGTACTCAAACATACTAAAGTTGACTTCTCACAGTCTACACATAAAATAATATTTATAAAATTACTTTCTGAAAAATATATGTTACAATGAATCTAATAATATTATTTATGTATTAACTTATCATTACAGTCAAAGTTTTCAAAGTTTGACTTTGAAAAGTCAACTGTGCAATTTGAGGTAATAGGCATAGTTGAAGATATTCGGTCAAAGATGCTAAAATTTGACTCGATTCCAGTTATCCCAGCTCAGCACAATCCCAAAATCTTTTTCTAGTCCAAGATGCTAAATTTGACCAAACTTTTTAATACATAAATAAATTAAAATATTATCATATACTAAATAAATAAAACATTATCATATTTAATAGTATTAAATATTAAATAAAATTCACAATATTATAATTGTTTTATTTCATTTTTGCATACTATTTAATGAGTACTAGTGCTTGGGATTACTAGTTTTCCAAGCATGCAATTGACTTAGACACCATAAATGAGAATGGAATGTTTTGCAAGGAAACCACTATAGCCTGTTTTTTGTTTTACTTTTTATCTACTTTATTTCAAAGTAAAGTGGTTTTTGTGTTTGGTAAGTTGCTAAAAACTAGCTTATTTAGAAAGCATAAACTATTTTTAGTATCAAAAGTAGAAGTAGGTTATATCAGCTTTTAAAAAAAAGTATTTTTCACCCTACTTTGCTTTTAAACACAAGGTTTAGGGAGCCAATTGAATCTCTCTTGATAAATTTGAAATGGTAAATTTGAATTTTATTTTAAAAAAAGATGTTGATATCAAAGGTCGATTACTAAGGCCCTGTGTGGTTCAGGTTTTAGTTTTGGGTTTTGGTTTTAGTTTTGCCCAAAACCCAAAACCTTGTTTGTTTCGCACAAAGTTTTGGTTTTTGGTGCAAAACCAAGTTTTGACAAGGTTTTGACTTTTCATTTATTATATTTTTCTTATTTTTTCATTTTTTTAAAAAAATTAGGACAAATATATAGTAAACTAAATACATTTTATAAAATATAAGATAAAAAGTATTTTTTATTAATAAATTATATAATAAAATAAGTTTTTTATAAATTATTATATTACATAAGTAATAAACATATGATTGATAGTTCATCATTTTATTCTAAAAATATTATGAACATTATAAATCTGCTAAAATTAAATATTTTATAATTAAAATTTAACATGAAAAAATAAATTTGTAAAAATCGTGTTTTGACCCAAAATTGATCATTACAAATAGTTTAGTAACTACACACTTGATTTTGTCTTTTGTACTTAGTCGAGTTAAAATTGTATACCCTGAACGGTCGAGTCAAAATTTATAATCTTATTCTAATTTTAAAATAATAAAATTTAGTCAAAATTGTTTTTTTTTTTTTTTTCAAAAATTAACATCTCACCCTTCTTAATCAAAAAATTAAATATCACTCATCTAGATAATAAGTCTTGGGTTGGGTTTATACTTTTTATTCAAAAATTGACGATTTATTATTTTAATATTATATTAAACTTAAAGTTATGCATTATTTGAATTATTTGAGTCAAATTAAAATTGTTGACCCCATCCAAAATTAAAATTAAAATTTTGGTGCAAACAATCCAAAATTTTTATTTGATCATAAATTCATAACCCAACCTGATATAAAATGTTTTATAAAATATTATCTGGCCCGGTCTAATATACCAAAAATTTTATTTGATTAAATATTATGAATGACTAAGTAAAATCAAATGACATGTCAAATTTTCAATCCAAAACTAAAATAATAAAATATATACATAAATTCAAAACCCAAATACCCAAACCTTCCAACCACACAAGGTTTTACCCAAAATTAACCTAAAACTGATTTTGATCAAAACCAATTCCAAAACCAGATTTTGCTCAAAACCCAAAAACCAAACCCAAAACCCAAAACCAAGCTAACCACACAGGCCTAAGGTTTCAACGTATGTCAAAAGTGCAGTCTTCAGTAAAAATGCCACTTGTCACTTGAGCTATTTTAATTGCAGTCTTTAAATAACCTTGCAACAAACTCCTTCAAAATGAAAGAAAAATCTACAATGCCTAAAAGTAAAAGTAAAACCAGCACTGTCAATTTCACAGCAAAAAGCTTGTTTCTCAAGGAAGGCTGAAATGCTTAATATCAAGGTTTGAACTTTTGATATGAAATCTAGCAAAATAAGTTAGTCCTAAAACATAAAGCCTGAGATCCCTACGTAGCATTCTGCGCTGGTAACGTAATTACCATTTTAATCTAAGATAATATATTACCACTGAATCTAAGATAGAATCTCACTAATACCAGAACATAATTAAGTATGCTTCTTACGCCTGAGATAGGTCAGCAAAGGCCTAACAAGATCATCAGCAGCAATTCTTTCATCAGCACTCTCTCTCCTTCGCTTGACTCCGATAACCGAGCTAATATTTTTCTAATCACAAAAACAAGGTTATATAACTACAGGATTATTGATAGCTCAAGGACAGCTAATGAGCAAAATAGAATATACATTGTGGTTCTTACCTCTACGGGGTCTTTTGTGAGCTCTTGCATTGTGTCATTTGAAATGTCCTCCTTCAATGAAGGAGCTTGTTTCACAGCATCCCGAGTTTGCAACTCAATTTGAAGGGCTACCAAATTCTTCTCCATCTCAATCATGACCTTCTGCAGTTTCCCTTTTTCTTTCTGCGAAATTCCGTTCAAGATTCATATCATCATAGGACTAGTTAGTAGTTACTGAAGGTAGTTTTAAAAAGCGTGTGGGGATATTACCTCAGAATCTTCTGCCAACTCCAACAGCTTCTTGTATTCCACATATTTGTTCTCCAGTTCGATCAGATGCACCTGCAGTTTACCATTTTCTTTCTGCAAAACCTTCACGGATCATATCATGAGTAAATAAATGGAGTATATTATAGGACCAGTCACTAAAAATTACTTCAAAAATAATTTTGGAATAGGACCTTGTGATCTTCTGCCAAGTCCATAAGCTTCTTGTTTTCCTTATGTTGTTCCGCGAGTTTCTTCTCCAGTTCAATCATGTACGACTGCATTTCCCACCTTTCCTTCTGCAAAAGTTTTGTTTAAATCGCATATTCGATGAGTACATATATAACAGAACTGCTTACCAGTTACCAAAACTTACTTCAGTTGTGTATTGAAATAGGACTGCCTACTTCAAAGGCATATTCAAATAATACCTCATGATTGTCTGCCAACTCTAACAACTTGTTGTTTAGCTTCAGCTGCTCTGCAAGTTTCTTCTTCAATTCAATTATGTCCAGCTGCAGTTTATAATTTTCCTTCTGCAAATATTAACTTATAAGTGAATATCATCATAGGAAAGCTTACTCGAAGCTATTTCATAAGCACATAGGAACAGTACCTCACGATCTTCTGCCAACTCCAGTGACATACTGTTTTGCTTCTGTTGTTCAGAGAGTTTATTCTCCACCTGAATCAAATCCAACTGTAGTTCAACAGTTTCCTTCTGCAAGATTGTGTTCAAAATTCATCTCATGAGTAAATAAATAAATATTACTATGCAAGTATGCTTACTTTATAAGCACATTCGAATACTATACCTGAATATCCTGTGACAGCGCCAACAGCTTCTGGTATTCCTTATGTTGTCCCAGAAGCTTCTTTTCCAATTCCATTATGTATAACTGCATCATAAAAATCACATCAGAGTGGCAATGAGCGTGTATTATCGTAGACTGCTTACTTCTGAAGCAAAATGGAATAATACCTCACGATCTTCCGCCAACTTCAACAGCTTCTGCTGTGCCACAAGCTTCATCTCCAGACCAATCATGTTCAACTGCAGTTTGCCATTTCCATTTTTACAAAACTATGTTCAGAGTCATATCAGGAGTGGATAATATCGCTAACTTCAGATGCATATATGATTAGTAATACCTCACGATCGTCTCCCAACTCCAACAGCTTCTTGTTCTCCTTCTGATATTCCACGAGCTTTTTCCCCAGTTCCATCATCTCCATCTGCAGTTTTGCCTTCTCCTTCTGCAAAATTTTATTCATACAAATAGTTATCATGGAACTTTAAAAGCATAATGTAATACCATGTACCTTGTGATCTTCTGCCAACTCCAACAGAATCTTGATATCCTTCCTGAGTTTGCTTTCGAGCTCATCTCGCTGTGCTAACATTAAATCTTCTGTAGACTTCCAAAACAACATAGTTCGAAGCGATTCCTCCCGTTGTTGCATCTCCTCATAAAGTGTCATCGGTGGCGGAGGGTGTAGAATCATTTGGCTAACAAGCCTCCTATGTTCCCAAGGGTGTAGAACGATTTGCTCACATTCTTTTTTAATCTCCGAAGGCTCGGCCATGTTTCAGAAATCCTTACATATATCAAATGTGCAAACAGAAGTACTATCAGAAACACTGATGAAGGGGAATGGTTAAAAACCAAACCTGAAAACTGGCCCAATCAAGCATCAACTACATGCTAAATTCGAAAAATCTATGTTCAAATCCCAAAATTGCATCATATATAACGAATTAAAGCGGGATCTTTAATCAAAAATTAAAGCATAAAGACACAACGCACAACATGGAAATTTAACTTACTAAAGCTAAAATCGCAGAATCTATAAGGGGCAGAGTAAAAAGGTTCCATTTTTATTGGTTTTGAAAATGAGTAAAAAAGTTCCATCAACTTCAATGATTCAAACAAATGAAAAATGAATACCACCAAAAGGCAAAAGAACAACAAGCAGAGCTTAATTCAAAAGGTACAATAAGCACTAAAAAAGTTGAATTAAAACTATGCTAATAGAAATATGCAATGGGAAATGAAATGAAAACCTCAACAAAAGTATTATGAGGTCTTTTAGATACCTGCAAGTGGAAAACAGTAAAGACGGCGGGAAATATCACCGGTCGGGAGAATTTCGCCGGAAAGAGCCGTCTTTTTCAACGGAGTTTATATTACCAAGACAGGGTGAAGAACCGCCTTTTTGTAGGGTGTCACACTTGTGAAAAGGTTTAGGCGTGTGCACACGCGGTCCATATAATCCTTAGGCCCAATTTAGCTCATGTTTGTTAGAGCTAATTTCTTGTTGTACTGAATTGAATTGAACTAAACTGAAATGAATTTAAGTGAAAATTAATGTATTGAGAAAAAATCAACATAACTAAACTAACTTAAATTTCATACAATTACATTTGTTACTGAACTGAACTAAATTAAACTAATATACTGATAAGATTTGGCATTATAAGTTATGCACATAACCAATCAAGCCTTATAAGTTATTCACATAACCAATCAAACCAGTTATATTCAATTTTATTTTTATTTAACAACAATCAATTTTATTTAATTCAATTCAAGGGCAATTAATTTATCTCCTTTAAACTAATTTTAATTTGATTCAGTTAAGTTTAAGTTAAAACTGATTCAAAACCCTTACAACGTGACCAAGTATAATTGACAATGACCCATATTTCATGTTAGCGTCACAAAACTCAACATCTCCATCGTTAGTGCAATCTAAGTGTTGACTATCTCAACCTCATCATCATTAATAGTAACCATATCCTAGATGTCACGTTAACACCACCAGAATCGCAATATGCAAGTTGGAAGCCGATATGCACCACTAGCATTCAATCTTTACCACTGTAATCCAAAGCAATATTTACCATCTAATACTCTTATCACTAATGGATGAACACCAACATAAGATTATGAGGCGTGGTATACAAATGACAACAGATTAATTGAGGTAAAACACGTGAAAGATGTAAAAATTGTAGTATGCCATTGAGGCATTGCCCACATGGTCACCACCGCATCTTCCTCAGTCAAGTGAAGATTTTTACAGTCTCACCAATGTGTGAACGACAATCGAACGAGTATTGCTCTACCATCAATTTATCACCCCCACATGACTACTATCACAACTTTCTCATATAATGTGCATACAGTATTTACATTTTAATCCCAAATTTTTATTTAAAAAGTGTCTTGCCTTTTATTAATTGTAGTCATAGACCCTATGAAAAGTGGCTCGCTATTTCCCATTATAGTCAATTATTCAAAATATTAGTGATAGGAGTAGTCAATTTTTTCGTATTAAATGTGGAAAAGTAATTTAAACATAAATAGAAGGGCATGAATCTTAAATTCCATGTACTCCAATGCCGCTAAAGTACTTCTGTGAAATGAGTCCAATGAAATTCCTTTTGGTGCTCGTGGGCAGAATTGGGGTTTGGTCCGAAAAAATAAGGTAAGTGTTCTTAGTTTGGTAAGGTCACGCAACCCGAAAGAAGCGGGAAGTACAATTTTGAACCAAATTGGTACCGAGTTTCGGTTCAATCAACCTCGTTTTCTGCTCCATACTCGAGCACTCGCACTCAGCTATAAATACCCCCCCAAAAACCCATTCCGTGGTCATAGCCAGAGAGGTGAGAAGACGGAGGAATCAGGGGCAAGAGGGTAATTTAACCCAGCGTCTGCAGCCATGGAGAACGGGAGCGGAGATTCTGGGGTGGGATTTATGGAGAAGAGAAAGAGAGGGAGAGGGAGGCCTAGAAAGACTGATCGTGATGTTGCAGAGAAGAAGGAATCGAAGGCAGGGGCTGTTGCAGAGAAGAGGAGAGGGGGGTGGAGGCCTGGGAAGAAGCTTCCATGTTCAGAGGATATAACACTGGTTAGAGAAGAGGGAAATGATGCGGGGAAGAGAGGCAGGCCCAGCGGCGATGAAGAGAAGCAGAAGAGGCCGAGAAATGAGGTTCAATTGGAGAGTGATGAGAATGGAAGATGTGGTGATAAGGGTTTAGTGAAAAGCTCGAATCTTGAGGGAGAATTGAAGATCAATGGTGGAGGGGAGACTGGTGGTGAAGCTGTTAAGAAAAGAGGGAGGCCTAGGAAGGTGGGGAATAGCAGCTGTGAAGGGGTTTTGGAGCAAAGTTCAGGTCTTGAGGGAGAATTGAAGATCAATGATGAAGGGGAGATTGGTGCTGAAGCTGTTAAGAAGAGAGGGAGGCCTAGGAAGGTGGAGAATCGCAGCTGTGGGGTTTTGGAGCAAAATTCAAGTCTTGAGGGAGAATTGAAGATCAATGGTGAAGAGGTGATTGGTGTCGAAGCTGTTAAGAAAAGAGGGAGGCCTAGGAAGGTGGAGAATCGCAGCTGTGAAGGGGTTTTGGGGCAAAGTTTGAGTCTTGAGGGTACAGAAGGGGAAATGGGACAAGGATCTGCTGAGGCTCAAGTTGCTGTTACAGAGGGGAAGAAAGGGAGAGGGAGACCGAAGAAGAAGTTACAACAGGAAAAAGAGGAGAATCCCAGTTGTGAAATGGTTTTGGAGCAAAGTTCAAGGCTTGAGGTTACAGAATTGGGACAAGGATCTGCTGATGTCCAAGTTGCTGTTACAGAGGTGAAGAAAGGGAGAGGGAGGCCGAAAAAGAAGCTGCAACAGGAAAAAGAGGAGATTCCCAGCTGTGAAAGGGTTTTGGAGCAAAGTTCAAGTCTTGAGGGTACAAGAGGAGAATTGGGACAAGGATCTGCTGATGCCCAGGTTGCTGTTACAGAGGGGAAGAAAGGGAGAGGGAGACCGAAAAAGAAGCTGCAACAGGAAAAAGAGGAGATTCCCAGCTGTGAAAGGGTTTTGGAGCAAAGTTCAAGTCTTGAGGGTACAAGAGTAGAATTGGGACAAGGATCTGCTGATGCCCAGGTTGCTGTTACAGAGGGGAAGAAAGGGAGAGGGAGACCGAAAAAGAAGCTGCAACAGGAAAATGAGGAGATTCCCAGCTGTGAAAGGGTTTTGGAGCAAAGTTCAATTCTTGAGGTTACTGAAGGAGAAATAGGACAAGGATCTGCTGGTGCCCAAGTTGCTGTTACAGAGAGGGAGAAAGGGAAAAGAGGGAGGCCAAAAAGGAAGTTGCAACAGAAAAACGAGGAGAATCGCAGCTGTGAAATGGTTTTGGAGCAAAGTTTAAGTCTTGAGGTTACTGAAGGAGAATTGGGACAAGGATCTGCTGGTGCCCAAGTTGCTGTTACAGAGGGGGAGAAAGGGAAAAGAGGGAGGCCTAAAAGGAATTTGCAACAGGAAAATGAGGAGAATCGCAGTTGTGAAAGGGTTTTGGGGCAGAGTTCAAGTCTTGAGGTTACTAAAGGAGAATTGGGACAAGGATCTGCTGGTGCCCAAGTTGCTGTTACAGAGGGGGAGAGAGGGAAAAGAGGGAGGCCGAAAAGGAAGTTGCAACAAGAAAGAGAGGAGAATGTTGCTATTGCTTGTAATGGGGCGGGGTATGGTGGAGTTCAAGAGGAGATGGAGGTAGTGAGAGATGTGCTCACAAAGGAGGTAGTAAAAGATGAAAATGTACTACATTTGGTTTTATTTACTACTTGTTTTCAAGTTGTTTCATTAACTGTTTTCTGTATCTCACTTTTCAGGATTGCTTAGCTTCCAACAAGTCCCACTGCCATCAGTGTAAAAGAAATGACAAAGGAAAGGTTGTTCAGTGTTCCAAGTGTAAAACCAAGCGCTATTGCTATATGTGCATGGCTAGATGGTATGGTGAATCACATCTGCAGACTGACTTTGAGTTTCTCATATGTTGATGTTTTCCAGTCTTCTGCTCATTATTTGTTGTATGTGATTTTGGTTTACCTTTGTTGCTGTCAACTGTCGTCTGTCGTTTAAAGAGTCTATCTCATTGTTTTGTGGCTTACATGAGTTTACTTTTGAGCAGCAGATTTCTAGCCATTTAATTCTGTATCAGTGTTGCTAGATATATCAATCCAGCTGGTCATTAAATCATTTTGTGACTTCATTTAGGTACCCTAATGTTCCAGAAGAATATTTTGAGAAGGAATGCCCTGTTTGTCGCAAAAATTGCAATTGCAAATCATGCTTACGATTGGATACGGTTAGTTGCCTTATGCATGCATTTGACCTCACTGTTTATTTTTATTTTTTTGCCTTTTGCATTTAGGCATCTTGTTTTTTCACATACTAAATTCTTGCAGGATTTAAAAATAGAATTGGACATTACTAATGAAGAAAAGATTGAGTGCGCTAAGTATCTTCTAGAAATGCTTCTTCCATTCCTTAAAAAATTTGATGCCGAACAGACGCTGGAAAAGGAGATAGAGGCAAAGCATAAAGGTAATAGTGTGTGAAAAGCAGAATTCAATCTGCGCTAAGTATCTCCTACATGATTCTTTTTTGTAATGATGACACCTGATGCATGCCTTAAGTAGGATGTAACCACGTGGCTTTGTTTTATGATGTGCTTGGTGAACATGATTACCTCGTTAAAAGGAATATAGAAGAATGGTTGACCGTGAGAGCCTTGGTAAATTAACCATGCTTTAATCAAGTAGGTTTGTTGCATAATGATAATCACGTGCTGATTTTCTGGTTCTATCTAAATAACAATGCCTTCTGGACAAGTCTTATCATGTACAAATATTATAAGCTCAAAATTGTAAATTTATTGGACAACAATTAGATTACTTACTGCATTACTATGCTTTTCAGCCGTTCCAATCTCAGAGATTAAGGTACCAGATGCTGAGTGCGAGGTGAATGAAAGGATGTATTGGTAGGTTTCTTGTTTTGATCTCTCCTTGCAGTTGATATTTGACATACAATATGGTTTATAATAGTTTTTGACGATTGATTTTACTGCAGCAACAACTGCAGAACTTCTATATTTGATTATCACCGGAGCTGCCCCCAATGTTCATATGATCTTTGTCTTAGTTGTTGTCGAGAGATAAGAGACGGCTGTTTGCGGGGCAGTGATAAAGGGAGGAATGTACAGTTTGAAGACCCTGGACCAGAGTACTTGCATGGTGAGAGTGATGGTGGCAAAGGTACAACTAGACAGCGTAACTCTGAAGCTGATGTCATAACAATTCACAATGTAGAAGTTGTGGATAATTATACTCAGCTTGTAAAGGACTGGAAATCTAATGATGATGGTAGCATTCCCTGCCCTCACCCTGATCTTGGTGGTTGTAGTAAAGGGGTTCTGGAACTGAGGTCCGCATTAGCAGAAAATCCTCTCTCAGAATTGCTGAAAAAGGCAGAAAAGTTGGCCAGTGAATATAAAGTTAAAGATGCTCCTGAGACATCTCAGCAATCATGTTCCTGTTTGAAATCTCCAACTGAATTAAGTTCTGGTAACCTGCGGAAAGCAGCTTCTCGTAAATCATCTGACGACAACTTCTTATATTGCCCCAATGCCTTGGAAGTTCAGGAGGCGGACCAGAAGCATTTTCAAGGGCATTGGACGAAGGGAGAACCAGTAATTGTAAGAGATGTGCTGGAAACTACATTAGGTTTAAGCTGGGAACCCATGGTTATGTGGCGGGCTTGTCGCCAGATGAAGCATCCTAAGCATTCTCATCTATTGGATGTGGCAGCCATAAATTGCCTTGATTGGTGTGAGGTTAGCTTTTGAAATTTTCACTTATTTGCTGTGTTCTTTTTTATCAGATTCTGGAACTTAGAGATATGCTGAATGATATTTTGTCATTTTTGTTGATATCCTGTATAAATGATTTTGATCTAAAATAAAAGAATAGTGGTTTGGAAAGTGATAGTGAGAATGGTTTTTAAGAAATTCAATTATAGCTGCAAAGTGAGTTTCTAACTGAACAAATTTGAAGATTTAGTTCCTGAATATGGCATTGAATTCTATTATACCATTTGTAGCCGTATGTTTTACAATTTGTTGACACAATCTTAATATGCTGATAAAACAGCATACTGTTTGTTTGCATTAAAGTCTCTGTGTGTCATATAAATATAATGCATGCAAAACTGGGGCTTTCTTGAGTTTAACAATTCTAGTCTTATGTTCTCACTGCTGACTACTTTTACAGGTGGATATAAATCTTCATAAGTTCTTTGAAGGTTATTCCACAGGGCGATATGACAGTTATGATTGGCCGCAGATTTTGAAGCTGAAAGATTGGCCCCCGTCCTCTTTATTTGGGGAGCGTTTGCCTCGTCATAATGCAGAGTTTATTAATTGCTTGCCATATAAGGGGTATACTAACCCTTATGATGGCTACTTTAATCTTGCTGTCAAACTCCCAGGCAAATCTTTGAAACCAGACCTTGGGCCAAAGACATATATTGCTTATGGACTTCCACAGGAACTTGGAAGGGGAGACTCTGTCACAAAGCTTCACTGTGATATGTCTGATGCGGTAACTCTTTGCACTTTAGATTAAACTTCCACAATCTGCTTTGACTTTATCTATCTACAAAACTACTTGCTTCTTTGACTTTGTATTTCTAGTTCCAATATTATGCAGAATCATTTGTTTTTCAATTTTGATTGAGCATGACAAACTATTTTAGGGGCCGAATCTTGGTATTATTTGTTACTGAGAAGATTTAAAATCTCCCTTTGTGGAACAGTCTGCAATGTAGAGAAGCTTCACTCTGCTTTGAGTTGTAAACACCTACTGGGAGTAAGCGAAAATTGACTTCATGGAAACTGTACTCGAAATCTATATAGAAATCTATTTGGCTTCATGTATAGTATTAGAGCAGGCATTTTGACTTTATAAGTTGTGACTATAAAGTGGTTCTTGTGGCATATTTTATTTGTTCCAACTCGACAAGCCTTTTGTCTAATATTTCTTACTAGTCCTTGATACTGATTTCAGGTGAATGTGTTGACTCATGTAGAAGGAATTGCTATAAATACTGATAAGCTTATAAAAATGGAAGAGTTGAAAAAGAAACATTCTGCACAGGATGAAAAGGAACTGGGTGAAGGAATTTGTGGCAGTGATGTTAATGTTAATGTTAATGAAGACGGAAAGAACTGTGTCAATGGGAATAAGAAAATTACAAGGGCGATTAGTGAAGCACAATACAATAAGACAATCTCTCACCCTGCGGCTGGGAGAATTGTTCATGAAGTTGGATGTTCGTCAAGTACAGCGAAAGTAGATAATGCTCAAATAAGGGACATAGGTCTAAAGTTCCCAACTGGATTTCTGCAAAATAAGAAGAAAGTTGTTCAAGAGAGTGAAAACCTTGCAGAAGTGTTTGCAGACTCAGATGTTGGTGCTTTATGGGACATATGGAGGAGACAAGATGTGCCTAAATTGGAACAATATCTAACGAAGCATTTTAAGGAATTCAGACATATATATTGTCAGCCTATCCAGCAGGTAATATTTGTACTTGTTTATCTCCATAATTTTGTTTAATAGATTTTTTGGTCAAAATTTCCCCCCTTTCTCTTCATTTCACAGTATCTTCTTTACGCTGAATTCAGGTGGTCCACCCAATTCATGATCAAAGTATGTACCTATCTGTGGAACATAAGAGAAGACTCAAAGAAGAGTTTGGTCAGTCTTTGTGCGTTACTCATGTGGATCTGTATAATATTTCACTAGTTATGTCTGGTAATGATTTTCATGCCCCGTGTAGGTATTGAACCATGGACTTTTGTTCAAAAACTAGGCGAAGCTGTTTTTATACCCGCCGGCTGCCCTCACCAAGTGAGGAATTTGAAGGTAGATCAGTTTATGTCTTTCTCTGGTTTTATGTTCGCTGAAAAAGGTTTTCAACTCTCTAGAAAGAAGTTCTTGATTTTATTTGCTCTCTGCATACATGTTTTTAACCGCTTTGTTTTTTGCAAAGACTGTATTAGCTGAACTGCTCTGCCTGCTTGCTGATTTAAGATTAGTGACAAAAGCTACGACTCTGATTTAAGAGTAATCTATAGTATGCATTAAAATCTTGATCTTTGTTTTGTTTTTGCCTTGCAGTCATGCATTAAGGTTGCACTTGATTTTGTTTCTCCCGAAAATGTTGGTGAGTGCATTCGCTTGGCTGAAGAGTTTCGAGCACTTCCTCATAACCATAAAGCCAAGGAAGACAAGTTGGAGGTATGTAAAATAATGATTCATAATGTTCTTTCTCAATTTGTTTCTCTGAAGATTGTTTGTTTGGATTGGTACACGTGTTATATGATAACGACTCTGTGATTTCTCAAAATGCATGTGATCTCACCATTTCCCTTTTTTGGACAGGTGAAAAAAATGACGTTTCACGCTCTTGATATAGCTGTCAAGGATCTTGAGGTATCGCCTGCTAGACTGTTGATGGAAAAGAGTCATATTTTGTTTTCATTTGATCTTATAATTTGTTTCATTGCAAAATTTTGATGTTTTTTGTTGTTGTTGGTAGGTGCAGCAGCCAGCAGGGGAGAGATGATTTATAGGGAGGTATTTTTATATGATTCAGATTGCATCTGTGTTGATGTTTTTGTGTGATGCCTGGGATAATAGAATTGCACTCTTTTGGCTTGTAATAAGAATGTGTTAGCAGACTCTCTAGCATATTTTGCAGAGTGGAGTGACATAGACTAATGTGGAATGGAAATCTCCACTCTCTTTTTTCTTGTCATCGAATATTGGATCAGTTACTTGAAATGAAAGTTATACTATTTTTAGAAATTGGGACAAAAGGAAGTATATGATGTAGAATCGTTAACCATTGGTAAATATGATGTAGAATCGTAGATGTAGTCCTCCTTTGGAATGAATGCTTTAATAGAGACATGCAACCTGAACCAAAAAAATGACTTACTAACATACTTTAAACAGGACATGAGCTTAACAGAGACACATGCAACCCTTTTTTCTTCTTTTTTTTTCATAATTACACTTATTTCTAAAGCTTATTTCCAAAATAACATTCTTTTAAATCTAATTCCATAAATACTACTCTTATGGATATGTTTGAGCCACATAAGATCCTACGTGTATATTTTGTTAGTCGTGGACTCAAATTTAATTAATATTAAACCACAAATTATCGTTTATTCCAATCTGACCTGTGTTAATTTCATTAACCATTCAATATTTCAAAGGAAATAATATATTTAAAAAAATAAAAGTAGAAATGGCATGACACCCTTATGAAAATTTGCATTTGTCTCACGTGTTTAATAGAAATTTTCCCAATTAAGTAATTCTCTAATGGAAATTTCAATAAACAATCAAAGAACATGATCAAATGACAAAGATTTTAGTTCCAAAGTTTGGTTGGTGGAACTAAATGTTACTTTTTGGATCTATAGTTGAGACACCATTCATCCATTTCCATTCCAATCCCATCACATAGTACATGATTGAAGGGGGGACAATTTTTTATATAAAAAAACCAGCTTTTCAAAAATAATATTACTAAAGCACCTTCCGCTTTGTTTGGTCTAGTTTTACTGTAAATCAGTTCAGTTTAATTCAGTGAAAATGTAATTTAATGAAATGGAGGTTAATTCAGTTATGTGAATTCCTTATTCATTATATTAATCCAATTCAGTTACATTCAGTTCAGTTCAGCAAAATGGAGGTTAAACGAATGGCTTAATTTAGGCATCAAAATGGTTTAACACCCACACCCTCAGAATGGACTATTATTCAAATGAGTATGGATTGCCTCTTTCACCACTCACATCACATCTCTCATCCAAATAATGCCAAGACCGAAAACAATGGGCAAAACCAAAAGAAATTAGTAGTAAGAAAATGTTTGGGAGGAAATCCAGGGGAAGAATGAATATAGGCTGAATACTAGTTTAATACTAATACTCTGCTCAAAAACCCGAACAGAAAACCGCCAGTTGCAGCAAAAGTCATCCTAGTTTACTTTTCCTCCCCAAATTCCAAGATTCAGGCGCCCCTAGATCGATCGCGCCGCCGCCACCGCCGCAGCCAGAATGTCTGCAGAGCCACCGCCGGACCCATCAAGATCAGAGCAGAAACCGGGGGCGAGCCAAGGTCCGACCTTTCTAACAAAGCCCAGTTGGGTTCTTCCTTACAAGACCCAGCCTTTGCAGTCACTGTACACCATAGGGAAGAAGCTGGGGCAGGGGCAGTTCGGGACGACCCATTTGTGCACGGAGAAGTCTTCCGGGATGCTGTACGCCTGCAAGTCCATTCCCAAGAAGAAGCTCATCTGCAAGGAGGATTATGATGATGTTTGGAGGGAGATTCAGATAATGCATCATCTTTCCGAGCACCCGAATGTTGTTAGGATTAAGGGTACTTACGAGGATTACCTCTGCGTGCACATTGTAATGGAGCTGTGCGCCGGCGGCGAGCTTTTCGATAGGATTGTGCAGAAGGGCCATTACAGTGAGAGGGAGGCGGCGAAACTGATCAGAACGATTGTTGGGGTTGTGGAGAATTGTCATTCTTTTGGGGTCATGCATAGGGACCTCAAGCCTGAGAACTTCTTGTTTACTAGTCCTGATGATGATGCTGCACTCAAGGCTACTGATTTCGGTCTTTCCATGTTCTACCAGCCAGGTTGTTTTGATTTCCTTCTCTGGGCATGATAGATCGCTTTCTTGATTGTGTGAAATGTTCCCATTTCCCCCATATTTTTGGTTCACATGGTTTGATTCCCTGTTTATGTGAATAGATTATAGTTAGATGCAATTTGTAGGATCTTTTATCAACATTATTGTGTTTTCACAGATTGTGCTGCCAAGAACTGTGATTTTGATTGTTATGATATGTTGATTTAAGATGCTGCATATCCTAAGATGGCTTGTCATTATTTTCCAATTTCCATCTCCTTTTGTTCCTGCACTGACTTTTTTCTTCTTCTTTTTGTATTCATTGCATTTTAGGTGAATTGTTTACTGATGTAGTTGGAAGTCCTTACTATGTTGCACCTGAAGTTTTGCGGAAGCGTTATGGACCTGAATCTGACGTATGGAGTGCAGGAGTGATATTGTACATTTTATTGAGTGGTGTTCCACCCTTTTGGGCAGGTGTGTACCGACTAATTTGTTCTTACTTCAAACAGAACTGGATTTTTTATTGCCACCATAATCTTCTTCCAGACTTCTGAATCTTATATACTTTTTTTTCCCTGCATTTGACTCCAGAAACTGAGATGGGGATATTCCGACAGATACTACAGGGAAAGCTCGATTTTGAATCAGAACCATGGCCTGGTATCTCTGATACTGCCAAGGATTTGATACGCAAGATGCTAGAAAAGAACCCAAAGGATAGGTTAACTGCTCATGAAGTTCTGTGTAAGTTGATTTAATATCCCAACATTTTGCTGAAGTGAAAGTTTGTAGGTAGATAGCTTCTTTTCTGTCTGTTACAAATACTATCTGAACAAATCACTCTTACTTGTACATTCCAGGCCATCCATGGATTGTTGATGACAACATGGCCCCAGATAAACCTCTTGATTCTGCAGTTCTATCCCGTCTTAAGCAGTTCTCTGCCATGAACAAACTGAAGAAGATGGCTTTGCGAGTAAGTTGTGTTTCCAGCATTCCTTATGTAGTTTACAGTCAAATTCTCTACAGATCAGTTACAATTGTGGCCAATCTCTACCAGATAAGTATAAAATGTTACTCTCACCATCTCAAAGAGAAAATTTACACGAGGATAACAAATTGAAATATAACAATCTTAAAGTTTCACAATAAAAGAAGTATGTAAGTTGGTGGATGACAACTGGAAGAGATAATGAAATTGAATAATAGGGAAATTATTTATAAAAAGTTGCTTTTTGAATGGTTTTAGCATATCGTGAGTTGAAAAAAAAAAGTAAGTTGGTGAAAGGCAGTATCTTTAATTGAACATGGCTGTCCAAAATATCAAGCAATTAGTTGAAGGTTCCTAAGCTACCTTTCTTTTCTCAAATGCTTATTTTTCTGTATGTGCCAATATTAATTCTGTCTGATTTTTGTCTTTACCTCTATTAGGCTAGAATTGGACTATTTTGTAATAGTTGCACGAGTTATGAACCAACTCTTAGATTGCTTTATTGAATTCATTTAGTAAGTCCTTGGAGTGTATGCAAGGCAGGGTTAGCACTTATTGGCAACAAGTTGTTCATGTTCTTGATTGATGCCTTCTTTTGTAGAAAAGCTACAAAACCATAGTTATAGGATTGTTCAACTCCCAACATTTCTGCATTCTTGACTCTTTTGTTATTGACTATTTGATTTATTTTTTTACTTGGTCTACATTTCTAGTTCATAATATCCTGAGCTGTGTAAATAGGTAATTGCTGAGCGGCTCTCGGAAGAAGAAATTGGTGGGCTGAAGGAATTATTTAGAATGATAGACACAGACAGTAGTGGTACTATAACTTTTGATGAGCTCAAAGAGGGCCTAAGGCGAGTAGGCTCTGATCTCATGGAGTCTGAGATCAAGGATCTTATGGAAGCAGTAAGTATAGTGCCCTCATATGCTTCATTCTTTCCTTTCAAAACTTTCTGCTTATACCATGGGTCTGTAAAAAGTTTGTTCATAATGAGTTGGACCAGTTGGTATTATGTGCTAACGGTTGCATGTAATGTTTGATAGGCAGATATTGACAACAGTGGAACTATAGATTATGGAGAGTTTCTTGCTGCTACAGTGCATTTAAACAAGCTAGAAAGAGAAGAGAACCTAGTATCAGCCTTTTCTTTCTTTGATAAAGATGGAAGTGGTTACATAACCATCGATGAGCTTCAACAGGCCTGCAAGGATTTTGGATTAAGTGAGCTCCACCTCGATGAAATGATCAGTGAAATTGACCAGGATAATGTAAGCTGTCTACTCTTAATTTTACATGTTAAAGATGTTTGGAAGTGTAATTAGTAACTTACTGGTCATCATTTATGGTTTTGGTTCACAGGATGGGCAAATTGATTACGGAGAATTCGCTGCCATGATGAGAAAGGGAAATGGAGGAGTTGGGAGGAGGACCATGAGAAAGACTCTAAAACTTGGAGAAGCCCTTGGAGTTCTTCAGAGTAAAGAATGATTTCTCAGACCAGCATGATTTGGTTCTGATGATGATAGCTGATCCCTCAACATATAGTCGAAAAACATATTACTGACCCCTGCCTGTTGTTTTTCTCACACTGCGATTTCATTGTTATCGATTTGAACTTTTAGAATGAATTTCTCGATATGTGCAATCTTTTCACTTTTAACGCACATTTTGAACGATACAACCAGTACAAAGTTGATAAGCTGTCAATATAAATCAATAAGTTGAATGTCTAAAGTGTTCTCTATTCCAATGCACAAATATGATGACACTAAAATGAAGAAAAAGCATCTCTTCTTACAAAAATGAATGAAGATGGGAATTTGAGGTTATGATTCATCACAGCTTACTAGATACAGCCATGTACATTGTGTGTCGTCCTCGTGCTATTAACTTTTGGTTACTCCTGTTCCTTAATTCGACATTAACAACGCCAATAACTTTTCCAACTAGTGATGCTCTGGCATCGATCTCAATTTCATCCTGAAGCAGACAAAAGACAGCAGAGATTGCAACATATGAAAGCTGCTCTCAAACATATAACTACCAATCAGTATTTTACAAGCGTTGCAGAAAATCTTACACCGAGATAGGCTTGATGGAAGAAAGAGGTGTTGATTGCCACAGAAACGCCACTTGACGAAGCTCCCACCCAATCCACAATCGTTGCTATGGCTCCACAATGCATCCCATTTCCAGCCTTGTTCTTCAATCCCACAAAAAACACCCAGAAAACTATCAGTAAATCACATTCCAAAAACATTCAAAGAGGAGGAGGGACGATGAAAGAGCAGACAACTCTGCCGGGTTCAACAGTCTCTAACTTTAAGATTTGCAGAACATAGTGCTCGAAGAATCTGGGTGGTAAACAACTATGGTACTTTGATCATTGTCATCATCACTGCGATCAGCATAACCATTTTCTGCATCTGAAATATACTTCCTTACTTTCTCCAACTCCATGTTTGTGTTGCGTCGACTTTTTAGTCTTTAATCATACGCATTTTTAATTCTAATGAACAAGAAACCGCATTAATGGGGTAGGTTAGGTTGTTTTGGCACCTCAAACCTCCATTAAAAAAGTTGAATAATACTACATTTCAGATACAAGTTGCACTCAAAAATTTTAAAACTTAAACTCAATATTTTTGATCAATATGTTAAAGGATATTAGAGTCTCAAGATATTAACAAAGTCAGGTCTTAATCTTGGGTAACAGAGTAGTTTTTCAAGAACTTATGAGTACATAAGCATTTATCAAAATTTTCAGAGGTACACGAGAATTCTCGAACATTAATGTTACTATGTTAAATAAAATGTAAATTTCGAACTCATCTATATATTATGTATTATTACATTGAACTTGAATAGTTATTGTTTTCTCTATTTCCCGATTTTTGTACTAATTTAATTGAAAATAGTAGGGCTCACCAAGCATTGTGTTGTTTTCTTGGCCTTTAAAGTGCGATTTGAGTTTGTGAATATCTCTATTCTAAATTTCGGTAACTTTTTATTGCCCAATATATTTAAGTGGAAAATCTGATAATAGTCTCACTATTGATAAGATTCGATAATTTAAATTATTTTCCCATTCATCATTGAATTAGGTTTGATAAATGTTTCTTTTGCATTCTTTGAAAAGGATCTTGTGCGTATATATACACGGGCATTGGGGTAATTTCACCATTATTCCATATAACCAGCCTCTTTATATACGAGTTCTGCGGGAACATACAACAAGAACTCACAGAGGGACAAACGATGTCGTATCTGCTGCCTCACCTCCACTCCGGCTGGGCCGTCGATCAAGCCATCCTGACCGAGGAAGAACGCCTCGTGATCATCCGCTTCGGCCATGACTGGGATGAAACTTGTATGCAGGTAATTGTCCCTTTCACCTTATTTTGTTTCATCAATTCTGCAAAAGTAGAACCCTATGGTGAAAAGTTTTTCGCTTCATGAATTTCACTGAATCGATGCTAAATTGATTTTCATATGCCTAATTAGTTGCTGTTTAATGTTTTTGGAGAAGCTATGCTCGGCCCTGTTCTCTTGAAATCCAGGATAATTTAGTCATAAAGATTCGATTTTTCACTGTAGTTCAGTTAGATTCAGTTCAATTTAGCAAGAAATAAGCTCGGGAGAATAGGGCCTTAGTGTGTTTGTGCATGTGCTTGTTGTTTTTGTTCTGTATGGTTGTGTATTCAACATCAGCTGGTGTTTAATTTTTATGGAGAAGCCTATGTTCTCTAGAGCTCCGTTCAAAACAGTTTTATGATATGAAATCTAGATTAATTTAGTGATTATGATACAGTACATTAATTTTCACTGATGAAACACTGTCATCAATTTAATGATATGAAATCTAGGTTATTTTAGTTATGATGATTCTATGCTTCAGTACATTAGTTTTCACTTTAGTTGAGATTGATTCAGTTCAATTTGTGCCTGTGCTTGATATTTTTGTTTGCATTTGTGCACCTCTCTAACTTGGTTTTGTTTGAATTGATTGTATAGATGGATGAAACACTGTCATCAGTTGCAGAAACACTCAAGAACTTTGCAGTGATATACCTGGTGGACATCACCGAAGTGCCTGATTTCAACACCATGTATGAGCTTTACGACCCGTCCACAGTCATGTTTTTCTTCAGGAACAAGCACATCATGATCGATCTGGGGACTGGAAACAACAACAAGATCAACTGGGCAATGAAGGACAAGCAGGAGTTCATCGACATCGTGGAGACTGTTTATCGCGGTGCAAGGAAAGGCCGAGGTCTGGTCATTGCTCCTAAGGACTACTCTACCAAGTACCGCTATTAAGTTCCTTTCTTGCATCTCTGTAACAAACTAATCTTCATGATTTGGACATGATGATGTTGAATGTTATATGTGTTGAGCTTTTAGCTCTATTGTATGCTTATCATGCTTGTATTGAGACAATGGGTGATTATCCTTAAATGAAGTTGGAATAACATTGGTTTTTCAATCAGAATCTTCTTTATATGAATGTCACCAGGCTTCAGAAAGGGATATAAATAAAAAGAATATTAACTTCTGAAACATAAATAAAAAGAATATGTAGAAAAACAGCTCTTCAGTACAACAGAAACATGCTCATATACTAGCTGATTATAATACGGGATACATAACATTCGAACAACTCCTGAAACACATCAACAACAACAAAGCATCCTTATTCTAAACTCATGGGAATGGCCAAACTAAACTTTCAACATAAACAATCACGGGCATGTTCGGGAGGGGAAGCTTTGCATAATGTACTCGAGGATTATTATAAGTGTAAAAATCTTCCTCATGATTATACATGAAAAATGCAGACATGTCACATTTTGTCATCCGCAATGACGTGCTAGAGCTTTGCATAGGGAGAAGCCGCCAGGTAGGGTCAGCAAGTTTCCTCACAGAGTCACTAGGAGGAACGTAGAGACGGTGAAGTAACATCTCACCATCACTGGAAAGAAAACATGGTATATGTCTTAAACATCTTCGAAGGTCATTTAAACCATCAAACGGGTACTTCTTATTTGCTTTATCCCAGGACTCCTTCTCCCCATACCGCATCATCATCCACATGTCTACATGAGTTTTTCTGTAATAACAAAATGCTACTAGATATGCTCCTGCAACATGTATCTTCCAGTCGGTACAGTCTTGCACACATTTTGGTAGCTCCATAAAACCACGAAGTTCACTTGATAGATCAACTGTAAAGATATTCTTCTCCGTGGCCCAATGAAGCTTTCCATTAAGAAAGCAGCCATTTCTATCCACTTGTGACAATTCGCCGATATTATCTGCCAATTTCTTCCAACAACGGGTTCTCGAGCTATACACCTTTGCCCGAGTGTTGCAAATTGCAACAACTTTGTAATCATCACTCAACTCATCATATCCAAAACCATAGAAGGTAGAGGATGTAGAACCATAATTGGGCAACCTCATACATTTCCTAAGGGTTGGATTCCATATGAGGACTTTATTCTTAGAACTGGTGAGACAAACCAGACCATTACAAGAACCAACAAACTCAAGCGATTCTCGTGGAAGGAACTTCATAGGACAAGACATGTCGACTTGAAATTTATCATGAAGGTAAGGTTTACACAAGGTAGGATAGAGATGAGCATTTTGAAATTTTATCGAATAGCGGTTGCTCCTAATCATGTAAAGGAGTCTATGACAGCTATAATCGGGATCATCAGATGCGTTTTGAAGGTAGAATTTGATGAAATCTGGGCTACTAATTAATTTAAACCAATACTTGCAAACAGATTTTAACCTGAGCAGGCACTTGATGGAGAATCTGACCAGTATCAGAAATATGAGCTCATCAGGGATGTTTGGTGATTGGCAAATCCCCTCTTCGTCGTTCTTCCTCTTCTTCAGGGCCGCCTGCAAAACCAGACCAATTCAAATAATATGAGAAACGGCAAAAAAAACATTATTGTGAACTGATTCGGAAATATGAATGACCAAATAAACAAAACATGTGCTTACCCTGGTGCAGGACGACGGCCCCCATCTGGTGCTGCTTCGTTTGTTCATTGCAATCCACTTCTAACCCCCCTGCTCCTTCCTTTTTTATATAAGAACAGATATCGGATTTCCAATTAGATTAGGATTTGGGCCCCGACTTGGACTTTTCCTTATCCGCACGGCTTGGTTGATCTACACGGACCCAGTAATTTTTTCCCCGATCCAAAGAGGCCTCGATGGCTGATTTAATTTAGGGGTTTCAAAATTCAAAACAACTGGAGATCGGATAAGACCGGTGGAGAGAAAGTTGATCTAAGAGAAAAATGTCCACTTATCCCTGAGTTCTTGGTTAATTGCTCATATACCTCTGAGTTTTTGAAAAATATTCTGATACTCGTGGATGTTGACTTCATAAATTTTACCTCAAAAAACTCGCAACGGCATCTTGTGTTAGTCGGAAAAACACAATTTGTTGTGACTTGACTGCTTACCACCAAAGTAATCTTCGTCCGATAATTAAAAATTTCATGCAAAGCGCCTAAATTGATCGGGGTAAAACCTCTGATGCTTGAGTCAATCTCAATTCGGAGAATAATTATCCAGTTAGAAAGTGTTTGCCTTTCATTAGGTCCATTTACATTACTTATAGAGCATCCTGGAAGAGGGGCACTCTTCTCGGTCCATCTCTAATGATCGTGGTATCTCCTCTGTCCCACTCTCCAATCGTGCCACTGACGGATAGTCTATCCGGTCTTTCAAGCCTGTGGGCTAATCCTCTAATGGCCCAATTAAATCTAGTGGGCTGTTCAGCTCAGTATACCCAATATATATCATAATTAGATTGCCATTGATAGTTTTTAGAGCAAAAATTTACGAAGTCAACGTCAATACAGAGTATCAAAACACTTTTCAAAAACTCAGGCTTCATAGCACATAACTAAGAACGCGGGTACACAAGCATTTGCTTTAATTTACAATTGCACCAACTTTTTTCTAAGAGGTGAGAAAATAATATTTAGCGGGAAAACATAATCATAACATTTCTGTTTTTCCCGTTTAACCAATAATAGACCTGGTTAAAAACTCACGTTTTTTTTTCTTGAAATTTGTTTTGATTTAAAATTTTACTTATCTCAGACATATTATATTTTTAAGAATATTTTTTTTATATTATATTACTGATTTCAAAATAGAACATGTATTAAAAAGATGGGTTAAACTAATGATATTATTTTTATATATTGACCTAACTCCCATTCATTTATCTAGAATGATTGAGGGGGTGCTTGGTTGAAATAGAAGAATGAGAATCGGAATGGGAATGATAATAGGGTATAATGATTATAGGGGTAATGATTATAACGTTGTTGTTTGGTTTGCATTAGGGAATGGCTAAAATTAGTAAACTAAAATGACGGAGTGACTAAATATAGTAAACAACTAGGTAATGAAACCCATAGTTGTCAATTTTGGGGGGTTTGGGTGATTGACCAGTTTTGGGTAATGAAGGTGGGCCCATATAATCATAATACTCAACCAAACACTCGTACTCTAGAATCAAACCCATTACCCACCTCCAAACCGCTCAACCAAGCACCCCCTGATTTAATTACATCTCAATATTTGGACTATTCAATTATAAACTTATCATTATCAATTAATTTGTGTAAAGATGTGAATGATTGATTTATTTTAAAAAAGTGTTGAGTTTCTAGTGGATAGTGTTGGAATAGTGTCCTTCGATCAATGTGCATTGTTCTAAATAGTCGGATTATTAATTACGGAGATAATTAATTCAGTTATTTAAGTGATCGAAATGTTTAGCTGGAAACCGCTTCCGATTGGCTAGCATCAATGGTATTGAGCTCACAACTTATTATAACCGAACCTATAGGGTCACACACTGAGCATGAAATTAAACAAAGTGATTATCTAATTAGACTTGGAGTCTAATAGTAATTATGTGAGAATTAAGTCTTATTGGGCTAGGCCCATATTGAATAAGACTAGGATTAGGTTTATGAGAATTTTGTTTATTCTGTATAAATAGACTTCTATTGGAATAAACAGAATCACACACATACAATCATAGCTCATGTGTTGAGCGCCTCAGAACAAATAAACCTATCATTCTCATATAAACCCCATCGTCAAGAGAAGAACAAAGACTAGGTCTTTGGTTGCTGATCGACGTTCTAAGCTGACAGCGGTGAGTGTAACGCCCCTGAAATTACAATACTAAAGTTTGGAGGGGCGCTACGAGTATTGATAGAGTTACTACAATTTTCGAGTCAAGTCCTTCTACTGAAGTTATAAACATACTGTATACAATGTCTTGGCCATTAAATATTCTAGAGATGTCTACACCAATTAAAATAAAACTCTATGCATTCAATGCTCTTCACTAAAACACCATCGTAAATTTTATCCTATTGCTCAAGTAGGATCTGCAATAAAAATAGTGTAAAGAGTGGGGTGAGCTACACTAGCTCAGTGAGAATAATATCATTCTTTCAATAATCTAGACAATATTCACTTATCACACTCAAGGACATAGAGCAAAGATTCACGTAGCAGCAAGCAAAGTCATTCAAGTAATTTCACAGACAAGAGCAAGACTTTGCACTCATAGTACACAATTTAAGGTTCAAGCCAAAACAATGAGTAGTGCCTATTGAAAAGATAATGAAAACATGATAAAGCCCTCACCTTTTCCTGACTTAACACGTAAGAGATTAGGTGAAACCTGCAATATAAATTCCGTAGTAAAATATTAATCACTCATCTCTGTACAGGTGCTCTACTGCGAACCGTACAATTAATGTTCCTAACAACAGTAAGAACATCTCCTATTACAAGTAAAAGTAACTGATTTTACTTTGACTTTAGGTACAAATAGTCCTTCACTTTTAAGCTCAAGATACCACCATGTTCTTACAGAAATTTCAGTTCAAAATACAAAACTGCAGTCACTTTGAAACCATCTTTTCTTACTGAATTCTTAAATAAAGAGGTTCATTCTTTATATCAAATCGAAGTTTAGAGTTCTAAGATTACAGTGGTATAAAAATCAGCTAAAATGGAGTTATGGTTATGAAGATATGGATTTTTAAAGTAACAGTCAGCTGGCTGCCCAGAACAGCACCAGTCCAGTCACAGCAGACTTAAAACTCAATTATCTCTATCAATAACTATGAAAATTCAGAAATTAAAGGTTCTACACCCTAGAGCATGTTACAAGGATTTCACAGGTACAAGAATCAACAAAATCAGAGTTGGGGTTAAAAAGATATGGGTTTTTAAAGTCAGGGTTGTGCTGCAAACATGAATGAAAGAGGGCAGAGGTTCAAAACTCCTTTTCTCCCTCATTTCTACACCAAATGGAACGATTCTTCATCTCAAATACAGATATAAGCCCAAGGTTTTTGAATATATCACTATTATTCTACGATACATGCTTTAAAACTTTAGTACTCTAGATTCTACAAGATTTCCAGATTTCAAGTTTTCTTACATCCCCAACTCTTCTCTTACCACTCCTAACAGAAAAACTTTAAAACACAGGCATGCATGCATATATTACCCTTTTCATCAGTTTATTCAACAAAATCGATCATATTTATAAACCCCAATCCGAAAGTAAGGTTTTACCTTTCCTCCTAGGTAAATATGGATACTTTACGAATTGATCGAATAGCAATCGACTCCTTCCACTCCCTCCTTCAAGATCGATGTCATCTTAAGGACTTGAATCATGAATCCTCATGAGGTGACGGTGACTTCCAGAACGGGAAGATTCCAGAGAAAAGAAAGAACAGGTGATCAGGGGCGAATCCAGAAATTTTTCCTCGGGGTAACCTCTAATATAAGGGTAAACTAAAAATAAATTTTATAATATAAAATAAACGTATTTCGGACTTCGAACATGAGTAAATATGCAATTATCAAGTTTTAAGTGTGTACTTTTGTAGAAATTGGCATTGTTTGGCCAAATAATATTTAACGGCAATTTTGACAATTGATAGCTTTAGTTAAATATATTAACTAATTTAAAATTTTGATATTTACAAAATACATGTCAAATAGAATACAAAACTATATCACACATTTATATTATATTACTTCAAATTTATGGTCAAACTGACTTAAACATGCAACAAAAACTATGATGAATAATAGAGTATTTTATTGTAGAAGTTAAAATATTATTGTACATTTCATTTAAATTTGTATTATTGTGAATTTTATTGTATAAGTTAAATTAAGTTATAGTTTTTTCGAATAAGAAAATAATTAAAACAAAATTCACACGTAAAAGTTAATGAAACAATCCTTACCTTACCTGAAATCTAGTACTTAACGTTGTTAGCTGTGATAGAAGATTAAGAAAGAATAACTAGATTTTTTTAATACTTTTAAGTAAAAATAAAAATTTAATAACTGGGGTAACCTATTTATTAACCACCGGTCATATTTTATTTACCACGTCTCCGAACTAGCTGAAACATAAATAATTAACTCTTTTTATATTATTAGTAAAAGTAAAATTTTAATTTACTGGAGGTAACCTATTTATTAATATATATATATGTATATATACTGGTAATTTTTCTTTTACGGAACCCCAGGTTACCAACTAGCTCCGCCCATGCAGGTGATGACGAAGCTTTTACAGAATTCTTCTCCTTCTTCCGACGTGTAAGGGCATGGGCTCAGCATCGATGAGATTAGCGGTTGGTAAATATTGGAATTTGAAAATTTACAGAGTGAAGTGACCGACCACATCAGATCATGGCGGCAGTTCTGTTTTCACGGGATTTCGACGGTGTTCAATTTTTGTGGAACAAGTGAGGTTCTATTTGGAAAGTTTTGGGTGATTTTAGAAGTTGATGCTAGAAGCTGCCACAACATTAAGGCCTGGGTTATTTCCACAAAGAATGACACGTGTTGGCCATTCAAGACTCATGAATGATTTTATTTCCTTTAAATTTTGGTTGATTCAATTATATATATAGTTTTTAATCTCCTTTTCCTCTAAGGTTTTAGATTTCTTCACTTCTTTCCCTTTATTTTCTTCTCAGTTATTTATTTATTTCTTTTAACAATTCAATCCCTATCATTTCCACAAATTCTACATTTAATACTATGTCAGAATAGTTGAAAGTTTAATCAAGATAACCAGACTATTTTATGTTATTATGTTGCACGTTTTAACCTACTTATAGTTGGGGTTTCACAGTAAGGCGGTCAGATAGTGCTGTGTGGATACGTATAGAGGGATCACACTTGGGATTCTCGTCTCCGTAGTTGATTGAATCATTTGACTAAATCCGATGGTAAAAAACGCTTTAAGAGGTAAGACTAAACCCTACTTATGATTCATACTAAGTACATGCATGAGATCCGGGATTTGATAATTGATATTTCGCTAAGTTAGAATTAATCAATTCCCAATAGATGACTGGAGTTTCAGGGAATCGAAACAGTAGTAAAGTGTTTGTGACATGTCCTTATTAGTACCCAATTTTTTTATAATTTTGTTTTGTCATTTCCCTTCAGATACAATTTTTATCCCCACTCTCATTAATTAATCCCAAAAGTCCTATTTCCTCCGAAATATAAACGTAGCAAAATAGCTAAAACACCCGTACAAATGTTAGATAACGGGTTCGTGACGGGCACATGCCTCAAATCAGAGTTGAGGGTATAATTTGGTCATTTTCAAAGTTAGAGGTGGAAAAATAATATTTCAACAAATTGGAGTGTAAAAATTAAATTTAGTCAAAATATACTATCCCTCCTATAAGGGTTTGGAAAAGTTCAACATTTGCAAACCTTTCCAAACCAAGCTCACCCACTTCAAAGTTCAAACCGCCGCCGGTGTCTTCTCAGTTCTCCCACACCTACGTGTAAGCTCTTTTTTTTTTTTTTTTCTGTTCTCTTCTTCCATTTTCCACAATGATCAATGTTAATAATTATTGACGTTATTAATGTTAGTAATATTCCCTAATATCTTCCGCAAGTTTCTTGAAGTAGCCATCGGATTTCCTGTTGATCTGATTTCCTATTGTTTATGTGATTTTTTATTGTAGTCAAATGACGAATTGTCCGCACGTTGATCGCATTAAGTGGGCTTGGTCTCATTTTAACAATTTGGAAGCGGTAAAGTGCCAAGATTGTCGAACCCGAGCCCAACAAAAGTCCTCTCCAGAAGTCTGGGCATGCGCAGAATGTGGGCATTTGGGATGCCGGAAAGGGAAAGAAGATGGGCATATTTTTAGGCATCTGAAAGATGAAGAACACTGCGTTATTCTTCCCGTTCACAAGAAAGGAAAATTCTACTGCACAGATTGTGGGAAGGAATATGATTACGAGATCGAGCTGGAGCTGGAGCAAGATCGTCTGGAAACCTTGAAGCTGGCACCCACGGGACTGGAAAACAGGGGCAAAAATATATGTGCCACCAATTCTGCCATCCAGCTACTGTTATCCCTTGACGCAGTGAAAAGAGAATGTAAGAGTTACGAAGGATCATGCCAGATATGGAACGGTTTGAAGGTAATTCATAATTCCTCCCAGCCTTTTATGAACCCTACCGATCTGATTGATTATATTTACGAAGCTGCCGAAGAGATTAATGAAGAGATTAAGAAAGGGAAGGAGCAAGATTCTTATCAGATGCTCGGTATGATTTTAGAATTTATGGGGGAAAATGGTTCATCTATTAGTTTTAGTAGGGTTGGGGATTGTGAACCGTGTAAAGAGAGAGGAAAAGGAAAAGTTGCGGACTGTAAAGAGAAAGGAAAAGGAAAGTGTGTAGAGATGGAATCAGTTACAGCAAAGTCCAAAGGAAAATGTGTAGAGATAGAATTAGTTACAGCAAAGTCCAAAGGAAAATGTGTAGAGATGGAATCAGTTACAGCAAAGTCCAAAGGAAAATGTGTAGAGATGGAATTAGTTACAGCAAAGTCCAAAGGAAAATGTGTAGAGATGGAATCAGTTACAGCAAAGTCCAAAGGAAAATGTGTAGAGATGGAATTAGTTACAGCAAAGTCCAAAGGAAAATGTGTAGAGATGGAATCAGTTACAGCAAAGTCCATCTACGTGGAAATAGAGGGCAAGGAGAAAGAGTCTTTACAGACATTGTTAAAGAATATGATTTCGACCCCCTGCCGTACTTGCAATCAATCATCTCACATTTTTGAGGCGGGTGATGTATTGATTATTGCTTTAGGTAGGTTTGTTTACAAGGAAGGTGGAACTAAAAAAGTAGACATTCAGATCTGTTTTGATGTGCAAATGGAGCTGCCAAGAAACCACAGGTATGTTTTAAATCACTTTTTTGTTCACTTCTACCATATATTTCTTAATTTTTTATTTATCCTTGTGTTTTTTAATCTCTTAGTACGGACAGGGAGACTGGGGTTTGGACCTATGAATTAAAAGCTGTTGTTGAGCATTTAGGGAAATCAGCCAACTGTGGCCATTATGTTGCGTACATCAAATGGCATAATGAGGAATGGTATAAGTTGGAAATCAATGATCAAGGTAGCTGGTTCAAGATGGATGATAAAGTAGTGACCAAAGTTAAATTGAAGGATGTGCTGAAAAGGAAAAAAGCTTACATTTTAGCTTATGAAAAGGAAGAAAACCTAGGGCATGCTACTAAGGAGTGATTCTACAGCCAAGTCACATTTGTTTCCAATGATGTTACTCTTGTTTGTTCTGGAAATGCCACCTTTGTCTTGCTCACTGGACCTAACAGATGTGCGAAATCACTCTCCTGCTTCAAGTTTGCTTGACTGTCAATAGTTCAATTAGTTGCTTTATATCTAATTTTCATGGCTGTTATTTTACTGTGATGTCTCCTGTTGACTGTAACTTTGTCCGAATGGGTACTTCTTATTTGCTTTATCCCAGGACTCCTTCTCCCCATACCGCATCATCATCCACATGTCTACATGAGTTTTTCTGTAATAACAAAATGCTACTAGATATGCTCCTGCAACATGTATCTTCCAGTCGGTACAGTCTTGCACACATTTTGGTAGCTCCATAAAACCACGAAGTTCACTTGATAGATCAACTGTTAAGATATTCTTCTCCGTGGCCCAATGAAGCTTTCCATTAAGAAAGCAGCCATTTCTATCCACTTGTGACAATTCGCCGATATTATCTGCCAATTTCTTCCAACAACGGGTTCTCGAGCTATACACCTTTGCCCGAGTGTTGCAAATTGCAACAACTTTGTAATCATCACTCAACTCATCATATCCAAAACCATAGAAGGTAGAGGATGTAGAACCATAATTGGGCAACCTCATACATTTCCTAAGGGTTGGATTCCATATGAGGACTTTATTCTTAGAACTGGTGAGACAAACCAGACCATTACAAGAACCAACAAACTCAAGCGATTCTCGTGGAAGGAACTTCATAGGACAAGACATGTCGACTTGAAATTTATCATGAAGGTAAGGTTTACACAAAGTAGGATAGAGATGGGCATTTTGAAATTTTATCGAATAGCGGTTGCTCCTAATCATGTAAAGGAGTCTATGACAGCTATAATCGGGATCATCAGATGCGTTTTGAAGGTAGAATTTGATGAAATCTGGGCTACTAATTAATTTAAACCAATACTTGCAAACAGATTTTAACCTGAGCAGGCACTTGATGGAGAATCTGACCAGTATCAGAAATATGAGCTCATCAGGGATGTTTGGTGATTGGCAAATCCCCTCTTCGTCGTTCTTCCTCTTCTTCAGGGCCGCCTGCAAAACCAGACCAATTCAAATAATATGAGAAACGGCAAAAAAAACATTATTGTGAACTGATTCGGAAATATGAATGTGCTTACCCTGGTGCAGGACGACGGCCCCCATCTGGTGCTGCTTCGTTTGTTCATTGCAAATTTGCAATCCACTTCTAACCCCCCTGCTCCTTCCTTTTTTATATAAAAACAGTCGAACAGATATCGGATTCCCAATTAGATTAGGATTTGGGCCCCGACTTGGACTTTATTTTTATGGGTTAAACTAATGATATGGGTTAAACTAATGATATGGGTTAAACTAATGATATTATTTTTATGGCCCTGTTTACCAGAGCTTATCTGTAGATCAGTTCAGTTCAGTGAAATGTAATTTGGTGAAATTCAGGTTAATTCAGTCATGCTGATTCCATTTTTCAATACATCAATTTTACTTCAGTTCAGTTCAGTTCAGTACCATCAAGAAATAAGCTCTAGTAAACAGGGCTTATATGTTGACCTAACTTCCAGTCATTGATTTAGAATGATTGATTTAATTACATCTCAGTATTTGGACTATTCAATTATAAATTTATCATTATTAATTAATTTGTGTAAAAATGTGAATGATTGATTTATTTTAAAAAAGTGTTGGGTTTCTAGTGGATAGTATTGGAATAGTGTCCTTCGATCAATGTGCATTGTCCTAAATAGTTGGATGATTAATTACGGAGATAATTAATTCAGTTATTTAAGTGATCAGAAATGTTTAGCTGGAAACCGCTTCCGATCGGCTAGCATCAATGGAACCTATAGCTTATTATAACACTAAGCATGAAATTGGACAAAGTAATTATCTAATTAGACTTGGAGTCTAATAGTAATCACTCTCCTGCTTCAAGTTTGCTTGACTGTCAATAGTTCAATTACGTTTCTTTATATCTAATTTTCATGGCTGTTATTTTACTGATCCCAGTTTGGAGCTGATGGCCCTGCAGATGTGAGAAGCCGCCAGGTAGGGTTAGCAAGTTTCCTCAACCAAACATTATTTGTTTGTTTCATTAGTTCTATTATTGTATTTCAATTATTTTGTGAAAAATAAAAATGTCTATACAATTAATTGTTTGTATCACTAGTTATCGTAATAAATATATGAGAAATCATTTATCTGCACAAGACTTTGTAATTGACTTGTAACTTGTAAGGTAATTTTGTGAAATCCATACCATTCCAAGGGTTTTTTTTATACAATGTCAATGCCGTAGGAATGAGAAATGTGATCCCGATTATTAGCAAACATATTCACCAAAAAACAACAAACGACTTTATTTATACATTTTGCCACTCAAATATATAAACTATAAAGAGTCTTTGTTGCTTTGGAACTCAAATGTGTGCCAAGGCTACCAGCCATTGATTTTACCATCTGAAGTTTTCATGCATTGTGGCAGCTGCCGGAGCACATTCTCTTTATAGCTTGCTCGACACAGCTAGATACTTTGTATGACGGCCTTGAGCAATAATTTTCCCTGTTTTTTTGTTCTTCAACTCGACGTTCACAACAGCAATTGCCTTTCCAATGCGCAGAGCCTTCGCCTCCACCTCAATCTCATCCTAAAGCAAACACAATCAGAAATCCATCTTTAGATTTGAAGATATCTCGAGATCCCATTTTCAGCATTTCAAGGGCGGCTATATAGAAATGAGTAAATGCAGACTACTGACCAAAACAAAGAGGGCTAGAAAAGAATATTCACACTGTTGACGTAAAAAAAACTTATGCAAAGACTTTAGCAGTTGATAATGAAAGTACAAAGCTAACCTTAACAAGAGACCAGAAAACTTCACAAAAATAGAGTGGTTGACAATCATAATGCTAAAAAGACGGTACTCCTAGTATATGCACACCTTAAACAGGAAACTTGACTTAATTTCTTCTGATATAAGAGTATGACCTTCCATTTTCTATTTAAGTATTTCTGCATCAACACTTAACATACACAAAATCAGAATTTTGCTTCCATGCATAAAGTTCCGGAAAACAAAAAAGCCAGCTGAACATGTTAGTTTATGCCAGAAATCTAAGTGAGAGACATTCTGGATCAACATAATTTTCCCCCTCCCACAAATATCAAAGATAGATTAGACACCAGAGGCAATGTATGATGTTGTGCTTAGTTTATGACAGAAATCAAAGTGAGAGAAATTCTGGATCAACATAATTTTCTCCCGCGCGCAAATATCAAAGATAGATCAGACACCAGACTACCAGAGGCAATGTATGATGTTGTGCTTAGCATCGTAACTGTAATACCACCGTTTTTTCCCCTCTAATCACAAAATGAGTGCGCAAAGGAGTTATAAAGAGCCTAATGTAACAAGATACTTACAAATTCAATTTCCATATTCAAAACAGAATGCAGTCAACTAATGATGGGGCATTTGCACCAGCTTCCATGTATTCATTCAGAATACATGGAAGGGAGGTGGGGGCTGGTGGTGGCTTCAGCCCCCACCAGAAAATACAAATACAGTGTTAAATTTTTTTAAAATTCTAAATTAACCCTAAATTTGTTAAAAATTCTAAATTAACCCTAAATTTTTTAAAAAAACACAAATTAGCACCCACCAAAAATTATGAAATTACAAACATATAAATTAGCCCCCACAAAAAAAAAATTCTGGTTCCGCCACTACATGGAAAACCTTTCAAATAGATCGACCCTGCGAATAGACCTATACTTTAACTCAAGGAAAACAAAATCCTTAGTATGTACCCAATCTTTCAATAGTGGCTAATTTTATTGATTTTTCCTAATTATTTTAGTGGCTTAATCTATCTATTATTTTAGTTAGTGCAGTACAGCAACAAGCTAATATGCCAGGTTCATGACAATCCTTTTCTATTAACCACTTAATTGATCAGAAAGAGTGCAACTAGATATTATATTTGTTGTAGTTTGATGATCAGTATGTATAAAGCCTCTGGATGTGTTTTAAGAGTACAAACAGACTTGCTTCACGTATTTTGCCCTAAATCAAAACTGCCAAAAGAATCCTCGTTCTTCAAAGAGAAGATAACTTAACTAAAGTAAGCTACACAAATGCCTGAGGTCTGTTATGACAATATATGCCTCTCAAATTCAAGTTAATTATGGCTGATAGAGGCGAGCTAGCAGACTTGAACTATTTACCAGAGTTATTTTATGTTTTTTTCCCTTGGCTTTAAAGGATGTGAAGGCTACAAGGAACCAAGGCCTGGAAAATCCCAGGGAAAGGCCTAGACCCTAGTCATTGTAATAATGCAGCCATAGTGCCAAAAACTACCTAAAACTCATTTCTCGTGAAACGTTCTAAATCATCATTTACATAGAGGAGCCATACATATATAGAAGCATAATTCTAAGGAGCAGTGCATCATAACTAGTTTTCTAACAAATCTGAACCACTAAAGACTATATTTTACACAAAAAGCAATTCTTCAACAACATGATTTCCATTACAACAGAAACTGATGCACAAATGAAGCCATCATACAGCTGTAAGACTATCAAAGTCTATCAACACTCCCTCCCTCTCAATTCAAGATTTACCATCACGAAAAATCATACTAGTGTTTTTTCATAAAAAACTAATCTTTTCACAATATTTTTTGATTAACGGATGACCAACGGTATTAACAGCCAAAAAATGATTTCTGGAGACTGAAAAACAGAAGTCATCTAAGGTACACAATAGAAAACAAGAACTGATGGCAGGTAAACAAACAGACAAAGGAAGTAAGCAGACATACGCCGAGAAAGGCCCCATCCAAGTAGGAAACGTTGATCTCAACAGAGACTCCGGTCGTCGGAGCTCCGACGGAGTAAATAACAGCCGAGCCCACCAAGTCAACCAGCGTGGCAGTGGCGCCGCCGTGAAGAGAGTTCCCAGTGTTCTAATCAATCATTTCTTTGTCAAATCAATCAATCCAGCCAAAAATGATATGCCAATTACAGCTACACATAAGTAAGCGGGGAGATTAGGATTACCAGTAAGCGAGAGGGAACGATGAAGGAACAAACAACTCGTCCCGGCTCGATGTGGTCGACTTTGAGGCCTTGGCTCACAAAGGGCTCGATGAATTTGTGAGGCAAACTGTCAACTGCGGATTCGTACGGACCTCCTTCCTTTTCCAGATATCGCTTCACAGTCTGCAGCTCCATCCCTGCCGTCTTCTTTTTCTTTTCTTTTCTTCAGGCTTACCCAACCTCCCTGAAATGCGCTTTTAAGCTCACCCGTTCATATATTCCTCTTTTTATGTCATTTCACCTCTTTCTAGTGTAAGGTATACTCATTGGACATTCTAATGTAAAAAACATTCCTAATTGAGATGGAACAATGTTGATCTTTTTCATTTGTATACATGATCAACATCTATTTTGTGTTGATCTTTTCACTTTTATAGACCGGTCTTTTTTACATATTACACATGATCATTGATCATTTAGCGTTTTATTGTTGATCTTCTCACTTTCATGCCCCATAATTACTTGTTTTGTGTTGATTTGCTCACTTTCAAACCTGATCTTTTACATTTTAAACGTTTGAGACAATTCAGAATTTATATACTCGTTATAACCTTAAGAATTTATTATTTCAGATGAGTCCCTTGAAGAGTTGAAGGATGGTCCGAGTATACTTAGAATGTCCCAAAATGTGGTGGAAACCTTCAAGCAAGGAGAAATAGTTAAGTGAAAATCTCTTGGTTTTTTTTTTTGTGTGAAGGTGGGGACTAGGGACATGCCCTTACACAAATACTGAATCTGATATGGGATCATACTTTATACTAATATAATCTTACTTTAACAAACTCTACTTATCCAGTATGTCGAGTGCCCTCCGTACTCACGTTGATTTGAATGGGGTAAGGATCTTGCTTACACATGTCGATACACTATGTACACCAGTTGATGCAGCTCTTGTCACTCATTTGAGCACGTCTCTTACAGATGGAGACTTGAGAGATAATCTCATCCAACCCAAATTGGGGAAGTGGGGGTTTGAACCATGGAGTTCTCCTACCCAAGGTATTAGCTAGCCCAAGTGGTTAGCTCTTGCTTAGTGCAAGAAATGAAATGGCAAATGGCGGCAGAATCATATATAGTACCAAGAATAAGGTCATCAACATAAACTATGAACATAGTAAGTGATGGAATTAGAGGACAATATCCAGTAACGGACCTAGAATCGAATGTGACACACGAAGAATGGTTCTCTCTTCATCATGGACTCATGCCCACTAGGGATCATGAATGACTTTACAATAGCCCCAAAACTCAGTTTAAGTGAGTAAGATAGCCAAAAGACAACCATAAAATCTAGGTCAGGGAGTCTAATCTACCGAGTATCGTCCTAAACTTGAATAGTCATATCATGAGTCCGAGTATGTGGCAGAATTGGTGAAGAGGAACTAATATATTAGGCAATGGGACCTAGAGAACATCTGTGGTAAAGACTAGTTTAACAAGAAAGGTGGAGCAATTGAGACTTGTTAAGATAAGTCGTTCGAACAAATCGAGCATGGAGATGGACTTGAACATGCTAAACAAGGATGAACGAACTATGGAGGCACTAGTAAAAGAGTTTACCCATAATAATGGACAATGATAGTATATGATATATCCAAGGATGGAAGAGACTTTGATACCACTTGAAAGAGAAAATTCCAAGTAAGAACATTTTCAATAATTTTTTAGAATTATTACAAAATATTTACTTTAATGAAATATTTTACTCTAACATCCATTTTAGTACTTTTTAAATATTGAATTATATTACTCATTCACCTATTTAAAAGTCTACTTCGTACTAGTAATGAATACTTTTCTTCAAATAAAAGTAGTGTAGTATGCAAAAAATTTAAGTGGGGGAGGTTTAAGAGGACACCTCAAGACTGGTGATTAAAAAATTAAGTTAGGATTTGAAGCTTTAATTAAAAAGTTGGACATCGATCGATCTGATAATGTCGTCACTTGTCCGTATTGCGACAGTTGATTTTGCTTTATTTTTAATTTTTTTAAAAAGCACTTCGCTTGATGACGTTTGAGCTTACGTCATAAATCCAAAAATGCTAATCTACTCCATGATGGAATCATGGTCTCAGTTTCCCTGAAAATATATAACAGACTACTAGAAGGAGTCAAACCTAATATCCCCCAAGAATATTATTCATTTATGAGGCCAAACAAATTTTATATATCACTATTCTTGATTATTGTGTCCTACATTAAATGGTCCAAAGAAGTTTATATATGTTTAATTAAATTGCCCACTTGAAAAGTATTAGTATAATTACTTTGAATTGAATTTTATAAAAGTGATAACTACAAGTTAAACAGTGCAATGTTATGTACTCTTTTTGTATCAACGGTTTTTTCTTTAAATATATAGATAAACAAAAATATTATCAAATATTATATTTTTAACTTATTATGACATATAATTTATTAATATCAAATTTTCACACACTAATAATTTACATAGTTAAAAATATTTAAACACGTGCTAGGAGATCGTGAAAAATATTTTATGCACATATAACTAAGGCGAACAGAGTAATTTAATTGAGAAGGTCTCCTTTGAGACAAGAGACAAATGTAAACTTTTTACTTTCGAATCTGACATTTTACATAATGTTTTCATTTTAAAATGAATCTTTTAAAATTTAAGCATAATTATTCAGTAAGATCATTGACAAAGAATTGTCTAATTTAATTGGGATAAGAAGGGGCAGTTACATGGACTTTTCCGGCGGTTCATAGTTATCCACAAGAGTGGAGAGATGCATTTACTTGGGGAGGAAGCAGAAATGAGAGGAAGGAATTCAACGGAGTCAAACCCATCGACGAGCCAATATCCTCCATGTGAATCCAAACACTGTGACATAAGCCGTGACAATTTCTGCCACACGTGGGCACCATCCCCCTACGTGGCACCCAACCATTTGACCTTTGAATTGACTCCCCTCTTTTTCTCTGATTTTCCCTTTTTATTTTTATTTTTGTTTTTGTTTTCTCGGCTGCTGATACTGCTGCCAGCCCAGCCACCTCTTGCAGCTTTTGTCCATTTTCTTTTCCTTAATTTTCCTGGGCCCACAATGCAAGAAAATAAAACTCTACCCAGTTTGACTACATTTTTTTCACTGTCTTTTTTTCTTAATATTTATATTCATGGAATTTTATGAGCGTCAACAACATAGTACTAAATGTCAATGTAATTCAGCTCTAAAAATACTAGTATCCGTCAAATAATCATCATCCATACATAGGCCCTATTTAGCTCTGATTATTCAACCACCATCACTAATCATTACCTATCATCACCAATCAACACATTTTCAGCTTAATTGGACAGAACCATATTGTGTTTGTGTAATCTTGTTATTTTCGGCTTATAGTATTATATATAGTATCATATAAAATGTAGTTATATTTAGAATGGGTTTAGGGTTTAGCAATAATTTACGTGAATTTTATAATATCCTTGAAGATTAAATTTATTTTTTGATGACGGTGAAAGGATATCGGTTTGGAAGTAAATTCTGGAAGTGAGAAGAAAACAGTAGTATCGAAATATCGAGGAGTATCTGCAAGTGGGAAAAGGCAGGTGGAGCCCACGCCATCTCACACGTGCCAAAATCTGCAGCTCCGTCGCTATCTTCCTCTCTCATCGATTCATGATTCATCCCCCCTTTCCCCTGTTTCCCCATATATATAAATACTACCTTCCTCCCCCAAAACTCCATATCCATCCTTCTTCACCAAAACCCTCTCTTCAATCTCTCAACTCTCTGCAACAACAACAACAGCAACAGAAATGGACAGCGGCACGAACGGACTTGACTTGCCGCCGGGCTTCCGCTTCCACCCCACCGACGAGGAGCTCGTGATGCATTACCTATGCCGCCGCTGCGCCGGCCAGCGCATCGCCGCCTCCATCATCGCCGAGATCGATCTCTACAAGTTCGACCCGTGGGAGCTTCCCGGTAATTAATCAACTCTCCGCCGCCTCAATTGCTTCGTTTCCCGATTCTGATTCCGAGTTCCTAATATGATTGTCTGTTATTTGCAGAAATGGCTCTGTACGGCGAGAAAGAGTGGTACTTCTTCTCTCCCCGTGATCGGAAGTACCCGAACGGGTCGCGGCCCAACCGCGCCGCCGGCGCCGGATACTGGAAGGCCACCGGAGCTGATAAGCCCATCGGCAAGCCGAACACGCTGGGTATTAAGAAGGCGCTGGTTTTCTACGCCGGAAAAGCACCCAAAGGAATCAAAACAAATTGGATTATGCACGAGTACCGACTTGCTAACGTTGACAGGTCGGCTGGCAAGAAGAACAACTTGAGGGTAAGCATATTCTTCTTAATTCCCCCTTTTCTCCTTTCTTTATTAAAAATTCATAATTTCCACAAAGAATCTTAAATACAACTGTTTAAAAAACCAATCTTTTTATGTGAATCTGATGATTTTGATCATGTTCTTGCAGCTTGATGACTGGGTGCTGTGCCGAATATACAACAAGAAGGGCAGCCTTGAAAGGTACGAGAATGTGGATCAACAACGTCCGGTGTATTCGCCGGAGGAGGAAGTGGAAGAGAAGCCTAAGGGGCTGTTTGAATTTGCAGCATCTCAGCAACAGCAGCAACAACAGCAGCAGATGACGATTCCGAATGACTACCTGCATTTCGAGACCTCGGATTCGGTGCCGAGGTTGCACACCGATTCGAGCGGCTCCGAGCAGGTGGTGTCGCCGGAATTCGGACATGAGAAGGAGGTGGAGAGCACTCCGCCACCGAAGGGGTGGAGCGATTTGGATTTCCAGTTGAATTTCATGGATGATCCTTTTGCTGCAAATCAGATTCAGTTCCCTGATCAGTTCTTCCCAATTCAAGACATGTTCCTGTACTAGGCTCTTACTAGCACCCAACAACATTGTTAGGGCTTCGAAATCCTGGTCTACCTTGTACAGTGGCACTCTTTTTGTTTACAGTAGAGCTCGGGAATTAGCAATTTGAACCCAAAAATATGTAGGCAATCTTTTGTTACTAGCTAGGTGACAGTAACTAGCTTAATTTGGGCCAGATTGGTCTCATCTCTAGTGCTCTGTAGAGTAGAAGATTTATCTTTGTTTGGAAACTGTCAAAAATTCTTTATAATTAGTTTCTATGCTTTGATCAGATTATTTTTAGTCAAAATCCAAGGTTTATACTAGTATTATTTTGAAATGTTGGCATGGTTTATTCTGTGGGCAGGTGTTCTTGAAGCTTCCTACGAAGCAACTCAAAAGTATTCTGATATCAGAAAATTATAATAAAGCATTTCTGAATTAATGTCAAAAACTTAAAAAAGCTCTGTGTTCACAAATCCCAACCATTGTCACCAAAAGCCATCAAACTTTTTAACAAAGGGAAAAAAAGAGATTCAAAAGTGATATCAAGTGTTTCCACGAAAATCCTTTCTCAAATCTGAAGTACTTTGCTGTGACTGAGTGCAGAGCCATCGTCTTTGGACAGGAGGCCGTCATTAGGCTTGCACGGGAAATCAAGAACCTGTTAACTGTTAAGCATCACAGGAAACACCATTCAGTTTTATCGAGCAGATAATACAGCAGTGCCAGTCTACTACAGAAGTTTCGATACGATTGCGAAACAAGTATTGGTTAGAGGTCAATAATAAAAGATTCAGTCAGACAAAAATGTTAACCTCGGAACATTATTCAAACGAGGTGAATCCTAAACACATCATCAACAAAATACACAAATGAGCTCAACATCCCTTTCAAGATCAAACAAAAAGTTCCCAAAACTACCATACATCAACAAATATACATTTGACATGGTATCCATTTGTCATGAATTAACAAACAAAAGCAGAAAGAAATATAGAAACATGTCATTGAAGACGCAAACTAACAAAACCTTGGTCTACTGTATTGAGTCGTCAGGTGTCATTCAGGCCTCAGTAACATGTTCAGCATATTAAACACAAATGAAGTATCCATACTATAGAGTGATTAAAATTAATTATCATCAAACATTGTCATATGGCACAAAGAAAATGCTATTCTAGAAGAGCATTTTCCCTAGCATTATGAGCCTGTAACATACAGAATGAATGTGGAACTGTCATGAGCATATTTGTCCACTTTGTGCAATATCATTCAACCAATTGGCCAAAATTTATAGTACTTCTCAAGCATGCAATAAACCAATTGCAAAATACAGGCAAACAACTTAAGCAGAAAAATTAGAGGAGGAAGGCACTAGGGCTTTTACCTCATGCATGAATCTCATTGACCTTCACATGTGATTTGGAGACAGAAGGCACTCTGTAAAGGCCACTACTCCATCTTCTTCACCTATATTTTCATATTGAGTACCATGGACTAAAATTTGCCTCCAAACTCTGGTTGACAAACTATATGCAGCAAACGACAAACTGTAAGGAGTGAATACATCTTTATCATCATACTGGCTGAAAACAAGCTCATCCTCCCTTGAAAGATATACAAATTTATCAATGTGTCTACCCTTAGCATCTATCACGATTTTGTTCCAAGATTCTCGAACACCATACTCTCTCATCACCCACACATCAATACTATCGTCTTCGTCCGATAGAGGGAGCACAACTGCAAGACATCCTCCCAAGACAAGTAGGTGACAATCATCATCAAAACCTTCAAATGCTTCAGAACCATCATCAAAATCTTCTTCTTCTTCATAATCTTCTTCATAACTGTCATCAGAACCTTCTTCTGCAAAACTATCATCATCAGAAATACCACCAGAATCATCTTCTTCATATACTCTAGAGCTGACACCAAAACCTTCTCCTTCATAACTATCCTCAGAACCTTCTTCACCATAACCATCATCATCATCGGAGCCTTCTTCTTCTTCATGACCATCATCAGAAGCTTCTTCTCCATAATTATCATCATCAAAAACATGAACTGCTTCCCATCTATCATTGGAACCTATAGGAGGTGGGATTTCCTGGAACTTCTCTCTAGCCAAATCGAAAGCAGCAATGATGGAAGAATTTCCCCCAACATGGCCAACAACATTACCACAAGCAAGCCAATGTAAGCAACCATTAACGAGTACTCCTGGACAAGGATCAGGTAAATTTAAAAAATGTTCGTAAGGAGACTTCTTAAGTTTCCTCCAAGACTTTGTTTTGAAACTATAAACATCCACAAAAGTTCCATCATATTTTCTTCCATAGTGATGCTCAGAGTACGAAAGCCGGACAATTTTAAAATCCTCACTAGAACTATCATAGCCAAAACCTAAAAAGTGGCGACACTCATAAGGGTTTGAAGATTGAAACTGCGGTAGTTTAATAGCCTCTCTGGTGATGGGATTGAACAAAAACATAACATATTCTGTCAGAGTCGGAGTCTCAACAACAACGAGTCCACGAAACTCAGCACTAGCGCTAACCCGCTGCTCCTGAAAGAGGGGAGAACCTCGCAGTTTCGCGTGGCCGCCATTAGCAGGAAAGCTTTCTAGATACCCTAAACCCTGATAATCTCGACTCATGAAGAAGATGCTTACAGGGGCTTCGGTGGTATGGATGTGGAAGTGAAAGTGGGCTCTCGTAAATGTAGAGCTTGAGAGACGAGACCTCCATAGCTTGGAAGCGCACCGGAATCTGCCGACGGATTTCGAAGGAAGGCGCAGTGCTACCTCTTCGATGATATCATCAGGAAGCTTTCTGTCCATGGCGTCGGCGGCTTTGGCAGAGATTAGGGCACAAATGTTGATTTGGGGATTTCAGGGAGGCTCGGGAGGGAAATGCAGGAAATGAAGTGCAAATTTTATTGCATATATAACCCTCAAATTTAGTGAAAATGCTATAAAATCCTTTTTTATTTTTTTAAAGAATACTATTTCATTCATAATTGGTTATCGTTCAACATCCTATCAAACTAATCAAAGAATAAGTGAAATCAATCTTATTTCTAGTCGAATAATAATAAGTATGAAAATTAATTAATCTTCAATCCAAGATACCACCATCCTTATTAATCATGTTCAACGTAGTTTAGATTAATGGTGCCTTATTGGTCATGTTCAAAGGTTATGTTTCATATTATTTTTAGTCTGATTTCGGAAAATTATGATAAAACATTCTGAATCAATGTCAAAACATGAAAAAAGAGGAGAAAATAACTAAAAGCCATCAAACATAGAACAAAAGGATTCAAAAGAATGATCAAGTGCCCATTTTTAGCTACAGAATATGCCACAGTTGTTTGTTTCCTTGAAAGTCCTTTCTGAAGTCTAGAGTGTGAAGTACTTTGCACAGGATAGCGACACTTCCACGACAACTTTAGAGACTGAGTGCAGAGCCATCATCTTTGGACAGGCGGCCGTCATAAGGCTTGTACAGAAAATCAAGAATCTGTTAACTGTTAACCATCACAAGAAACACCATTTAGTTGTGTATCGGAGAGGATAATACAGCACTACTACAGAATTTTGGACATGATCAACTTGCATAACAAGTATACAGATTTCATGTACTTCTCGATGGCTTTCTGTGTTTACAGAACCATGTGACATGAATTAACAAAAGAAGCAGAAAGAAAAAAGAATCTTCAATTCAATCAGCATTTCGTGTTCATATAAAAAAACAGAAACATGTTTTTAAAGAAGCAAATTAACAACCTAGGTCAACTACTCGTCAAGTGCAATACAAAAAATGAGGTATGTAAATGCTACCGTAAATCAACTACATAAAGGTTACAAGACTAGACCTTCATCCATGCTTCAGCACAAATGATGCATCAGTACTATAGAGTGATTAAAATTAATTATCTTCAACAAAGAAAATGCTATTCTTGGAGAGCATTTCCCTTGGCATTATGAGCCTGTAACATATAGAATGAATGTGGAACTATTATGAGCATATTTGTCCACTTTGTGCAGTATCATTCTACCCAATGACCAAAGTTTATAGTACTTCTCAAGCCAATTGCAAAATGCAGGCAAACAACTTAGGCAGAAAAAAAAAGAATGGAAAAAGGCACTAAGGCTTTTACCTCATGCATGAATCTCATCGACACCATTCTTCAGTCTCTCACAGGTGATTTGGAGACAGAAGGCACTCTGTAAAGGCCACTACTCCATCTTCTTTACCTACATATGCATATTCAGAACCATGGACTGAAATATCCCTCCAAACTCTGGTTGACAAACTATATGCAGCAAACGACAAACTATAAGGAGGGTATACATCAGTATCATCATACAGGCTGAAAACAAGCTCATCCTCCCTTGAAAGGTAAACAAATTTATCAATGTTTCTACCCTTAGTACGTATAACGATTTTTTCCCAAGATTCTTGAACACCATACTCTCTCATCACCCACACATCAAAACTAGTAGCTTCATCGTCCGATAGAGGGAGCACAACTGCAAGACATCCTCCCAAAACAAGTAGGTGACATTCATCATTCAAACCTTCCTCTCCAGAACTATCATTATAACCTTCCTCTCCAGAACTATAATCAGAACTCTCTTCTGAAAAACTATCATCATCGGAAATACCACCAGAATCATCTTCTCCAAATACTCTAGAGCTGACACCAAAACCTTCTCCTTCATAACTATCCTCAGAACCTTCTTCTCCATAACCATCATCATCATCAGAGCCTTCTTCTCCATGACCATCATCATCATCAGAAGCTTCTTCTCCATAGCTATCATCGAAAGCAGGAGGTGGGACTTCCTGGAAATTCTCTCTTCCCAAATCGAAAGCAGCAATGATGCAAGAACTTCCCCCAACATTTATATCAAAAGCAAGCCAATGTAAGCAACCATTAACGAGTACTCCTGGACTAGGATCAGGTAAATCTAATCCTCCATGTTGGTAAGGAGAATTATTAAGTTTCCTCCAAGACTTGGTTTTGAAACTGTAAACATTCACACGCTCATAATCCCTTCCATAGTAAATCTGAACAATTTTATAATCTTGACTAGAACTATCATAGCCAAAACCTAAGTGTATGCGACACTCATGATCGCTTGAAGATTGCGGTAGTCTGAGAGCCTCTCCGGTGATGGGATTGAACAAAAACATAAGATCTTCCATCAGACTCTCAACAAGAACGAGTCCACCAAACGCGGCACTAGCGATAACCACCTGCCCCTTAAAGAGGGGAGAAGTTACCAGTTTCGCCTGGCCGCCATTAGCAGGAAAGCTTACAAGATTCCCATCAGAGGGATATTCAGGGTAATCATAATCTTGATTCATGAAGAAGATGCTTACAGGGGCGGTGGAATGGACGTGGAAGTCAAAGTGAGCTCTCGTAAATGTAGAGCTTGAGAGACGAGTCCTCCATAGCGTGGAAATGCACCGGAATCTTGCGGCGGATTTCGACGGAAGGCGCAGTACTATCTCTTCGATGATATCATCGGGAAGGAAGGGAAGCTTTCTGTCCATGGCGTCGACGGTTTTGACAGAGATTAGGGGCGCGAATGCTGATTTGGGGCTCTTTGGGGAGAAGTTCGGGAGGGAAATGCCGAAATGCTTAGTACAAATTTTATTGCATATATAACCCTCAAATTTAGTGAGAGTGCTACTAAATCCTGATTTGTTTTTAAAAGAATATTTCATTCATAATTGGTAATCGCTCAAGCATCCTATCAAAGAATAAAAGTACAAATTACCATTTTGTTTTAGTCACTTTATAACCAAATAATAAAGAATAAGTCATAAATAAATAACTTGTTGATCACATTCACGCTGGTTGGATTAATGATACCTTATTGATTAACGAGAAAATGGGGAAGCAAATTTTAATCATTATTTTTATTCATATTTGTTTTTGAATAAGTGTGGAAACCGTTGAGGCGGGAGATAAAAAACCTGGCAACCGGTAGGTTCAACCTTCCATCTCACATATCAAAATCAAGAGCATTTCATATTGTGAAGGGCAATGCAGTAGAGTGGTTATGAGGTACTGTATATCACTCTTGGTTCAACCTTCAATCACACATCAAAATCATGGAACATAAACAAATCATTTGAACTCTCAATTTAATCATGGAACTTCTCAATTTAATGATTGAATGATCTTAATGATTGAACTCACCTAGCCAATAAGTGGTGACATTCTACAGCTGAATTACAATCCTCCCTTTTTTGTATAATGAAAAAAAGGAATGAAAAATGCTCAAAAAAATTTCCTAGCTAGTGACCCTAAATCTCATAGAACCTGAACTCTAACTCCCAAGTTTCAGCTTGTCAGCAGGATAGATGCCATTTGATTTATTGCTTTGGCCTCTTTGTGAAGCTGGCTTTGTAAAAACAACCCTCTGATCCTTCACTGGTTTCTGCGGTTTATCAGCTTGCTCTTTTCCTCTCCTAACATTAGGTAAAAGGCATTGACAACAATGAGGAAAAGAGACGCAAGAAAAAAAAAACAATTGGTAAATAACCTACAAGCCTTAAAAGTTTACATAACAAGAATGCACACCTGATATGCAGCCAGAAGAGTAGAGCCCCGACAAGTGTCGTCCCTGTAACAACTGTGTTCAGTAAGGACCTCTTGTGGGGCTTGTCCGGTTGTCTACTGCATCTCTGATCCCTAATGTCTGGAGTTATGTGTACATTGTTTTCATCTTGAAAATCCTGTCCAATATCATAAAAATCATAGTACCAGATGAGATATTGAAGTGGATGAAGCAACAATTTTAAAGGATGAATTAAGTTATTATGCCCACCTTAGTATGTGTTTGATGACCACTGATTCCCTCATTTTCAGGTGGAAGAATTTGATTGTGGTCTGGTGTTGATGTTTCATTGCTGACAATAGCACCTTTCTGCGGTTCATCTAATTCTGGATGCGTGGTATTCTCAACTGGTACATCCTCATATTCTAAGCTACAAATATGACTTCCTTTTCCCTCGAGTGAACCTTTGTGATAATAAACATTTGCTTCCATGGACATATTATGATGCATAGAGGCTACAGAACTGTAGTTACTGACAGCCTTCTTCAAGTCCACTTTCTTAGAAGTATCCTCCTCCTTTTTTGCCAAAATCTCTGCAGAGAAAGTATTCCCTGCAATTTCAGAATCACAACATGCTAGGATTGTCAGATACCCAGCAGTAAGATACCCCATATTACTCCAAATAGTAATGAGGACTATGTACAATTACCTTCATTTTCAGGCTGTATAGCTGAATGAGATTCTTCAGTATCAGTTGCTGAGCACTGCGACAAGGCGTCATAGTGGGATGAGGCTTGAGTTTGATCGTCAATTATCAAATGATTCCGATGGCTGTCAGTTCCTTTTTCAAATAGTTCGACCATGGAATGGACTTTGACCGTTGAAGAATCCCTGTAGTTCGATTGGTCATCCAAATCCATGTTAAGAAACCGGCCTAGAATGGAGCTCATGCTTGCTGTTGATGATACCTCAACATCTTCCATGTCATCATTTGTTCTATGACGAAAGGTACTGGAGTCAAATCCTTGAGAATCTATACTCAGGAAGAAATTGCACATATTATCTTCTCCATCAGAGAAAACAGAACTGATACCATTATTTCCGTGGATAACAGAATCTGAAAATGCCAAGTACTCAGAAATATAACTATTGCCTACTACGTCATCAGACATGGCGTCTCCTACTTCTGGATCATGATTATCCAAAGCAAGGTTGACTTCAGCAAGCTCTGACATATTTTCAAGCCCATCTCGAATGCCACTGTTAGTCTGTAAATCCTTATTGTGTAAATCTCCTTGATTTTCGAAGCAGCATGTGGTTAATAACTTGTTGGCTTGAAGGTCATTTCCATTATGTTGCAGGCAATAAGGTTTTCCAGTTCTATTGTAAGTTCTCATATCTGATGACACAGAAACTTGCTTTGTCATACAGTGATTGACTACCGAAAGAGCACTTTCTACACAATAAGCACTTTCTGCATCAGACTCTTCAGAATAAGCATCATAGCTTCCATTAAGTGATGAAGGCCACTTCATCTGTGGTGAATATATAAAAACACTTTAAAAAATAATTCTAATCCCTATTTCTGATCCTACGAGAAGTCAAAACATCAACGAGTTTCAAGAAATCAAACAAACATGGCTTACCGGTTGGCTCCTGGAACTTGTATGCTTATAGGAACTGCTACTCGAACAACTTGAAACACTGCAAAGTGGTGATTCTAAGCTCCTTCTAATGCCTCCTACCATATCAGTCGGCATGACTACTGAATATGTAACCGAATCAAAGTGAGGAACCTGCAAAAGGGAAAAAAAGGCACAAGCTCCATATTACCAACCAAGCACTCAAAAAAGCATACAACATCCTGTAGTGTGAAACAAACAGGACTAGAAAACGCCTTACATCTAACTGCTTGAGCCTGGCCTTTTTTGAGAGTGTTCTTATGCAAATGCAGACTTTCCTAGTATTCCTTTTCTCGACAACATCGGAGGGCGAGAAGAGGTCAATGCCATTCAAACCCAAGATTTTGCAGACCTGAATGAAACATGTAAAAATGAGAATCCCCCAAATTCACTGATCTGAACCAACAACACAAGATAAAACATTACCTTGAGAAATGAGTCAACATTGGAGTATGGCCGGTATCTGCCGCTACTGTTCCTGGAACCAAGAGGGCTCTGGTATGCTTTCATTTCCCTAAGCTCCACACATTTCTCCAGCAACAAACTCCAAACGACTCTCGAAACTTCAAACCTATGACCACAAAAGATAAAAAAGATGCAATTTTTCTGAATCCTAATAAAAAAAAGAACAAGAACTAACAGCAGCTCCCCATCTGCAAGCGAATCAGAAAGACTGCGTTGTTCATCGAGCCGGGTTTTGACGACTTCTCCCAACCATATCCTCGCCTGGGTCTGCCGAATCAGTTACACACCATTTAATAACAGTACGAGGAGAAGTAAAACTGTAAGAAATTTACAGAAAAAAAAACCTGCAAGAATTCATCGTCCAGCTCCCGGAAACTGGTTCCCGGGCAAGAATCGTTACCGATCATCACAGATTTCCCGCCCAAAGAAGAACAAGGGTGGGTAGTGGTGGGCTGAGTAGTTGACAAAATGCTGTGTTATTTTATCTCTCATCCTATAAACAACAATAAAGATGGATTTTTTGTTTGAATTTCGAAAATGGTGTGTTGTATTAAATGCGTGGGTTCGAAGTTGGAGAGTTTGTTTTCGAAAATGGTGTGTTGTATTGACTTCTTCTACACGATTAAAATACAGAGACGTGTAAATTTACTGCTTCAAAATCAGACCAAAAACACCTTAATCAAGATGTGTTATCAAAAAGTTTCGAATGATTTTGCAAAATATAAAATCCTACATCATCACAAGCTTTGAAAACACTTAAAAATGTAGTATTATTATCATTGAATATAATATATTCACAACAAGAAGGCATAGTACATTTGTTCCAACTCCTCCAAAAATGCCATGGCGGCTATACATGGCCGCACTTACTCAAACAAGCAACTCCCTCTTCCATATAATCTTGTTTACTGATCCAAAACTCCGGTGCTTTAGCCTACATGCGCCTTTCTACAAGTATTCAGGGATGAATTGTACCTTCATGATACCAGCAAGAACTGCTCCCCCAAGATACACCATATGCTTTCTTCGTGGTGGGTCTTCTATTCTCAATCGCAATTTCTGCAATTTACATTAACATGTCATATGAAAGAGTAAAAGTAGAGCATTGTATACTATGGGTGCTTTTTATCAGGCTACCATCACCACTGTAAATGATTCTAATCATCAGAGGGCTAATCACACACTTAATTCTACAAATAGTTTTCCACCTAAGAAGAATTCAAAAGGTCAACTTAGGATAAATAGAAGCTTGTAATGTGCATACCTTCAGTCCATCTCTGCTACCCTTCAAAACCGGCAAAATTCCAAGAACATGCACTTTTGTACACAAAATTCCCAAAATGTTCTCTTTGAGAACTTTTGTTTTGCTTTTTCATTTTAGTCCTTCATTTTATTTGTTATTTTTATTTTTACCCCTAAGGTTTAATCAGATGTACTTAATTCATCTGATTCTGTTTCACTAGAGTTAGAATCTATCTCTATGATGTAAACTTTTTCTATTTCATCATATTTTTCTTCTATGGGTTCATATCCCATTTCATATGCAATTTCTAACAATTTTATTTTGTTATTATCTTGCCTATTAGGACATTCATTAGCGTAATGCCCTTCTATGTTGCAAACCCAACATCTACAATTTTTCTTTCCTTTTGGACAGAATTTTTGTTTTTCTGATTTGTTATCAGATTTTTTTCTTAAAGAACTTTCCTGGTCGGAATCTCTTTTTCTTTTTAATAAACCTATATTTAGAAGATTTTTTCTTAGAAAAGATTTTTTTTTTCTTTTTGTATTCTGTTCTGCAGCCATATTCTACAGGATTTTCTCCTGATATTGCACAACAGTTTTTATTAAACTTTTTAAGTTTTTTCTGGGTTCTTATTAGTTCACAGAATTTTGACAGTTCATCTTTTACTATTCTTATAGCATATCCTAGACTGTAGCTAGAAGTTCTTCTATTGAAAGTTTCAATTTTAAACCTTTCTAATGCTTTTTCTCCTACCAAAGGTATTTTTCTAAGATACTGAAGTATCATTTCTGGAAATTCGATTTGTTCTAGTTTGTAAAGATTTACTTCATAGTCACAATTGAATTCCTCTAAGTAACATATATCACAGAGTTGTAGTTCTGTTAAACGTTTCCTAGCTTTTTCTTGTACTAGTTGTTTTTCATGTATTTTATCACCAGTAAAATCAATTCCTAGGAACATGGTATATAATCCATCTAGAACTATATCTAGAATATTATATGGAATGTTGTTATTATCATCTGTCCAGATGGTGTTTTTATGAACTCCTTTGCTATTCCTAGACTCTTATGTTCTATTAACAACAATATAGTTCTTGATTCTGTATAGGCATCAGGATTAGTTTGAATTACTAAACTTAATTCTGCTGCCCATTTATCAATGATTTCTTTCCTATTATTTTGACAGTCAATATTTAGGAAATTATCATCTGTTCCTTTTGAGTTATTAACTTTGGATTTTGCACTTTCTGGAAAATACCATGGTTGATTAGCTCTTCTTCTTTTAGAGCCCATATATGAGCTTTCTCCTTCTTCTCTTTTAACATTTATGTTAAAGTTTTTAGGTACGTCATCTGAATCGTAATTGCTAATTACTTGTTCGCTTATTTCAGATTCACTAGCTGATTCTTCATTATTTAAGACTTTTAAGTCTTCAATTCCAAACAATTGTTTTAGTTTGGGACTGTTTTCTATTTCTTGGTTTGCTAGTTCATCATTTTCTAATTCTAGCAACCTGAGAGCATGGTCAAGTAAATCGAAGTTTTCTTCGTTTACCTGTAATTCATCACCTTCTAGATGATCCCAAAAGATTTTTTCGATCTCTGGTATATAGTTGGTCATATTGGTTGTTTGTCATTTTTACCAAATGGCCAAGTTAATGCTTTAGGATTTCCAGAGGATCCTAATTCTGCATTTCCTACTCCATAATTGGGGTAAGAATATTTTTCTAAACCTATAGGCTTTGGTCTTTCTTCATTACCTAAAGGAGTTATTTTTAAATCTTTTTGTCCTAAGACTACCTTCTGGTTTTCTTGAATTACTGTTGTTAATTCAATGATAATTTTTGCTGCTGCAGCTTCTAACTTATTATCTTCTTTAGTTAGAATATTTAGAATTTCTTCCAATTTTGTTTTTAAAAGATTTATCTCTTCTTTTATTTCTGTAAAACTCATTAGGACATTTCTTCAAGCTGAATTGTCATGTCCTCTATTCGTTTTGACATTCCCATCAAGAGATCTCTCTCGCTGGGTTCTTTAGAAATACTTCTTCTGGAGGGTTCTCCGATTATAAGTTTATTTCTTTCTACTTTTGATTTATATTTTTCTCCCATTATCTTTTTATCTTTAGCTATGTCAATAGCCCAAGAGTTATCTAAAGGAGTTATTTCTGAAAACTGTTTTTCTTCTATAGTTCCTACTTGTGAAAATACATCTTCTAATTCAATGTATTCTTTCTTTTTATAGTCAATACTGTGATGACTATTTGATAAAGCATAAGCGACCAGATAGGTTAAGCTAAATACTTTATCTCCTTTATTCATTAAATTTTCTCTTTCAAATTTATGAACAAAGGATAATGTTTTGTCTAAATTTGCTGTATCTAGACTAATTCCAAATTTAGGATATACTGTAAACATGAATTTTTGGTAGGCTAAATTTCCTCTAGCCGCACCTAAAATGCAGTCTTGTCTATCATTTATTCTATTATCCATTAAAACCATTTTAATTGGAGAATTTATTCCTTCTTGAAATTCTGATTTCAATAAGATTTTAATGGCACCAAAGTGTACCATTGTGATAGTGGATCGAATCTTACTATCTATTTTTAATAAGTTCTCTTCAATCTCTTTTCGAGTGATTAAAGGTAAATATACTGCTCCTGTAGTATCTTTGATATCTACATGCATTTCTTTAGTTCCTACAAAATAGTAGATGCTATTTTTCCTTTTTAATTTCTCAAAAAGAGATATATTAAAAATATTTTCTTTTCTTAAATTAAGTCTTGAGGACCTAATTTTTGAAAGTAATTCTTGTTTTATCAAGAAACTTCCGTTGAATCCTTGATTAGATTCAAAGATTTGAACATTAGAAACATCTTGATTTTCATCAATTGTTTCTTCTATATCTTTTAAATGATTCATTTTAATGTTGAATCTTTTTAGATAATTATTTTTATTTTAAACATGTCTCTGATACCAGGTTTTTGTTGATCTACGAAAGATCTGCGGAATTTTTAATTTTCTTTTATACATTTTAAACATCCTTTATAGATGTTTATATAATGCACAAGAGTTTGATGTTTTTCACAAAATCTTGTTCCAAAACTATACCTAGATTGACTATAAGGGCCAACTCTACGGAATTTAGATAACTTCTTATCTTCTTTAATTAATTCTCTGTCAAGAATTGATTTACAAATGTTTTTATTCATTTGAATGATTTTTAAGAGTTCATCCTTTTTACAGAATCTTGAGATTCTTTTATACATTTTATGCATACTTTAAAGGTATTCATAAATTGTACATAAATTTGGGTTTGATGTTTTTTACAAAACTTAGTACAAAAACTGTATCTGGATTGACTATTGTCATTATTTCTATGGAATTCAGATAAATTTTTATCTTCTTTTGATATCTCTCTGTTGAGAATAGATTTACAAATATTTTTGCTCATTCAAGCTTTGATATTGTATTTGATGTAATTTATAAATTTTAATACTTTAGAACCCTAAGTAATACATGCAATCTTCTTATATCTTTCTTACTATATTATTAAGAGTGTAAGGTTATCATGTTATCTGTTTATAACTTAACCAATCCGGCGAATCTTGTTTCCCTAAACGGCCACCTGCCTAAGCGGTACTCCCTATTCTATGGACTCCAGGTTTCATTATAACAGATAAACATGTATACAACAATTAATAATAAGAAAGAAGATATAGGTTATAGAAACTTACATGTAATTACAAGAGGGCCCTAAAGGGCTTTTTATTCACACATAGTAGATCCGAAGATCAGACAGAATCCTGGACGAGGTTCGTCTCCAGGAGATTACAGAGGTTGAATTTAAAAGACAAGGAGGCACAGAAGTGAGGGGCGCTCCCATATTACAAGAAATGAACTTCCTTTTATAGAGAAGGAAGGGTCTGTATTATTAAAGAGGGGTGCGTCATCCCTTACGTACAAACGCACTTACAGTATTGCATCCACCTAAAGCAGATGCATTACTGCATTATTGCATCCACTTAATGCAGATGCATTATTATTCCACTACCTGCTGTCACTAGAAGTGGAGGGGTCCATAGGACTGTCGGCAGCCCTGATGGTGGAGAGGTCACTGTCTTGATTGGTGGAAGATCCACTTTCTGAGCATTTACCACATACATAATTACTGCGGTAATTCTTTATCTTTTTGCAAAGATCTGGCATGTGTTTTCCCAAAATAAATGGATTAGCCAAAGTATTTTGGAATTTGACAAACTTATCTTCATCAGCTTCGCTGATCTTCTTGGGTGACTTGCTGTATATCAAGATGGTGGCATCTTGATAGTTGACAAACAGTCCATCATCTGAACTGAAACTGAAAAGTTTTTGAACAAAACCTTCCAATCTTTTTATTGCTAAGGGTAGCAAATCGCTAGCCTCAAGTTTGCACTCCATGGGCTGAGATGGATGATAATGATCTCCTTTGCAAATGCCAATCTGGACTAAATGCTGAGGATGATATATCAATAATCCTAGTTGATTCCAGTATGGACCGGAACTATTAATTTTCAGAAAAACTTCTTGCCCTGGTTTGGTGCATTTTTTTCTGAAAGTCTTAATTGTATCAATAATAGCCTTAGGAAAATGGCTAATTTCTAATAAATTAGGACTTGGATATATGGTTTTTACCAAACCATATTGGAATGCCTCATAGACCTGTTCAGGATTAGCATTCTTGGTGAAGTTGTAGTAACTTAAGTTTTTGGAGTCTGTAGTGAAGAACTTTTCTTCCAAAAACTTTTCTTCATTGGCAGATCTTGCATATCGATAGCAGTATTCGAAACCTGCTTCCGTTATTTCATCGGAGTAATCTACTTTTGTAGATTTTGCCATGTCTTCCCTTGGTTTGCTGGGAAGTCTTCCTAGTGAGGTTAATGACTTCTTTTTGGACAATAGAGCTGCACTGAAGGTGTTAGGCTTCATCATCTCTCCATTGGTAACTAGCTCCAGAGGTGCTAGTAAAGATGACCCAGTATATAGGTCTGCTGAAGTTCTTGCTTCTTGGAAGGATTTGAACTTCTTGTGTGCAATGTTGGAGACTCCTTCAGTTGCTTTTTTGGCGAAGCTCCAATCTTCATAGATCCCGGCATTAGGGCCATTATAGACCACATAATATGTTTTAGATATTTTTGGGATTTGAATTCCCTCTTCGGATTTCTCCGATGCTAAAGGTGTAACTTTAGTCTGTGGGATTGGAATTCCCTGATTTGGCCTTAAGCAAAAATCTACTGGGCTAACCAGTTTGATGGAAGTTTGTACTTCCTTCTGGATTTTTGGCAAATCCACAGCCTTCAACGGATTTGTTGATTCTTTACCAACTGCCGTTTGCGTTGGAATAGTCTTGTCTTTCTCTTTTGAGGGAGAAGGTGACAAGATAACCTTTTTTACTTCATTTTCAGAAGCTTGCTCTTTTTCTTTACCCAATTTGATCAGGTTAAGATACTTGAGCTTGGCTTGGACCAGCTCCAGTTCCTGGATTAAAAGTCCTTCTTGCAGCTTTAGCTGCTCCATTTCATCCATGCTGGATGCTTCACAAAGAAATAAATATTAGAAACATTTGTATTATTCTTTATAATCTTGCTGAAATTCTCTGGTAAGGAAATCTGCAAAATAATTCTTGGTACCTGCAATATGAATAACATCAAAATCATATCTGGATAACCACATTTGCCATCCAACTAGACGACCTTGTTTATTATCTCCTTTTAAATTTATCTTTAGGAAATAAGTAAAATTCTTATTATCTGTTCTTACTAGAAATCTGCAAGGGGTTAGATAAACAGAGAATTTTTTAATTACTCTAATAACAGAAAGATATTCTTTCTCGTTACTATGATAATTCTTTTCAGCGGCTTTAAAGCTTCCTGAAGTGTATCGGCAAATGTATTCTTTACCATTGTTTTCTGCTTTAAGAATTCCCCCCCAGAATAAATCTGATGCATCAGTTTCTATGATTAGTTTATCCTCAGGTTGTGGGTGATAAAGCTTGGGAAAGTTTTTTAAACTTTTCTTTATTTTTACCATATAGATGGTATCTGAATCTTTCCATTCCCATGGAATATCTTCCTTAAGCTTTGCTTGTAATGGTGCTCTGACCTGAGCTAGCTTAGGAATATAATCAGAAGCATAAGTGAGAATTCCTAAGAATCTCTGCAACTGTTTTTTGTTTTCAAGGGTATCTGGGAACTTTTGAATATGTTCCAAGATATGATCTTGAGGTCGATGAGACCCTTCTTCAATTTCTAGTCCTAGAAAATTGATTTTAGTTTTAAAAAGCTGTGTTTTCTTCTTTGAGAGTATTATTCCTAGAGAAGCACATTTTTTAAGTACTGCCGCTACTTGCCACAGATGTTCTGTTTCATTATTGCTGAAGACTAAAATGTCATCAATATAAACACAACAGAATTTTTCAAAGGTTCTAAATGCATTTTGCATATGTCTTTGAAATATGGCTGGAGCCTGTTTTAGCCCAAAGGGTACGACATTCCACTGGTAATGACCTTGTGGACATGTAAAAGCAGTTAATAATTGTGATTCTTCATCTAGCAATACTTGCCAGAATCCTGATTTACAATCAAAACTACTGAATATTTTCTTTCCTCTTATTAGAGTTAACAATTCATCTTTATTAGTAAGGTTATGACTGTCTCCTATGGTAGCTGAGTTTATAGCTTTATAGTTGACAACCATTCTCTTTTTTCCTCTTCGTTTCTCAGCTTCATTTTCTACCAAGAAAGCTGGAGACATGTGAGGTGATTTGCTAGGTTTAATTACTTTTAATTCTAGCAATTCCTTAATTTGTTTTCCAAACTCTTCTCTATCCTTAGGACTATATTGCATTGGTTTAACCTTTACAATTGTCTTGGGATTGATTAGTTTTATGGTTGCTGTCATCCAATATTTTGATTTGTTAGGATCTATTGGATTTTCTGAACACACAGAATCTAAAAGTGTTTCTATTTTACAAAGTTTTGTATTTTGAAGCACAAAAAGTTGTTGTTCTTTAGTATATATACCCCCCCTCCTTAAAAGAGAAGCAATTTTATTAGGGCTAATATTTAGCGCCTCTGGTTTTGGTAATTTAGATTTCTTTTTCATGTATTCTAAATAACCTGGAACTCCTACTTTAAGAGCTTTTCTTATTTTTCCTATATGTACAGGATTATTGTTTAGAGTGAAAATTATCCTATCTGTGTATTGGACAAATGGATGATACAACAGACAGAAATTATTTCCAATAATAAAATCTATTCCAGATTCTTGTTGATATACAGTTGGAATATGAAATATTTCTCCTGCTATCATTATATTAAGATTTTTACAGACCTTAGAGAGTATGATATGTGATCCATTTCCAATTTTTACTCTTATTGGTCTTTCTACATTTACCCAGTGTTCTTTGGGTATTACATATTTGCTAGCAACACACATGCTTGCACCAGTGTCCACATAGCAATGTAATTCAATTTGTTTATATCCAGAAAATTTTAATTTTCCTTTTATATAAATTGAGTTAGAGTTTGTAATATTGCTCATTACAAAGTTTGTGAGTCAATTTATAATTATCACAAACTTTGGGTTGGTTTAGCAATTACTCTATCTTTTGAAACTTGGCAAACCATATGCCAAGTTACATAGTTTGGGAATTTAAACCAAAAATTGAATATTTTGGGAATTTGGACTCCCAATTTGAACATTCTTGGAATTGATCCTTCAAAACCACATCAAGATAGCGATCAATAATTTCTTTCTCCAGTCTGATACCAAAAGAGAAAAATGATGAATTTAATGAATAAATAAACTACAGCCTTTGGCTTCAATATTATTAACAGTAAATACAGTAAAAAGTGGACTTCAAAGTCTTACCGACTAGGTAGTCCTGGAAACATTGTACTCCCTCCGCTCAAAACAATATGTTGATACAGCTAAAGAAAACAAAATCAAGGAACATATCAATACTCTTGTTCAGACTGCTAGATAATAGCAACTACTGTTAACAACTAGTTTGGTACCATCATGCGGTTGTCAATATCCATTTATTGGATGCAGCGAAACACCATATCTGCCAACCCATCACCTTCAACATCAATGAGCTCCTGTAATCATACTCCAATTTAGCTTCTAAATATTGATGCAGTGTAAGCTTTTGTTTACAATAAATATCTATTTAAAATAGTGGAAGATAAGAATATTTTGGCATCTTAAAATATTATCACAGTCCACACTAATAAATTAAGCAGTCCACACTAATAATTTATCACAATTATCACAACAAATTATCAGTCCACACTAATAAATTAAGCAGTTATAATTATTGATTCAATTCTTTTGAAAGTGAAGGCACCAAACACAAGGTCCATGCTGCAATACTGAAGTTATCGATTTATTTCATAGCCACTGAAACATAGCATTCATTTCATATTGGAGAAAAGATGGACAATTTTTCAGCAATTGCTTATTGAACCTTTATCCATCTTTATACGCACCTTGAGCATACAATGTTAAAACAGCTTGAATCTGAATAAAAACACCAGTGAAGTTATACTTATCAAACATAGTCTCGACCTGAAATTCAGATAAAGAGAACGATTCAAGAAGTGTACCAACATGGTATAGTAAAACACTATGAATCACTCAAAGACATGCTCAGAAAATAGAAACCAACCATCTGTTCACGGTTTTTTGCTGGATTCAGAGGTGGATCAGTCAGCAAGATCTTACATTCCGTTGGGTTCTGCTTCAGGGAAAGATATATCATCAATTAATTACGATACAAGATAAACCCAAAGCAGACATTTTGATTGTGATGTAATTTAAAAAAATTTTAACATAGGAAGTACAATGTACCTTCAGCTCATTATAAAATGCATGGTCCCAGACATGTTCCATATCATCCCAATTTTGCACTATCCCATTGTTGACAGGGTAAGAAATATCCAATTGATGCCTCAATTTCAAACAAGCATCTCCAACGACAATGTCCTGTCATCTAAAAGTTAAAAACAAAAACCAAAGATTCTCAGGACGGGAGAGCACACAGACCAAACGTCAAGAAAGGGTGAAAGAGAAAAAAGACCACCAAGAATCTCAACACTGTAAAATACATACAGCAGCGGAAGCCTAATGAATTAGACTGCAAAGAGGAAACCTCAGCAAAGCATTTGTACTCCTAATCAAAAACCATTCTTTTCCATTTTTTTTATTTTTGAAAATTTGCAAAATAGTGGGGTGTGCTAGAAGAGCTGCATCAATGAACCATCATAACAGAAAACAAGCAATCAAAATATTGAAAAGAAAAAAGAAAAACCGACCTTGATTTCTTGCTCCATAAGGGATTCTTCATATCTCAGCATCGGCCTTCCCACAACGCAAGGAAAAAACTGATGTCGGGAAATTTTCGCCCGCAAAACCGCACTTAACATACTGCATTAATCTCAAATCAAATCGTTTATAAACTCTAACATCACAGACAAACAATTAAGACGAAGAAAAATAATACCCCGGTTCCATTTTCACGCACGACGACTTTTTTGCTGTCCATTTGGTGTTGGCCGGAATCTCTCTGCCTTTAAGTTTAAGCCCTCGAGTCTCGATCAATCTCCTTCTTCTACTGTTCTTACTTTATTTTACTGCTAAGCTGCAGTTTGCCCCCTAATGTTTCCATGTACTACAAAATTAGGTACAAAATTTTAGAAAATTATGAATGACGTCCCTCCTGAATGTTTCCTGTCTTTTTATTATTATTATTATAAAAAAACAAAACTTTTAACATGCATGAGAAACCAATAAGAAGGAGACACGTGGAGTGAGCTTAGCAGCCACCCTTCCGGGAAGCTCAAGTATCCAAGTTTTTCCCAGAGAAAGTCAGAGAGTATTCATGGAGCCGGAAGTTTCATGGCAAGTTTCCAAAAGGTTGACTTTTGAATTTTCAACAATACCACACAACATTTCACCTAATCAAATCCCCAAATTTATTTTACAGGTTTGAGTCCAGTGAGATGTTGGCCACGCTCCTGGCTTCGACGCCGCTGCTGGAGGAGTCGTGGAAGCTCTGCCGCCACTCCAACTGGGCGGCGCCGCAGAGCTACGTCATCAACCGTATCGGCGATGTCTGCTACGTCGCCTTTTCCGGGATCCAAATGCTCGCCGGAATTCAGCCGGAATCCAGCTACCTGGTCCCAATCGGAAGCTTGTTCGCCGCCTTGCACCGGCAAGTCCAGAGTGAGGTTACTGTTCACGCCGGACTGTTGCATCTTTTCCTCACCTTTTACAACAATCCTGTTTTCCAAACTCAGGTATGCTATCTTCCTTGCCTCTCTTTTTTTTTACCGCACGTAAAAAGATCAAGGATAGATATTTTATATTCATGGCAATTAAACGAAAAATTACTGAATTGAGCAAATTTAAATTAAATTAGTTGTAAAAAAAACTAAATTAAGCTAATTTAAATTGAAGATATTATTATTGTAGGAAGGAGAATGACTTTTGGGGCTATTGTTCATGATTTGATTTTGCCGTGTGATGGCCTCCATCAATTTAGTTGTTGGCCACTTCCAAACAAATTCATATTGGGTCCAATTTTATCAATCACTGTCTATGTTAGGTTCAATGTTTGTCTTTACTATGGTTATTTATACTATACTCTTTTGTGATTGTTATCATTCAAAATTTGACCATGTATTTAAATTTATAAAATGAAGTTGGATTTTTGAAATGGCAAGAAATGGGAATGTTCAGTTTGAAGACAATTTGTAATGTAGTTTTGATAACATGAATGCAGATGATGGAAATCACTAGTAAGAGCAAATCAGTGGTATTCACTGGCCACTCAGTTGGAGGAAGCATTGCCTCTCTCTCAGCCCTCTGGCTTCTCTCCTGTCTTCAGTCCATTTCCTCTTCTTCATTTGCTGTGATTTGTATCACATTTGGATCACCAATGCTGGGCAATGAAGCGCTTTCGAAATCCATCCTTGAAGAGAGATGGGGAGGAAACTTTCTCCATGTTGTCGGGCAGCATGACATAGTGCCAAGGCTGCTCTTTGCCCCTTCACCCGCACTTATCCCGCATTTGAATTACTTCTTTGATTTCTGGCACCTATCGATAAAATCCCAGATCTCTAAGCCGCACTCGTATGATGAAAGAGCAGCTGATTTCTTTCATATCGTGCGGAGTTCTCTTGAAGCCCTGACAAACGAGATCCAAAATTCTGATCACAGGAGTTTATTTTGTCCATTTGGGAGCTACATTTTCTGTACCAACAAGGGATCTATCTGTGTGGACAATGCTGCCTCTGTCATCAAGTTGCTATATCTCACCTTGGAAAAGGGCTCTCCAACTTCTAGCATTGAGGATCATCTTAACTATGAGAATTATGTTAGCCGAGTATATTGGCAAATCCTGAGTAGCAACAGCTTCATGGAAGAAAATTTACCCGACTCAAGTTATGAAACTGGGATTACTCTGGCATTGCAATCTTCTGATATGCTTCCATCGGTAAGATGTTTCTTCTTCTTCTTCTCTAAGGAATAAGGATGACCTGATTTTTATTTTATAGAGATTAGATATTCAGGCTGAATGTTTCCTACTGGTGTCAAGTTATGAACTTCTTCTAACTGTTTGGAGATTTTGCATACAGGAACCAATTTTCGAATCAGCAAAAGATTGCTTGAAGATGGCAAAGCAAATGGGGCGGACGCCTAGCCTCAACTGTGCCAATCTTTCTATTATTTTGTCTAAGATCACGCCGCTCAGAGCACAAATCGAGTGGTATAAAGAGACATGCGATGCTTCTGACGATCAAATGGGGTACTATGACTCCTTCAAGCAAAGAGGTGCTTCGAAGAAAGATTTCAAGGTGAATATGAACAGGCATAAACTTGCAAGGTTTTGGAATGATGTGATTTCCATGCTGGAGAGCAACCAACTACCTTATGATTTCCACAAGAGATCAAAGTGGGTGAATGCTTCTCACTTCTACAAACTCCTCGTGGAGCCATTAGATATAGCGGAATACTATAAATGTGGGGAGCATTTGAGGAAAGGGCACTATATGGAGCATGGCCGGGCAAAGAGGTATAAGATCTTCGATAAGTGGTGGAGGGATCGAGAGGTTTCAGTGAATGGTGGTAATTCAAGGAGTAACTATGCTAGTTTGACTCAAGATTCATGCTTCTGGGCTAAAGTAGAGGAAGCTAGGGATTGCTTAAATCGTGTTAGAAGCGAAGGTGATGCACGCATTCAGTCCGTGCTGTTAGAGAACATCACCAAGTTCGAGCATTATGCAAGGGAAATGGTTGACAGGAAAGAGGTGTCTAGAGATGTTTTGGCCAAGAATTCGAGCTACAATGTGTTTGTGGAGGAATGGAAAAAGTTGAAATCGCAGCTGAAGGTAATGCCGCCACATTTCCCAGGTTTTGTTGATGGGGAAGGTAGTAGTTCCCTTGCTTTTATTCTTGGAAAGTGATGCATAGCATATGTATAAATAAGGTTTGTAGCTCGAATTACACTCTGGTCCTCTTTCACTTGGCATTTTTCTAGTATAAAGAATGCTACTAAGCAAATTATTGGAGTCACTATTATGCACTAAAAAGCATATTTCCAGTATACTTTGCTATGCCTTCATGTTTCAGTACTCAGTTTCTATGATCAACTTGAATTTTTGAGCCCCTGACCCAGAAACCCTCAAGTAGCACTAAATTGCTAGCTTGCTATTACCCAGTGATCCTGAGAACAGAGCATCATTTAAGGTGCAGCAATGTCTTGTTCTAAATAAAAATTTGATTACCTCAGAGCAATAATGGTAACCCTTGATGATATTCAGACATCATCAGCATACACTTTTTCAACCTCAAAATCCATTTATGGTAACCCTTGATGATATTTAACTTGCAGTGTATCAGATATTCCTATAACAAAAAATTTATCCTCCCGAATGATTGTTAGGTAAAGAAAAGTTTACAAAAATGAATCGAGAGCAAGCAACTTCTATGGACTAGCTTGACCAGGCCATCTATACCCCAAATCAGGCATCAGTCTCTGCTAGCGCTTTGGCAGGTACAATTTCTTGAGGCTGCATCAGAAAATAATCCACTAAATAAAAACAAAGCACCATGGAACATAAAGAAAAGCGAGAACAGTTTCTGATTTGTCAAGAAGTTCAGGGTTTACGAAATAGAAGTTGCCTTGGAATGTAAAAGTTTAAAATAAATTGCAACCCGTTGTGACACACACCAACAAAATATTTTGCAAGGAAAAGATTCACAGCTGACCAAGTTAAATAAAAGGCAACCACGATGACCAAAGATTCCTGTTCATTGGACATTTAACTCTAACACACACCAAAAGTCTATACTTAGTGTTTTGACTCAAAGTAGCAATTTAAAGTAACTTCAGAACTTACAGGAGCCAACTCCTCCTCATGCTTAGGAATAAAAGCCGTATCTACTATTCCATTTCTGAAGTCCTGTAAGATACATTGAAACACAGATTTAAATTAAATGCGCAGCGAAATGATGGACAAATGTGTGAGGATATATAACCACAATGTCAAATTTTGCCTACCTCAACATCCAGGATAAGTTTGTGGTAGTCAATAGTAGTGGGCACCCCTGAGAATGAAGGCAAAACTACATCAGAAATCAACCCAACTAGTGACATTCCAATAGGTTATCAAATAGTGTTGAAACATGACATTATGGTAGAGATGTCCCACAAACATTAAAGAAACTAATGCCAGTGGAATCAGGTGAATTGAGAAAAAGAAGCATTTGTCAAAGCTTCAAGAAATTAAGAACATTGAGAAATTTGGATAATTTTTGCATCTTGAGCAATTTAAAAGAAGGATTTGGTACTGCTGGAATTCATACATCCTATCAAGTTGCCCTTTTCTTTACAAGCCAAAGAACATACATGCAGGTATGCGAAATAGATGCAAGGAAGGCCGGACAGGTATGGAATTCACACTAATACAACTCTTATTTTACCTGTTATGATGGTGTCACTAAGCGCTCTTTTCATGCGCTCAATAGCCCTCTCCCTTGTTGGTGCCCAAACGATAAGCTAGGTTAAAAAATCAAGGAACAGTAAGCAACAGAACTTCTCATTACAAACAGCACTGACAAATCATATATATAATTTTCTGTACAGGCACCATTAATCTAAACAGCACTGAACATGATCAAAAAGGGAAAATACAGGAATACCATTAATTAAGATTAGTTTATAAAGATGTAACAGCACGTATATCTGTTAACTAACCTTTCCAAGCAAGGAATCATAACTCGGTGGAACCACATAATCAGGATAAACGTGGCTATCCATTCGTACAAATGGACCTCCAGCTGGCAAGTAAGCAGTTATTCTCCCTGTAATTGAAAAAGAAAAACATAAACATTTCTGAAAGACTGATGTTCTGATCATACATCATACATCCAATTAGCAAATTCCACAGGGGTATCAGGTTTGTAAAGAGATATATTAACTTTGAGAAATTTTAGACATACTGTGTTAAATAAGAATTAATTAAAACTAAATTTGATTTCTTCACATTTAAAAAATTAGTACAACCCAAGGATCCGTAATACCAAAAGGAAATGTACTCCGACAATCTACAAATAACTAAATAGTTTACTTCGACTATCTTGATGTGACCAAAGTTGATATCCACAAAAGGCCTAAAACAAAATATAAAAAATCAAACAAAGAAATACTGGAATGTAAAGTATATACCCATCAATACAAATAAACCCACAGAAATACCCAACAGAAACATCTCATTCAAAACAAACCTGGCCCTGGTCTGAAGTTTTTGAAAGCATCTTCAGCATTGATACGGCATTCAATAGAGTGTCCCCGAAGCACAATATCTTCCTGTTTTGAAAACAATAGTTAAACGGCAAGCAAGCATAGCTTACATTTCATTAAGAGTATATGATAAGCAAACCAACCTGTTTGTAACGCAGTCTCTCTCCCATAGCCACGCGAATTTGTTCTTCAATCAGGTCAACAGAGGAAATCATTTCTGTCACTGGATGTTCAACCTAAGTTTTGGAAAGAATTTCAAAAAAATGAGGGACATTTCAAAACACAATAAATCTGCACACATGCTGAGCCACTTTTTACCTGAATTCGAGTGTTCATCTCCATGAAGTAGAAAGAACCTCTTTCATCTAAAAGGAACTCAACAGTACCAACACCTATATAACCAATTGATGCGGCAGCAGCTACTGCTGCATCACCCATGGCTTTACGCAACTCCGGTGTCAATGCGGGAGAGGGTGCTTCTTCTAACAACTTCTGGTTTCTTCTCTGCAATACAGATGACGGAATTTGAGCATTCAAGCAAACTTTTGAATGGGTCTCTGCAGGAAAAAGAAGGGGGGAAAAGGAAGTACCTGAATACTGCAGTCACGTTCGCCAAAGTGAACAACATTACCATATTTATCTGCCAAAACCTATGAAGCAAATGGTCACATACATATGAAATCTACAAATAAGAAAACCACAATAAAAAACAACAAGATTATCCATCCTTTGCAGTGAATCAGGACCCAAAAGGAAAAGCAAAAAAATAAAACAAATAATCAACACTTTATAAATAAAAGTGGGAAATAAAATATGGCAGGAATGGTGCAATCATTCAGCAAAAGTGTCATTTTTATGCTTCAATATGAAACCTTTGCCCCAAGGATTACAAAGAGCCATGATAATCATACACTACTTCATATAAAGTCTGCTTTATATTTGTAAATAAACTAATGATGTTTGAGCAAAACTAAATCCTTAGTTATCTTGGGGATTATAAGTTTTCACATCACATTCATCATGCTATTTACATGTGCTTTAATTAGAAAAGAATGAACATCCACACTGATGTGGATGCGATTCGCATCACACACTACCTGAAATTCAATATGCCTTGGGTTCTGGACATACTTCTCCAGATAAACACCATCATTTCCGAAAGCAGCTCCTGCCTCACTTTTAGCTTGCTGTCAAAACAAAAATAACATATGTGATCAACTGTTGCCACATACTTAGACTTTAGTACACTTGAACTCTGGTGTAATTGTGTGATAACTGTAGAGGTATTCCAATGTAGAGTTCAGAACTCTAGTTGCCTGATTTAATAAAAAATTCCACACAGACATGCATGTTTCAAGCATAAGTATATTTCAAAAATGTACCTGTAACAACTTCACAAATTCACCAGGCTCTTTAGCAAGACGCATCCCACGTCCACCACCACCAGCCGTAGCCTTCAAAACAAAAAAATCCAACCTTTATCATTAGATCATTGAAATTATTACAATTTTGTTGTTGAGATTAAATGAGGCAAGACAACTAGCATTTACCTTGATCATAACAGGGTATCCAATCTGTTCAGCGAGCATAACACCTTCTTCATTGCTCTGTTTTAATGTACAAGGCCAAGTGAGTCGAAGGCTAGAATTCATACAAAGAGTACACCTGTATCATTTAAAATCAATCATTAATTATCAAAAGCAATACCTTCAACAAGCCATCACTCCCTGGCACAGTTGGAACACCAGCATTCTTCATTGTTTCTCTGGCAGTTGATTTGTCACCCATGACTCGGATACTGTCAGGCTGCAAGCTTAAACGGAATTAGAAGAAAACTCAAAATGAACTTTGTTTGGAGGCTTATGAACAGGTGCTAAGTAGAACATATCTCTTACATAGTTACATTTGAGCAATTTTCATGCATGACATGCAAACCCTACTCTCTCCTACTAAGAGAAAAGAATGGTCGAATTTAAAAAAAAATGAAAATAACTTACATTTGGTCCAATAAAATTGATTCCATGTTCACGACACATCTCCACGAAAATAGCATTCTCAGCGAGGAAACCATATCCTGGATGGAGCATCGTACAATCATGACCAATGGCAGCAGATAATACATTTGGGATAACCAAGTACCTGCAATGATATTTGAAAACAAACAATTTGAATGAGTAACGATTCTACGAATGGATCTAATGAATCAAGATATGAGTACCAGAAATCACAATAATGAAACAGGCATTTGTCATCCATACCACAAAGTACCAGAAATCACATTAGTCACCAACAAGCATTTGTCATCCATACCACAAAGGTCAATACAAGATCAACAAAAGCATTTGACTGAGACAGAATCAACCAAAGCATTTAATAATAACACGGAATCAACCAAAGCCTTCAACAATGAGTGCAAAAAATGCATTTTTATACTACATCAGGGAACAACATCCTTATATCGAAACTCTATGGCCTCAAAAAGTTGAAAGGGAATAAGTTGTAACTTACGATTGACTGCTTGGAGCTTCACCAATACAAACAGATTCATCGGCCAATTTAACATGCAGAGCATCCTTATCAATAGTAGAATAAACAGCTACACAAGGAATTCCCATCTCGTGGGCAGTTCGGATGATTCGGACAGCAATCTCCCCTCTGTTCGCAATGAGAATCTTATCAGCACGACAAGAGACTGCCAGAGCTCCGCCGCGTTTACCAGATCCAGCAACCAGCTTAGGAGACTGAGCCGCCTGCAGAGGGAACTGCAGCTTCTGACCAGCCATGAAGCTACATTGGGAACTCCGCATTCCAATCCTTGTCCCCGAAAACAATCCCTGCGAAGCAAACGCAAATGAGCAGTGTGAGAGTGTGTGTTCACAGTGAAAGTATCTGATCTTAGACTCCATTTCCATACACAAATTTGTACACTTACGGGAACGGGGCGAGTGGAGCAGAGGTATTTCGAGGAGACGGAGGTCATGGCTGCGGAATCCATTCCCCCAAGCTTTACTGCAACAAAACTTCGAGCTACACCACCGAGAATCAGTGCAATGGGGAATCGACAAGAACAAAGCTTGGCTGAATCTGAACTGGGTTGGATGTTTCAGAGCGTTAATCTAAACATATATGGGTGAGAAAAATGATATTAGTTGGATTTGAAGAGGATGGCATTCGATGATTACGAGGGTGCGTTGTTGAGAATTACGAGCATTGGATCGTATGCTCCGCCCAGTGGGACCTACTGGCCTTTTTGCCGTTTCGGGTCAAATTCGGGTTGGAGTACATCTCAAGGTTTTGGGTTGGGTGGTTTTTTTGTTTTTTTTTTGATAGATTTCTAATAGAAATTGGAATGATCTGTATATTATAAAAAGGGGTTTTTTTGGTTACATAATTTATTTGATTTTCTAAAAATATACCATATTGACTATTTCAATTAATTATGAATTGTTAGTTTAAATCTAAATATTAGATTTTGTATGCTAGAGTTTTTTTGTAGATCTGTTCAATTTAGTTAAATAAATATTTTATATTTAAATTTATTTCAGTTCAGTTAAATATATTTAAATTTAGTTCAGTTTAGTTTAGTACGAAATACTACTCGAGAGGGCTGTTATAGAAGATTTTATATGGATCAACATCTGATGAATGCTGTTGAATCCTTTCTCATGATTTGATAGGATGCAAGAAATGAGAAATCAACAACAGCCCTTGATAGGATGCTGCAACACATGTTTGCAACCTTTGCACAGCAGCATCAAATACAATGTTAACGACATTTTTATTTTTCCGATTCCCTCTCACGGCTAAGTGTTTGGAATTATTTACAAATCACAAGCTCTCAAAATTTCCCGACATACACAAGAAAAAGAATGACATGTTCATGTAAGGGCATAAATTATCATCATCATCCATCAAACAAAGACTCCAAAAGTTCATCAACATAGGCTAGGCATGGCCAATAGTCTGTTCTAACACGAGCTAGGGTTGAAACCTCGCGGACTTCCATCTTGAAAAGAAGATGAAATCTGGGTGGAAGGAATATCAGTATCAAGAAGGTGCCCATATCTTTTCGAACTGTTTGAACCTCGGTCTCCTTCTGATCTCCATCCTCCCTATATTCGATGTACAGAGGCCCTTTATCGAACCTGGCATCTGGGTGTGATACTTCAGATGCTACGTCTATGTCAAAATCCTTCCAAACTACGTCTCTCGTGGTTGCACCATTTCTGAAAACTCGAGTGAGAGTTTCACCAATTACACTAACGATGAAAGGTGTCAAGCATCGCTCTACAGCTTGAATCACAGCCATATACGGAGCCTCTAAGAGCTTCACCGACTCTGTTCCGTTGATTGCAGCAGCTCCCTTTCCATCTTTTAGAACAAAGGACTCGCGCCCTGTGCTGGAAGATGCCCCACATGCTTCCCACAGAGCATTGAATAGGTCCAGATAGTAGTTGGGCACAGCAACTTCTGGGACATCCTCGGGGACAATAGCTTTCATGAACATATCTTCAATTCCCACATGTATGCTATGAAGCTGCCCCTCTACAATCTGACCGTTGTTTGCATTCGATTGAATCCTTACATCAACAAGACCAGGTTGTGGTACCCGTGGCTCCAACTCGATGATGACCTCAGCCCTAGACCTTTCTCCTTCCATGCAACCATTTCCAACAGCAACAATCTGCAGTGAATCAGTCTGGCTGAATGAGTAGTCCTCTTTGCTGGGTTGGCCAAGAAGGAAAGGCACGTGATACGATGGAATACTCCCATAAGGTGCCGAAGATGAAAACTTGAGCACTGTAGCGTAAATGGCAGGAAGCGAATCTACTTCATCTGCAGACTGATTAAACAGCTCTGATTCAAAACTTAAACTACAAGGTATTTTAACCTTGAACCCTGTCGAGTACCTAACATCTGGAATCACTGAGAAATGCTTCCTCAAAATTCCCACAATTGTTGAATCTTTTGAGTCCATCACACGGAGTGGCTCCTGCAGGTGGACAATTCTTTTTACATCTGAAAAGGCTCCACTACTAGTACCATCATCTCCATCTGGTTCACTTGTGATTTCAGAGACGACCACATTTCTTTCGAACAAGGGTTCCTCACTGACAAAGCTCAAATCAGGTAGTGTCAAAGACCATGACTGTCTCACTAAGAGTGGCACACTTCGCTCAAGATGGATGTAGGAAGAGATACCCTCAGATTTCTTGAGGTCGTGATAGAGAGGCAGCTCAAGATTTAGAAAGGAACTAGAGTGGGTAGATGGTGCAATGCCAGGAAGCTCCTCCCCCATATTAAGCAAATTCCTAAGTTTCTTTCCTGGTATACAAACCAGCATTCGCAAATAGGTCCTGCAAATATCAGAGTGATTGAAGTCTACTTCCATGAATACTATCATCAAATGCTTATTATCTAATTAACTGAAAGGTTTTTCAAACTTGATAATTTTTTATAGTATAACTAGGTAGGGGGGAAAGCCAAGCATATAAACTTTGAATGGACATTCCTTTTTATTTGGAAATGTTTGATGAATGGAAAAAAAAAAAAAAAAAAAACTGAATGGTAATCATTTAATAAAAGATCAATAAAAGCTCTTTACTGTACCTTGCGTGGTCACGAACCTCCAAGTCAGGAAAAGAAAGGCATGCGAATGCAAGAAGACGAGACAACCCATTGAACAAGCTGGAGCTATGGTGATGGATCAGCATAGTCCGACAAATGCCAAGAAGTTTACTACCCAAAGACCAAGACTTCAGACCAGTTTCCGGGCCGTGTTTTTCAATCAGAAAAACTATGAAGTTGGAAAGGAGCTCTATAAGGCCACTGGGAGATATTTTATTGTTCTCAGCGATTCTTTCTAAAACGGGGAAGTAAGAACCCAGTGTATAGTCAATTTTCAGTTTTGGGAGGAAAGAATCATTCAGGATCTCCAGCAGCCATTCTCCAAGCCAGTAATGTTTAGAACATTCCAAGAAACGGTCAACAAAGGAAACAATTAAGAGCACCAGACCCTCATAATTTAGGACTGACTCCACCAGCACGCCCTGTGTAAAATAAAGTAAGAGTATCAATCATATACTTTAAACTAGAGTCTCATAGAAAGATTGGATTAAACTTTTTAAGCAATGTCCGAGCTCCTGACACTTTTAAAATAATGAAATCAAGCTTTTTGCCTTCATGAAAATTCTGCCGGTCATGATTATTGGCTCGGTTCAGAATCACCACTAGATTTGAATTGGTAAAGAAAGCAATTCAATGCATCAAAGTTTTACTGACACACCTGCTTTATGAATCTTAGTTACTTTTTTTTAAAGGAATGGGATTGGAGAGAAGCAAAGATTAGAGAACACAATCAGGCTCAATTTTCTGGTTTACGAGAAATTTGAATTGTCTACTACAAAATGCTGATTTCTCTGTGAAATCATGATCGGAACTCGGAAGTGAATATATTATATATTCAAATGTCAGTTAAACCCCTTTATCTCTTGACTAGCAAGTTATGTTCCACTTCAAGAATTTCCCCAGTAATTTATGCTTTACATAGTGCATAAGCCATAAAGTATGTGCACTAGATGAACTGCACATACATGCAACATGGCTATATTTTGAGTAAACATAAAACCAAAAGACGACAAATGCTATGTAACAATGACAGACTAGCTCAAGAAAGTATGCACATGGATCATATTAAATTCAAAGCTTAGAAGGTATCTTACCTGTAAAGTGCGTAATACTGACGACTGAATGATAGAGTTATTTGAAGGAGAATCGGATTCATCACTGAAGGATGCACCCACCAAAAACTTATGGAAGGTGCGGAAGGCAACTAGAGTCTCAGTACTCCAAGGAGGCAACCATTTGAAAGAAGATACACAAGTAAGGCCATCTGTAAGTAGCTTTGATGCAAAAGCTTCAGAACCTGCATCCATCATTGCACCATTTGTGTTCTTCTTAACATTAAGTAAAACAGCACAATAGGCCAGTAGGTCAAGTTTCAAGGATTTCAAAGCTAGCGAATCAAAAATAGCTGGGTAAAAACTCAAACTCCTATCCACAACGCTTTTCTTCTTGCTCGCATCCCTATGTACAACCAATCTAATCAAACCTATTAACCAATGGAGTGCAAGCAATCTAAAAACCGCATTTTGAGAGCATTCCTTAGTTTGTAAAACCAGCCTATCCGCAATTCCCAGCTCTTCACCGTCAAAAGAATCCAAAAATTCCAAGTAAATCCCTAAATAAGCATGGCATAATAAGGGATCATAGGTATATACCAATCCGGAAAATTGCACCTTCAACAAAGAAGGCTGCAGCTCAAGGGCCTTGGCCATTGGAATCGTCATCCTCATGAACTCCATAGTCCCCAAGGGAGTAAAATACTGAGGCCATTCCAACAAAAATGAAATGGCTCTCCTCAACTCCTTATGAAGGCCAGCTTCCTGCAAACTAGTGTCACAAACTCCATCCTCGCCATCAAGCACGAATCTAGGAACATTGAATGGCACCAATGGTGCGGACGCACTGAGGATGGTTAGATTCGACAGCGATGGCCTGCAATGAACTATGTTATACAGCACCGTAGCTAGAAGCAGGACGTAGCTCTGGGATGCATGTGTCCTCTCAGTCTGACAGATGCCCCAAATGTGTGCTACGGCCTCCGAGAGCAGGCAGGGGTGCGCGATTTCGAGCTCCCGCAGGCACTCGCAGGCCACTGCTCTAGTCTGGCGGTCGATCCCGTGGTTGGGGCGGTTAACAACGGTTAGCAAGAGCTCCACCAAGCCCTCCAGAGTCTGCAGGCTTGGATCAGCGACGGCGATGAAGACCGAGGTGGCGGAAATCAGAAACTGCTCTTTCAGCGAGAAGGAGGCGGCGACGGCGTCGCTGGGACTGGGCGACTGGATGACGTGGCGGAGGGTCTCGAGGAGGCGCGTGAGGGAGGAGCTCGGGGAGGCGAAGAGCGAGAGCGAGTGTTCTTCCAGGAAGATGAGGAGGTGGATCTTGAGGTGGTGGGGCAAGTCCTTGCGGAGGAGAGAGCTCAGTGCCTGCTCCGCCACCGCCGCGCCGCCGCCATTGGGGGCACCGTTGCGGTTGTAGTCTTCGATCAGGGATTCCCAATCTTGAGGCGTTGTCATTTCCGGTTGGGTTATGGCGCCGGTGCTTGCTAGAATGCCACTCCTACTACATATTGGCTTCCGATGGGAATTGGAATCCGATGACACCAAACGGTGACGGGTAATTCATTTTAACGGGGCCGTTAATATCCCACCGCCTTCACATTTGAAAGAATTTCTTCAAGTAAAAAGTTCTTTGTTAAGTAGAAACACACCCATGGATTTTTAGTAAAAAGTAACTTTAAAAGACTAAATTTATGAATCATGGGCTAAATATATGATGAATGCAGATCATTGTCATGATAAATGATTGCATAAATGAATTTATGGTCGATATTTTCACGTGATAGATGATTGTAGAAATGGATGAGATCCACGTGACAACATTTCTGTCTCTCTCGAACTTGTGATTCACTTCGTCTTAAAAAATCGAAAATAAATATCTCAATACTTAGTCGAGGTTCACAAGTACTTAACGAAAAACTCATGAGTACCACTTTTATCATTATGTTAAACAACTTTCTTCCATGATCACAGCAAAAGATTGAGGCAGAGTTGTACTATACATTTGTTCTTGTAGATATACATCAAGCAAGCAACACAGTTACCAAAAGTATCAGCAAATAGAGTGATACAATGCTCACTACTATAACTTATAGAAGTTGCGAGTTTTTGATCCACACTCATCAGTCATCACAGTCACAGAAGGCAGCTCAAATAGCTAAAGAGTACCAACCATAAACTGCCTCTACTCATCAGAATTCAAATGGATTTTGATCAAAATAAGCCTTAGTATTTGTCTTAACATAATATCTGACAGTACATTGTGCCTAGACCAAAATAAAGGTTATCCAACAATTCAAACAGCAATCCATACAATGCTTAAATAACAAAAACAGCAACAAGAAAAAGCAGGTCTACTTAGAAAAGAGAGGTTCCCTTTCCCTTCTTGTCACCACCAATCTCGAAATGCTTGCACCTCTGCACAAAATTTTGAGTATCAATTTCTCAAAAACCAAGCAAGTAAAACATAAAACAAATGAGGAATCGACACATACCTTGATAGGATGCTGTGACATATGCTTGCAACTTTGGCACTGCAGCCTCAGCACAATCTTCTTGGTAGTTTTGGCCTGGTAAAACACATCATCAACCATTAATCTACCGAATTCCAATAACAAATCAACAAAATAATACTCAAGACTCCACATCCAAATCAATTCTCATCAGCACTCAAGTATGGCTGCCACTTTTTACCTTCTTGTGGAAGACTGGCTTGGTCTGCCCACCATAACCAGACTGCTTACGATCGTAACGACGCTTTCCCTGAGCAGCAAGACTATCTTTGCCTTTCTTGTACTGTGTAACCTTATGCAAGGTGTGCTTTTTGCATTCCTTAGACTTACAGTAAGTCTTCTTCGTCTTAGGAACGTTCACCTGCAACAACAGTTTACATAAACCTCAAACCCTGATATGCTATTGCTGGAGCAGAGTAACAAAAACAAAATCTACTTACATGGTTCCAGAACAGATTTAACACTAAAAATCAAATCATAAAATATCTATGAAAAGAAAACTAAACCAAACACTAATCCTATGAACAAATTTAACACTGAACATCATTTGCGAGGAGAAAGTAAACCAGGAACAATATGAAGAAATCTTCGACAGAATTTCACATCAACCATAGCCACGTTCGCACAAGAACAGTGATAGAAAGAGGATTGGATCAATAGAGGTCGACGGCGTACCATTTTGGCTGGCGGAAAAAGGTGCGGAGAGATCGACGTCGTGAAGCTTCAATTCCGGCGGTGTACTTATTCGAGTTAGAAGTATTTACAAGTACACAAGAAGTTAGGGCTCTTCACCTCTGCGATGTGGGCTCTAATTTGGGCCCATGTTAATCACCGAGGCCTTTTGGGCTAAAACAAATACCCCTGATGGAAGTTCGTATTTTTACTTTTTCCATTTTTCGTATTTTTACCATAATGCCCCTGATGGAACCCTATGATTTCAAGACAATTTTTTGTCTTAACAATATTAGGGGTATTATGGTAAATATACGAACCTGCAAAAGAAAAATGGACCTGCATAGAGCAACCCTTGGGCTAAATATTGAGGCAACCCTTGCATTGTTCCTTTGACTTAAACTAAACTGAATTGAACAAAAGTAAAACTAAATTTAATATACTATACATTGAAAAATGGAGCTATTGTGGGTAAAATTTCATTAAACTAAACTGAATTGAATGTAAAGTTGCTGCCAGCATGACATGTTTTTCCTATTTTCCATTTTATAAGAAAATTGAGAAAAAATGTTGCTCATATTAGGGATGGCATTGGGCGAACTAGGCGTGGATAGTAGACTATCCATGCCCATCCCCATCTAAAATTTTACTATCCATCCCCGCCCATTTACCCATGACGGGTACAAATTTAATATCCATGCCCATCCAGCTGGATATCCATCTCATTTGGGTATCCGTGGATATCCATCTCATTTGGGTATCCGTGGATATCCATGCCCATGTTATACCCACATTCCCCATCCGACTTATTAATCCATATTTATAAAAAATTAACCTAAAATCTATTAATTATCATAAAAATTTAAATAAAAGCACTAATAATTCAAATATATTATATTAATAGAACAAAATAATTTATAATATGCTAATCATTAACTTACAAAATTCTTTTATGTTTCAAAATAGACCAAACATGCTTAAAAAATGCTAAAATTAATAATATTATTAATATAAATACAAGTAATACTATTAATTTTATATATAAGAGATATTATACAAGTATTATACGGGCGGGTATGGGGCGGGTGGGGCGGGTGGGGCGGGCGGGTATGGGGCGGGTATAAAATCAATATCCATACCCACCCATTTACCCATGGCGGGTTTGAATCTAACATCCATACCCATGGCGGGTATAAAAAAGTCATATCCATACCCGCCCCGTTGGGCGGTTGGCGGGCGGGTATCCACCAAATACCCGTCGGGTGCCATCCCTAGCTCATATCAGTTTTTGTGAAAAATATTATAGTACTTAGAATGTTATGGAGGCCGGAACTAAAAATGAACGCCAAATAACCGTTCAGTATTGATGAAAGCTATTGCAAGGGTTTTGGAAAAGTGTTTTAGAGCATCTACGATAGTAAGGATTTCTACAAATTGATATTTGATAAAATCTAAATAAAAACCATCTACCAACAAATGAAATGAAAATAATTGACCCAAATTACATAATAATTTTTGCTTGTAAAGTTACTCTACCGTTAATTGACTAATGGAAAGATCAAATAAGAACAAAAAAAACTATCTTTCAAAAAAAAAAACATAATGGGACCAAATAAGAATAAATTTTTATGGGAACTAAATAAAGCATTCTGAGGACCATTAGAGTAATTAATTCAAATTTGATTAAATTATAGTAAAACCCCAACTCTTTCATTCTTCTCGGACAAGGGTTTTCGGCCGTTCATCAGTCATCATCAATCAAGTCGGATTCAAAATCCATTTCAGTTCACCGCCACCGTAAATACACACCTCATCCACTACTGCCCAGCTTACATCTGCAGCGATTCTGCATTGACCGGTGTAGGTTACGGAAGAGGACGGTGTCACCTCCAGTTCCGATTGGGGAGTGGATATCTCCATACATTCCGGTTTACTCAACGGAAGCCATCCCATTCCGACTGCACTAGGGTAATGTAATTTGTTATTGCGATTTGCAGGCTGCGCAGAAGATGGAGAGGCATGAACAAGGGATATGCCGATCACCAAACATTCCTGATGAACTCATGTTTCAAATACTAGTCAGGTTCCCAATCAAGTGCCTTCTCAGGTTCAAATGTGTTTCAAAGTATTGGTTTCATTTGATTTCCAGCCCCGATTTTGTCAGATTGTACCTTCAAAAAGCATGTGGTGATCTCAATTATAGTCAGCATAAACTGGTTTACATGGATAGGAGGTATGGGTATAGCTCTGAGCCAACATTTCGGTATGCCCCTCTACACCCTACCTTATGTAATCCAAAACTTCATGCTCAACTTCAGACGGACATGTCTTATCCTATGACGTTCCTACCCGGGGAGTCACTCGAATTTGTGGGTTCTTGTAATGGTTTAATTTGTATCACGGATCTTAAGCACAGAGTCATTGTTTGGAATCCAGCCATTAGAAAATTTAGATTATTGCCCAATATTGGCCGTAGATCTCCCATTTTCTATGGCTTTGGATATGATGAGTGTAGTGGTGATTATAAAGTTGTTGGAATTTGCAACAATCGTGGTGCTAAGAGGTTTAGTGCAAGAACTAATCGTTGGAAGAAATTGCAAGATGTTAAAGTTGATGGGGTGGATAGTCATGGTTGTTTTCTTAATGGAAAGCTTCATTGGGCTACGAAAACAAACATCTTAACCATCGATTTGTCTAGTGAGCTTGCTAGTGTTATGGAACCGCCAGAGTCTGTACAAGAATGTTGTGATTGGAAGTTACATGTAATTGGGGAACATGTGGTTATATTTTGTTATTACAGAGAAAGTCATCTGGATATGTGGATGATGATGCGGTATGGAGTTAAAGAATCTTGGAATAAAGTCAATAACAGACCCATGGATTGGTTTATTGACCCTGAAAGATGTCTTGAATACATTCCTTGTTTTGTTTCTAAGGAAGGAGAACTATTGCTACACCGCCTCTACCATCCTCGCGCTAAACCAGGTAATCCTACATTTAGGTGTATCCCATCCAAAGGTCCAAGTATGAGTATCACGCGTGGTGGTATGGCAACTCTTCTAATTTATCAAATTAGTCGTGATTTTTACACTTATAATAGTCCCCGAAGGCATCGAGGTGATGAGATTCAGCTTGTACAACTGCCAGTAATTGTGTATGTAGAGAGTTTGGTTTGGCCATTTACATGAGCTGGAATAAGTTTTTTTTTCCCTTTTTTAAGAAGGTTGGAATAAGTTGTTGGAATGTTGTTTTCAGTTTTAACCTGAACAAGTTGTGTGTGTTCTTTAATTGTAAACTTATAAGATCTGGTTATGAACCATATTATGCATTGCTTTTTATGTATTTGATGCAATATTGAGGCTCTTCAAAGATGAAGCGATTAGTTAAAAGCTCACAATAACCTTTTAGTCCATTGCTTATATTGAAGATGAACAAGAACAAGAAATTATTCTGCACTCTAAAATTTGGAACTGCAAGATGCTACAAAAATTTATAAGATGTTAGCAACTCGAATACATATTCAAATCAGGAGTTCTATTGAGAAGCAGTATCCACCGACATAACATACACTACATCCACCATCAAAATGGTAGTTCAAATCGAACCAAGAAAAGTAAAGATTGATGGTGCATACTCTCTATCGAAGATTGGTTTGGGTTGGAATAGAATTTTAAAATGAGTTGCCTAAGTAACCTTATTTCTAAAACTAATTCCCAGAATAACACTCTTCTAAAACTAATTTCCTAACTAATACTCTAGGACAAAAATCTAAATCCACAAATTTTCATTTGTTTTGAATAGACCCGCAACTTACCAACCAACTTAAACCTCCACCACAAATGTTTGCACGCAAACATAGCTGTCATGTCTTGCTCATTCACCCACACCTTCCGCTCCGCAGTCTTGGTTCAAGTAAACTGCCCATCCTTGAACTGAGTTGTCTGTTGTGTTGAAGTTTCTAAAACTTCCAATTCCTTTGCCACCATTGCTTCATTAAGACTCTGTTGTAATGTACATTTTTCCAACAGAATCAACTTACTATACATGATATGTAAAGCTAGGAAGGCAATGGAGAGGTTATCAAACAGCATGCCCCAGAATTCACAGAAAACTCACCCTACAATGCAAGGAGCCAGAAAAACTTAAAACCATTAGTAACAGTTATCCAATATGAACAAAACAGTGCTTAAGCTTATTGCTCTCCGTCTGCCAAAATGATGTATAGCAGCCCCTAATTGCACAGATTCAGTCATGATTTTCCTGCCTCCAAACGACCTGCAACATGCTACAGGGGTAGAAGACGTCATCTGAACCAGTCCCGTTTCCGCTCCCATGATAATCTCAAACGCAGAGCAGCCTCCTCCGAGGATGATACGAGAGGCCTTGGTGTCTCCGTGTCTGCAATCACAAGTGATCGAACACGACAAGCATTGCCCTCCTCCGGATTAAAACCATCGCTCCCAGGACCCGTCTAGAATTTGAAATCGGGAAACCGGCTTCCTGTGTAATTCGAAACAAGTTTCATCTTCTTCTGGAAAAACTGATCAGCCTTCTTCTTTAATCCGAACTTGTTCAGACGATTCAGGTAAGCTTCCATGTATGCATCAAACATTCTCAAGCTATTGATTCCGTCTAGATGCACAAGAGCGTACCAATGCAAAAAGGTCAATAAATTCAGGTTCATGTTGCCGGTGACGTCCACAACTTCTTTTGGGAGAAGACGACGTCATCATTGAATGGATGTTAGTCCCTTCTAAGTGCTTATCCACCAGAATGTACGGCCACCGGATTAAATATGAGTTGCCCTTTTCTGATGCTAACAACCACGTATTCGAGCCGAGATCTTTCAGTTCTTTGATGATCTCTTTTGAAGCCGCCGCAGAGGCCACGGTCTCTGGTGAGGATGGAATTTGGTTGGAAAATTTGTGGGTCTAAATGAAATATATAAAAATTTGTGATATTTAAAATTTAGTCCAAGAGTATTAGTTAGGAAATTAGTTTTAGAAGAGTGTTATTCTGGAAATTAGTTTCAGAAATAAGATTATTTAGGCAAAAAAACAATGTTAGACAAGGTTATAGTGTTTCTGCAGATTGGAAAACATGGCCTACAAACTCGTGTTAGAAACATGGCCTATTAATTATATCAAAAACATCTTCTTACCATGATGTGGATGGTTGAATTCTTAATAAATCACAAAATCATTCCTAGTTACCAAGATTCACTAATAGCAAAATAAAGCTTGTACTGCTAAGAGATTGAACTTTTTTCATCCGCAAGATTTTTTTATTAATTTTTTGCTAAGGACAAAAGCTAATGTCACTAATCCATCCGGAGAAGAAATCCACATAACTGAAACTAATGTTCAAGGAAAGGTATTTTAATAAGATAAATAATTTTAATGGTTAAAAAGTACATTACAGGATGTCAAAATTTTATTATTTATATATCACTATCTAATTTTATAAAAAAGATTCATAAAATTAGATAATAGACTATTGAACTATAAATTTTGTTACAAATAAAATTTAACACAAGGTTAACATGAATAGGGACAACATCAATTAATAACTATTTTCAACAAATGAATGCGTAATTGATATTATGCATTTATTTGAAATTGATATCAACGAATTATTACATTAACATAAATATAAAATAATAAAATATCAACTTGGTATCAAAAAATAAAATGAAATATCGTTAAGGTCGAACTTTTTTTTTTTTTTTTTTTGAAATAACGGTCGAACTTTTTGACTGAGTATACATCCATGTGGAGGAAAGGGAGCGAATTTTAGAAAAGAAGAAAAGAAAAGCCTTGACTTAGTCGTCTTCTCTCTCCTGAAGCCCAGCAGACCCCTGAATAAACCTCAGAATTCGACCATCAGCGAGTGAACGGCGACCGGAAACCCCTGAGGTTTCTAGAAAATAGCATATCAAATCCTATTCCATTCGGGAGAGTAGTTTCAAATCCTATTCCAATTGGGTTTGGAGAGTCGATTTCATTAAATAAGGAAAAGGAGAGGCCGGAGTTAGAATTGAAAACAATGAAACAAGTAAGCGTCAGATGGAGCTGCACAAAGGTAATCATCTACGCCGCCACTGTTTATAGTCTATGTTTTCAGGATCTGGTTTTTTAAAAAAGTCTAATCGGGGGAATGTTTATTTAAGATCTATATGATTTATTCAGATCAAATGGTAGAATCATTTTTGTTGATTTGGATTTCGGATTTGGATTCTGATAACTATGTTTGTAATTTACTTTTTTTCGAACTAGATTTAGACCTTATCCTCCTACGATACCTGTCAATTTGCCTCAAACTCATGGTATGGTTTTTGCAGGCGGCGAAGAGGATTAAGAGCCATGAAGAGGGACTATGCCGGTCACCAAACATCCCCGATGAACTCATGTTTCAAATACTAGTCTCAAAGTCAAACTGAGCTCACTTTGACCATTAATTTCTATTAATATATATCTAGAGAGTTATAGTGTATATATTTTAAAATTCATATATTTTCAACTTATCATTGTCTAAAAAATATATATATATTAATATATACACGGTTGAACCGAATATATCCAATATCCGGTACCAATAATCTTCTGCCACCTAAGCTTATTGATACAATAATTACTTTAATCTTAAAACTCTACACGCGCTATTCCCCTCTCCCCTTTTTCATTCTGCTCCGTAGGTAATTTTGATCATGAAATCGAAATATTTTGGTTGACAGAAATTGCATATGGAAAAATTAATATTAATACATCTGTACAGAGACTGTACTGTATGTCACCAATAGATCCCAACATGACAGAGATTTTAAAAGAAATTAATGGATTATTGGTTCGTGTTGCCGGAAAGACTCCCTAGCTTTTAACGGCCGTGATATTGGTTCGTGTAGGAAGAAACAATTTTGCATTTTATTTTTCTTTGAGAAGATGTAAGTAATTTGGCTATTACTAGTTTCAAATTTGAAACAAATCTTGAGGATGAAAGAAGAGAAAGGGATGTGGAGATTGGAGAATGGAGAATGGAGAATGGAGAATGGAGAATGGAGACGGGAGAGCATCAGATTAGGCTGAACGCAATAATGAAAGAAATGAAAATTTCTAGAAGTAAAGTTAAACATGGGAAAATATGCTGGCGTGGCACATGGTTATTGCCGAACGTATACTATTCTAAAAAAAAAACATAAAATTGACGATATTCATGGTAAAAATCGACTTCGTTTGACTTTGAAAAGTTAACTATGCAGTTTTGGTTGGTGGTTGGGACTATTAAGTGCGACGTAGACACGTAGGGTAGCAGACAGAAACATCAACTCAGCGAGCTTATGGCCCTGTCCTGTTCAGCTTCTTCTGATCATCTTCAGCCATAATCATCTAGTTTCAACTGCAAACATCCACTTTCAGCATCAATCATCCAGTTTCATCTGGAATCATCTAGTTTCAGCACCAATCATCACAATCATCTACCTTCATCAACTTATTCATTTGAACACAAATAAATTTGTTTAGCGACTTATGTACTTCAAATTTAGTAAAAAGTATTATTGACATTTTGATTCCTTTTAAATTAGTTTAAAACGTTGGTAGGAATTTAATATGTTTGATTTGTGGGTTTATAAGCAAATCCAGGTCAATTCCATTCGATGCAATTGTTCACAAATTATCAATTATTCTTCAAAAATAAATAAATTACAAATCATTATACTAATGAACCAATAATTTTCGATACAACTATTCACAATTATCAATTGTTGCATACATATTAGTGCTTCCAATAATTTTATAAATTGCATCTACTACTAATCGCTTCTATCTAATATATATTTCATTTTCACTAACATCATCATTTTCTGATTGCCATAGCTACTTTTCGATTTTCATCGTACACACTTGGATCAATACTACCTACACACTCGGGATGATCTAAAACAGGAATGCCAAACTTTTGCATTAGAATGAAGGTATGAAGCTTGTGTGAAACATGAAACAATTATTTCCATTTGGACATCTTTAGCTGTTTGAGGCATTCTTTTTAAGATTTTTCAAGTACTCTTCAACTCACTGAAAGCCCTTCTACTTTCATTCTAAGCGAAGAATGTCGTTTGTTAAAATGTTCATTTCTTCCTCGAGGTGCTGCATTTCTAAATTGCAGTAGACGCCTTTTAATAGGTTCGTCACTAAATGGAGTCATGTATCCAGGAGTGTTTGGATATCTAGAATCTACCAAGTAATATTTTCCTACACAAATTAACTTTTATGTAATTTATTACAAAATATTAATATAATGATAAATATTAATTTTTCAACTCAATTTAGCACCAATCATCTACTTTCAGCACCAATCATCTCAATCATCTAGTTTTAGTTAGAATCATCTACTTTCAGCACCAATCATCTAGTTTCAGCCCTAATCATCTACTTTCAGCCCTAATCATCTACTTTCAGCACCAATCATCTCAATCAGTCAGCTCGCAGCTGAATAGGACAGGGCCTATATCTTTGACTTTTGTTAGGGGTATATTTGTAATTCAGGATTTTTTTTTTGAAATTTTTAAAAAAGGAAAAAGAAAACATGATGATGAGTTTCCAAATCCAATATGATTTGAGAATGTGAGAGGAGTTTACCTAAATCAAATTAGAATGTGTGATTACAACCGACCGACCCACCCACCCACCCCAGCACCGGTCTATAAATACCACGCCTCACCTCCTGGGGTAAGGCATATAATTCAACAAAAGCTCGCTTCTCGATCGTCGCATAATTATACAAAACCTGCAATTTCTGATCGAAGATGTCTGGGCGTGGAAAGGGTGGCAAGGGGCTGGGCAAAGGCGGCGCCAAGAGGCACAGGAAGGTGCTCCGGGACAACATCCAGGGAATCACTAAGCCGGCCATCAGACGTCTGGCCCGAAGGGGCGGCGTGAAGAGGATCTCCGGGCTCATCTACGAGGAGACACGTGGAGTGCTCAAGATCTTTCTGGAGAACGTGATTCGCGATGCTGTCACCTACACCGAGCACGCTCGCAGGAAGACGGTCACCGCCATGGACGTGGTCTATGCTCTCAAGAGGCAAGGAAGGACTCTGTACGGCTTCGGCGGTTAGGCTAATTAAGGCCTGTTTCATGGTTTAGGGCAAAATTTAATTATGTCATGCACTTCGTTTTCTCTTAATAATAATGCTTCTTTTTTAAATTTCTTTAATTTTTTGGGTTTTCTTTGGAGGGATATATGTTTTTTACATATATTTAGGGTTAGGTCACGTGTTATTTTCTAAAGATATCAGTTCATATTTTCTATTCGGTTTTTCTAACGAGTGCCCTAGGGCACTCGTTAACGTGAGTCAGATTCCATCGGTAAGTGTATTTTACTCTTGTTAATTGTGTTATCGTATTACGATAATTAAAACTAATTTAAAACTAAAAAACCGTTTTCTATTTTGCAAAACTAATTAAAACTAATTTTATTTAAAGACTATCAAGGTCGTATTACGAAATTCTAGATATTTTCCCATTAAGATATCGCGAAATTCTAGTTTTCCTATCACGTGATTACAATTTTACAAAACTTTCGATATTCTCCCCATCAGTCGTTTGTCACCCTATCGCGTAATTACAATTTTATTAATTTACTAAATGATGTCGTTTTAGGTGTTCGAGTAAACACTCAGCTTTATTACAATTGCCTTCTCTCATAGACCTAGTACAATTCGACTTGTATTTGCAAAGTAATAAAATCAGTAAGATTAAAGAAATTGAACTAAAAAATTTATATATTGAAAAACTAAGTAAAACTGGAGTAAAGTGAAAATTAATTTATTGAAAAAAAACCCGAATTGCTAAATGTAGTTCAAGAATTTGCTCTAGTAGTCCAAAAAATCCTATGAACTGACAATAATGCCCTCCCTAGTAGGAGCCTAATAGTTTGCTTTTTAACAACATTTTTAGGTAAAAAACAAAACTTTGGACTACAAATAACAACAATAAAACTTTCTAATCAACTCTTCAGATGAATGTTTCCGGCAGCATGATTATGCGCCTAGAAAGAAGACATGATTATCTCATGATCAAAGCCCTGTTTGAGGCTTATTTCTTAATAAACTGAACTGAATTGAACTAAATTAAATTGAAGTAAAACTTAATTATGAATTGAAGAAAAAAAAATCTACACGATTATATTAACCTGAATTACAATAAATTACATTTTTACTCAACTTAAGTAACTACTGATAAGTACGGCAAACAGGGTGAAAGAAATAATTATCTACTCAAATCAACTCTCCACTTCATTTTATTGCATAACTGAATGAACTCAAGGAAACCACTACAAAATAAATTAACAATTCAAAAAGTTACAAATTACGTAAAATGAAGTAAAAATGATTTCAACAAGTCAATTCAGTAGGATTCGAGCGGCTCGCCAGCAGCCTCCTCTCAGCAGCCATAGCAGCAGCTACAGAAGGCGGCAGGTGCGCCGCCTGGTCCGGTGACGGAGCCACCCTGAACAAAGATTCGACGTCCCTGAGGGTCAAAACCGGCTCATCCTGGTTTTTCCGGTTGCCGCTGATGAATGATCTCGTGTTCCGGCTCTTGTTCAGTTTGTAGATCTTTTCTTCAACCGTGTCCTTCACTATGAAACGATGCACCAGCGTGTTCTTGTCCTGCCCGATACGGTGCACCCTTCCGATTGCCTGCGCTTCGGCCGCCGGATTCAGAAACGGCTCAACGAGAATCACATGCTGTGCTTCCAACAGATTGAGTCCATTCGCCCCGTGCTGGGTTTGGAGCAGCAGAACCTGCACAAAATCCCGCTTCTTCTTCTTCTTCTTTCTTGCTGTGATGATTCCTTCATCACCTTTGAAACGGCTGATTGCAGCGTCAGATTTCCTGCCTCCTTTCATCCTTGCGTAGCTGATCTCGTTGGCAACGAAAGAATGCTCCAGCACATCAACAACGTCCTTCCAGCTGGTGAAAACCAGGACTTTCGCCTTCGGGTCGCTTGCCTTGATGGACAGGATCCTCCTCGTAACCGCTTCGATCTTCGTGCTGCATGAGCCTTTCACGGTGATGTGAGTTTCAATGTCGGATGAAGCTGAATGAGATAATGAATTGCTGTCGTCAGCAAGAGCAATGCTTGCGTAATCGCTGTGCAGTCGACATGTTGGGCACATGATCCAGTTTTTCCCATGGTGGCCGAATCTCCGTTCTGTCATTGCGATTAAGCATCTGCAGCAGACAATGTGGCCGCAGGGAAACACCATCTTCTGGCCCTCGAGCTTCTCTTGACAAACCGGGCAGGATATGCTTGCTGCTGAGCTTGTAGCGCCGCCTTCTGACTGCTGCACCAGACCCTTCAAGTAACGAACCTGTCCTCTGATACGAGACAGGGAAGCCACGGCCGCGAATTTATCACCGGAAATTTGAGTACTTGCTGCATCTAGCTCATCAGGACTCAATGTATCGACGCCACCATCGCCGTCATCTTTTCTCAGGCGCAACCGTGAGACCGCCATTTTCACTTCATCGTGAGCAAGAAGCAGCTGAGCCTGTGCAAGAGCCAAGCTCCTTGCATGGCCATATTCCTTCCTCATTCCTTCGAGGACAAGTAAATGCTTCGCGGCCGCGGATTTACCTTCCTTGTCCAGAAGCCCCTTGGAGCTGTTCTTGATAATCCCAAGCACCACTTCCAGATCAGAGGGAGACCGTGAAACCGTGACTTTCCCCACCATATCCCTCTTCCTCACACCATCAGAAGCACGATAGAAGCGTCGTTTCCTCTGCAGATCTACTGCCTCTTCAGTCCCGATGACTTGCCCGTTTTTACCCAAGGTTTTGAATAGCCTGGCTTCATACGGTTGAAACAGCTCATCCAGCTCACAGTGGACACACAGAGGGCCTCCATCACCAGCAGTCTGGCAGCTAGGACAGTGCCTCACACGGCGAATGTCGCTCTCACTTGGATGCTCCATGCTGCAATCTATCTCCAGAACTCTGCTATAGAGGCTACTCCGCGATTCTCCCAGAGAATCCAAACCAGTCTGAATGTAATACTTCAGAGTGGTTTTGCTGCTACCAAAGCGGGACATGTGTTGAGCATTTAGTGTTTCTCCTATTTTCCGAATCAACTCGCTTGACAGGTCCTTCCTTTGCTCGATGTAGTGCAAGGCCTCCAGCCACCAAGTGGTTGTGCTTCTTAGCTCAGCACAAATATGCTGGTAGGACTTATTGAATTCTTTCTGAGCCAAGCACCACTTTGAGTAGAAGCCAGATAAATACTGTTTCTTTAAGCCATCGCACTTTTCTCTGTAAGGCTGTTCAGTGTCTGCTATTCTTGCCCTCTTCAGAGGACGGCTATCATGTAAATCATCCGGGACTGTATCGGCGAGGTTATGATGGATATGAATGCTCAACAAAGGGTCCAAACGGAAGTCGTCGGAGTTTTCTTCGGCCACAGCCAGCGCTTCCATGTACAAGGATACTGCTTGGCTAGCATCTTGCTTGAGTAGAGCTATACCGGCGAGTCCATTCAGTGCAGAAACTAGTTTTCTCAGTTCTTCTTCACCTTCCACCCTGGTTTTACCTATCAGAGCCGAAAGCACCTCCTGCATGCTCATGGGAGACTGTTGCAGAGAACGGATACCCGAGCTTCCCACCTGAGGATGACAGCAAGCTTGGCGAAGCTTCAGGAGGGAGTCAAACAGCTTGGCAGCTTCCATGTGTGTGATGAACTCATCTGCTGCATTTCTCTTGAAGTTCTTCACCACCTCCTGAGCATCTCTGCAACAAGTATCATATTGCCTCTGGTAAAAATGCTCCTCAATGGGTGAAAGGGTGAGCCACGAGACCTGCTCTTGCTGCGCGGGGATCTCCAGCTCATCTGAAACAAGCTCTTTCGAAGAGCGCCACATGATCTTCTTCAGGAAATCGTGCGTGAATCGCATGGCTCCTGCGTCTCCTGCCTCGTAAGGACGGCGAATGACTTCACCCCACCACCTGGAAACATCAAAGGGAGTGGCTCTCAAGAACTTCAACAGTCCATACAGATCATCAAGCTTTCTCTGAATGGGAGTCCCGGTGATGCACCAGCGGTTCTTAGCATGCAGCCTCAGTGCCATCTCTGCTGCTGCAGCAGCATTGCTCTCAACCATCTGAGCTTCATCCAGACAGATCCTCCACCACAGTATCCTGGTCAGCAGAGTTGGAACCACGGCGTACCTCTTCTTGAACCTCAAGGAGCGGCGATCCCCTTCGTGCCTATCAGAGTCTTGTGACAAGTCCTGTTTAAGCACGTCATAGGTTGTCAGGACAATGTCGGCATTAATAAGCTGGTTGATGATGTCAGTTTCCGACGAACATGGACTGTTCTTGACACCATCATACACACAGACACGGAGAGAACCTGGAACGGTGTGACGGGTGATCTCAGCATGCCACTGGGACAAAATGGTGGCAGGACACACTATAAGAGTAGCGCCCGTGGGGAGTGGAGACTCAGTAGCCTGGATCAGTTCTGAGCAGACACTGCAAATATGAACTACTTGGCTTGCTTTGTCTGGATCCGAGTACCCAACGCAGCAAGCGTGCTGCCACGCATCGCATACATCGCATTGCACCCACAGCCCTTGGAACCAGATGCTGTCAGTTACAGCACCGCACGAACATTCAATTCGCTCGAGTTTCAGTCGCTTCAAGCTACTGCTTGCATGCTCAGGAGTTGCAGCATGTGGCTCAGAGGATGATGATGACATCCGATGAGCAAAAATGCAAGCCAGGAGCTCAACTGTTTTTCCTAGCCCCATCTCATCGGCGAGGATCCCCCCGGAAACGTTACAGGACACAGGCTGAGGATGCAGCGAGACATTCCCGGAAAATGGATTGTAATACATGGTTGAAGAGCCTTGGATGAATTCGAGTGGCACGCAAAGAGGATTCACTAGCAGCTCAGTTGCAAAATCCCCTTTCTCGCGCTGTATCATCCAGTAAGCCGCGCGCCGCTGGTATGGCCTGAGCTCCGGCAGCAACTGAGGCAGATGAACATCCAGAACAGGCTCTTCCTTTGACGGCTGAATCGCTCTGTAAACCGCTCCTGCGTCAAACCGACACCGCCCACAAGGATCACCATTGTATCCGTAACGAGCTTCTGAAGTCAAGACCTCAGGGCGCAGCCAGGCCATTACAGACATCATGCTCTTCTTCCAATGCTTCCTTGTCTCGTCAACCAGCGAGCCGCAAGCATCAAATGCAGTCCTCGAAAACTCAACCCTCAACCTCAAAGACTGCAAATTTTCCGACAAATCCAGAGGTCTCAGGCTCGTGAACTTGAGACTAGCCAAGTGTACAAGCCCTGATACAGCCTCGTCCGGGCCTTCCAGATTCCCGGACACCATCACCCTTTCTTCCGACAAATCACGCTCCACCAACTGCAACTCAATGCTGGAGGCGGATGATTCCCCTAATTTAATCCGGCTAACAAAATCCTTCACGTTCTTCAACCTAAACCTCAAATAATGTCTAGAATCCGGGTAAATTTCCCTAAATTCAGAATTTATCTCTAAATTGGACAGGATTATCTCCGAAACATCAAAATGATCCACGGAACATGCCCAATTCGTATTATCTACTTCTACATAAAATGGGTTGTCGGTTTCAGCCAAACTTACATCTTTCCGAGGTTCAGCGGGAACTATCACTTCTCCTTCGGAGCTGCAGCCCTGTAACGGGACTGCTCGACGTGGGCGCTGCTTCTTGCGCCCCATTGATTCCGATAAAACAATAATATCACTTTGAATCTCGGAAAATGTCAACCTCGTCTATAGTACCATTTAATCCTCGTACTCCTGGAGTCCTGGAATTCTTAATTAATACTCCAAAATTACATCCAAACTTAAGAAGGAAAGGGATAGACAAAATAATCTTTACCCATTCCCACCTAGAAACAGGTAAAACATGCATTAAATAATATTTTCCACCAATTAAAAACCAATTATTTTATTTTATTTTAAAACCGATTAGATGGTTTTAAATTTTTTTAAAAAATTGAGCATGTCATAATATTTGACATGCAATCGCAGCACATCCACTACTTAAGTTTAAAATGATTACCTCCCTCAAAGAAATTGAATTGGATAACTATGGCTTTAAAAAATGACTTTTTGGAAAAACTCAATCTAATTGGATGTGATTGAAATGGGCACCTATCATGGTAAAAAATCGTTATGGAAATTGTTAATAATATTATTATTGTTCGATATGTTCGGGAGCAAACATATTCAAACAATAATCTTATAAGATAAGAAAACTTCATACCAAATCTATATATATATATGAGTAATTCTCCTATGAGGTAGACTCACCTATGAGGCAGGGCCCAATAAAGCACATATTATAAATAAATATGCAAAAATAGTTATTACTATAAATTTCAGGGGTTAATTTGTAAATATTCTATTTTAAGAGCCTACATCACTAATTTTTTATTGTTTCTCCACTTCCTGCCACCTCACTATCCTACCTCGATGCCACCTCATCCTACCTCGCTACCACCTCATCAAACATCGACGTCACCTCATCATACCTCAGTCAACTTCATCATACCTAGACGCCTGCTCATCAAAGCTCAGTGCACCTCGTCAAACCTCAGTGCCACCTCAAACCTTGATGCCACCTCATCAAACCTCATTTCAACGATTTTTTAAGCCTCGTTTTCGACGGCACAAACCTCAATTTCAACGATGTAAAGAAATATACTTTCTAGCACAAGCCTCAATGTCAACAACACAAACATCATTTTCGACGATGCAAATCTTATTTTCAAGGAATCAAACCTTATTTTCAAGCAAATAAACCTCATCGTCGATGTTGATGACACAAACCTCATTTTTAACGGCATAAACCTCATTTTTAACGGTACCTCATCAAACCTCGACGTCACCTCATCATTCCTCACTGCCACCTCATCAAACCTCGACGCCACCTCATTAAACCTCAATGTCACCTCATCAAATCTCGACACTACCTCTACGACACCTCATCAAACCTTGTTTTTTAGATCACAAACCCAATCTTTACAACACAAACCTACTTTCGACGACACAAAATCTCAACCAACACATACCTCGTTTTAGACTACACAAACCTCAACCTCGGTACAAACCTCATTATTGACGGTATAAACCTTAACTCCAACGACACAAACCTCAACACAAATTCCATCGACCTCCAACCTCATCTATTCTTCGACGACCCATGTCACTGTCGAGTCATTGCCGAGTCATAGTCTTATCCCTGCCATGTCACAACTACCACGTCACCCACCGCCCCGCTGCCACCACCTCGCCGCCGCCCTTGCAAACCCTTGTTGCCGCCCTTGCAAAAACCTCGATTTGCATCAATTGGACCCCTCGAATAATACACGCAACCACCTCAAATCGCGATTTGCAAGGCCGTTGTCGTCGTTCTAGAGCAAGCCGTCGTCGATCTGGAGCATGGGGCCGTCGCCGTCGTGTGCCGCGCGGAATCAGGATCCTATCTCCGTTGAGCCTCGTCTGATTAATTGATATGTCAACGGCGCCGCGTCGCTGAATGGAGTTGCAACGCCTAAGATTTGGGGGAGAAAGTGATATATTTTCCATAAATTTCATATTAGTCCCTCAATATTGGAAACTCTTTTAAAAATGACCCCGTATACTGTGTTTAAGTATTTTTAGGTCCTGCCTCTTGGGTGAGGCTGCCTCACCCAAGAATTTGTCATATATATATATATATATTATTTTTAAATGTCATTAATAGATTAGATCGATTAGTTGTTACATGTTGGTATGTTAACCACCCGCAACAAAATACGTTGTTTGTGAAATTTGACGTGTAGAATATAATAATTTAATTAGTGATGGTTATGATAAATAAATTAATGATGATTATAAAGTTGTTACGATTTGCTAAGTGAAGGTAGAGTTCAAAAGATTAGGAGAATTTATAGTGGGTGAGATGGATATATTCTCAAAAGGTAGAGTTGAAAAGCTCATGTTTCTTATACTTATCAGACTCTCTATCAAGCGACTGCTCGGTTTCAATTATTTCGCAGTGATTTCATCAAATTATACCTTCAAAACGCATCGGGTGATCCCATTATAGCCGTCATAGACTCCCTTATGAGCGACCATCCTGGTGGTTTAGATGAACATTTTATAACTATCGGCATGTCTAATAAACTTTGCTAGTGTATACTGTCCATCAGTATATGAACATAATGATTGGAATACTTCATATATATATATATATGGATGTGTTACTAATATTCTATAATAAGTATGAGTAAATATAAAATTTATATGATGATTAATAGCTTTACTATAGTCGAAACATATTTTTATATAATCCTAACAATCTTAGCCATAATATATGATTATTACCTCAAATATACACTCGAATCATATTTTTATATAATCTTAAGAATCTTAGCCATAATATATGATTCATAGCTCGAATATATCCTAGAAATTAATCAGAGGGTTTGACGCATAATTCAAAGGAATATCAGAGGGTTTGAATTATATGAAATTTCCATGCATATTAAAATGACCATTATTTAATTAAAATACTGAAATCGGGCTTTATAGTTTTGCCATTTGCTGGATATTTATAGGGTAACAATCAGAAGGTGGTCCTGAGTATGCTTTCCTTGCAAGAATCTGGTTCACCACCTGTGTTGGATGGAATGCATCCCAAAATGCATACTGGTTTCTATTGGTGCAAGGCATGGCCATTGGCAGACAAGTTATTTCCCCTTCATTTCTCCCTATACCACAACATGCTCTATCTGTTACATCTATTCCTACAAAACAAGAAATCAAGCAAAAAATTTAACCATAAATCTCTTAATGATATGAATTAAGATCAGCACAGCATCAACATAGTGATGTTACAAATTAGAATGAATATTTCAATGATATGGATCAATATATTCAATCGATTTGAAAGGATGTCAAATTTAAATTTAACGAAATATGAAATTGTTAAAGTAATCATCTTACCATATTGAGTGGCATTGCCAATTACCTCCATAACAGCTCCATATGTATTTCCGTACACAAATATTGAGCCATTATAATCTGTGTTCAACTGAGCAGATAGGCTTGTTAGCCTCATATTAAACATTTGGACAATGTCATTAGCATATGATGCACACTTTCCCGGTCGGACATGGCCCGTAGCCAGTTGATTGGGTACACACCCAAGTGGCCCAATTCCCGCCAAAAGAAACTTCCTTAGTCCAAGGCTATGGAGGTCCTGCAACAAGATCAGATTGGATAGTTTTATCAATATGGTATAACTGAAAAACAATTATTGCAAATCGAATGAATAATATACATTTTACATCTATATAATATTGATAACATTTAAAAGGGCCAGGAGCGAGCATACCAAGATTTGCTTTTTGTAGAGGTTGATAAGAAGCTCAGCATAGTGAGTTGGGGTATATGTGTAGCTGGTGGTGTAAAACAAAGGTTGGAGGTAGTTGTTAATGTAGTCATTATTACCGATAATGATTATCACTAAGGACTTGGCCAAATAATTTGTCATTTCCTTCTCTCCCACTACATTATTTAGCTGATTCAACGTCTTTTTAAAGTTGTCGATCTGTCCACTAAAGCTGAATCTTTGACCCTGCTCAAATATCATACATAATTAAAGACATTATCAATCAAAAACATATTTTAGCTAAAATATTCGTGCAAATACAAATGCTATAAGTACTGTACTACCAGATTTCGTCCAGTCTCTTCAAGAATGCCTCCTGCAGCTGAAGCATAATTTACTCCTCTGATAATGCTGTCTTGAGATGCTGATAAATACGGAGGAATCCTTGGAAATCCCAACAATTCTCCTACAAATGCAACAATAAGTTGCAATGATAAAAACCTAACCACTTATTTTCATTCTCATGAAGAAATTTTTATGGTGTGTATATACTAATCAATTAAAAAGTGGAAGTTATTTTTAGGGGAAAAGCAAAATTTGGCTTCACTTAACTTCAAAATAAACCAGTTTTACTCATAAATATAAGTACAAGCACAAAAGTTTGCTACACGACTAATTCATATAGTATGCGAGTTCATATACACCAGTAAAAATGTACATACCTAAGAAGTCTATGATGGTTCCTCCATTGCAAAATCTACCAGTAGCGATTCCATGATCAAAATCCACACCATAAGGAGCATAATTTGCCTTTGCTAAGGACTCAAGAAAATTGTTATTCCCATGATCAGTTAAAGAATCACCAAATGCAAATAAGGCACTGAATGTCCCTTGTTCTTCACCCTTGATGACAATAGCTTGATCACAATTAATGATGATCAAAGCTAAGCAAATCAATCCTAGCACTTTCATTTTTATTCTTTGTTTCAATGATGTGTGACTTCTATTTTGCTACTTGTTGTGAATGTATATGGGTTTCCAAAGTAATGAAATGTTCTTTTAACATCTTAGATCAATCATGAAAAATGTGTTAACAAAAAAATTGTATACTTTTTGATTCACAACAAAATTCATGTTTTGTTTCTTCTCACGTTTTTTTAAGGATACTTATACTTCGGTTACAACTAGTAATAATGCAATTAATGAACTTTGTATGGTATAACGCTTACTTCACGTTTTTAGGATTTTTGGCATGAATATTGAAAAGTATAGTCCTTACATTTAAAATATGAGTTTATTGGCCCCATAGACGGAACCGTTTAGTTAGATGCTGGCTAATGCCACGTGACAGGGGTAAACTTGTCTTTTTCAAATTTGAAAATCAACCAATTGTGGAGGGCATTATTGTCATTTTATGATGAAATGGTATTAATTCGGGCCATATGTTGGTCGAAATTGGTTTTCTTCGCCCCCAACTTCAATTTGTATTTTGGTCGAAAATGAGTTTTTATGGTATTTGTTCCGTCTTCTACATGGGTAATAAAGTAAAATTTTATTTTCTAAATTTAGTAATAATTGGCATACTACCCATTTCGGCTGAATTGACAAGAAAAAATGATTCATTTAGAGCACTGGGAAATTGGGAATTCTCTAGACAGCGGTGCCACTGGAGCTCCGGTGACTGAAGCCTCTGTTGAGATCAACGTTTCCTACTTGGGTAGGCCCTTTCTCGACGTATGTCTGCCTTATTCATCTTTTTCTTACCTATAAATCTTGTTTTCTGTTGATTACCTTAGTTCTGTTTTTCAGTCTCCAGAAAGAATTTTTGGCCCTTATTATCGTTGGTTATCCGTTATTTAAAAATTGTGAAAAGTTGTTATTTTTATGAAAATAATGCGTTAGGATTTACGATCCGATTCATGTTGGTGAAATCTTGAATTGACTAAGTGCAGGCCTGGATATTACAGGTCTTGGTTCCATGTACACTTCGCAACCCTTAAAGCCAGGGGATAAATCATAAAAAAAAACTCTTACTGGTAAATAGTTCAAGTTTTCCAAGGAATTGAAGCACATATTGTCATCATAAACCTCAGGCATTTATGTAGCTTAATTTAGTTTAGTTATCTTCACTTTTAGTTATGAGGAATTTAGTGGCGATTTAGACCAAGTGCAACAAGTCTTAGAAATTTTACATACACCTGTGTCACAGTTTTAAAGCATTATGACTGTAGTTTTCCTAAAGGGTTCTGTCTATACTTTATCAGGTTTAAACTACACACCCCTGTTATCTGGTTTTTGCTTGGTTTTATTTGTCCTTGACTGCTCATAAATTGTTATTCTTCTTTCTCCATTATTTAACAGTACATCTGGTTTCTATACATATATATGATTTTCTATAAAATCCATGCTATCTTGTATTCTCCTATTTATCTGTAAATAGATGCTTAAAACATATCCAGAGGCCTTGTAGTTACTGAGCATCAAAATACAAAAAGTTTTGTGGTTAAATGAAATGGATTTTCATACACCTAACATATGAGTTGTGGATGTACTGCACTAGCAATATATATAATTTTAGTTTGGAAAATTCAAATAAATTATCCACAACAGAAGGATGTGGTGAGCCGTTGAGACTCTGCTTCAAAATGTATGCTTTAGTCTTTTGAGGAATTCCCCCACTAAAAAAAACGTGTTTTTCTTTCATTGTAGCTTCTAATCCTTCAGAGGCTGACAAAACGCTGCCTCCGGAGAGTAAGATATAAGCGCGGGCAAGTAAAAAATGACTCATTTTCTGCCGAAGAAGCTAGTTGATGAATGTCCAGGTGAAGTTAGTGGTGCGTATTTCAGGTTCTGGTTTCATTTTTGTTGATGTTACTCTTTTTTATATGTTATTAAAAAATCTATTTATGTGTTTTATATTTGGACACGATGTTGATTCTAATATCCCGATTGATGTTATTGCTGATGAAGGTGATAAGGGTGTTTTGAATGATGCTGGTGCAGTAGGTGCTGTTAAAATTGATAATGAGGTTCTGAACGATGTTGATCCAATAGGTGCTAATACTGAATCCACACAGTATAGCTCTGCAATTGTTGAATTTAATGCCGATAAGGGTGATAATGATTTGAACAAGGCTGGTCATACAACCGAAGAGGCCAGCGAGCTTTTGGATGCTGCTGTTCTGAGTAAGTTTTGATTTTATTTGTTTTATGTATTTTTTTAGATGCTGTCTTTTTTAGATGGTGTTCTCTGGTTTTGTTGTTGGTTTTATTACTACTTATCTTGATCTTTTTTTTTTAATATGTTTTGCAGTTTCAATGAAATATACTAGTGATGAGCATAATAAGCTGGAAAAATATGGGAGTGACGATGACAAAGATGTTTCTAATTCTGATAGTGAATATAATGCCTCCCAGGACGATCCTGGTTCTGATTCTGATAGTGAATATGTGATTGATTCTGATGCCTCTCAGGTGGAGGAAGTTGTGTCTGAGAATTTGAGAGGATTGAAAGGAAATATGGTCCCTGTTTTGAAGAGGAAAAGGAGAGGGAAGGTTCCAGCTTCCAAGAAGTTTGACCTTGTGCCTGTTGATGCATGTATTGGTAAGGTTGTTCAGAAATTTAGTGATGCTGAAAAAAGTGATGTTGCTTCTAGTTCGAAGAAACGTGTGGGTAAAAAGGCTCGTGGGAAGAACCTGAAGAAGAAAGCCAAACTAGAGATGGCTGATGAAGGGTTAGTTTTGAGATAAAGTACTTTTTAATGATTTTGTGTTTTGGTCTTCTTTTTATTTGTGTTATTGAGGTTCTATTCTTATGTGAGTTTTTTTAAAAAAAAATATTTTGGCTTCTTTTGTTTTTCCAGTGCTCAAAATTTGAGGACTACATGTCAATTTGAGAAGTTTGTGGAGGTAATAAAACACTTGACCGCGGCTCAGATTAGGGCAGTTGAAGAAATTGGTTTTGGTGGTTTGCTCAAGTTCAATATCAGAGGTGTTCCAAAAGGTCTGGTTCAGTTTTTGGTTGAGAACCTCAATACAACTTCTCTTGTCCAGGATGTAGGTGGTGAGAGGTATCCTGTGGATAAAAACGACATTTATGACATGTTCCAGCTTCCTATTTCTGACCTGGCAGTGGTCGAAGTTAGCCATAAGGGGTTGCCTAAGGGTGCGGTTCCTGCTGATGATTGGATTAGGGCCATTTGGTTTGAGAAGTATGCATCAAAGGAGGGTGTGATAACAGTGAAAGATTTGTACACTGCGATTCCAAGTTTGGTGGATGATTCTCAGATGGAAGAGTTCAAAAGAGTCTTCGTGATGTTTTCTCTTTCGTGCTTTCTGGCTCCTGCTGCACGTAGCCTTGCTGATATGCAGATTGTGATTTCATTGCAAAACGTGGATATGATTTCTAGTTATGATTGGTGTGGGTATGTACTGAAGAGGTTTTGTGCTACAGTGACGAGGGTCAAGAATTCTAATAAGTTCAGTTCTATGAACGCATGTCTAATCATTCCTCTTCTGGCCTTCTTTTACCGGTATCCAGTTCCTGGAGTTGTAGATCCTATTGAGCTCCCGTTACATCAGCACTGGGATACCGAAAAGGTGAAGAAACGTTGTGATGTATTTCGCCATGGAGGCTATACAACGTTCTTGAGAGGCACTCAGCACTTCCCTTTGACTAATAACGGGAAACTGATTGGTGCTGCCCCTACTAGCAAGAATCCTTCAAGTGCCTGTCCTTCTTCTTCAAGGAGCAGCAGTCATGGCTACATTGAGTTGGAGCTTGGTGATGACACTTTGGATGACGAAGAGATTGAGCGAATTGCGAAATCTGTAAGTCTTCCGTTCTCTTGACTCTTGATTGATTTTCAGTTGCTCTTTTTTGTGCTGAGTTTTTCACGTTTTTTGTAATGACATGTACGAAAAAGTCGCTGATGTTTAATTTGTGTGATTCCACCGTGTTGCTGATGTCTTAGTTTTTGTGTTTTCTGTTGATTAGCCTTTGGAAGTTGCAAGAATGAAGTTCAAGAGGCTTGTTAGCATTGCGTGTGACCAGTATGTACAAGCTTTGGCCAGAATCAGTGTAGGAGAAAAGAAGACCTAGATGAAGTCCTTCCTAAATCCTAATCATACATATTAGAACTTTGCTTGTTATCTTTAGTCTCAAAGATCCATATTGACAAACTTTTGGGAATACTCATTGACAAATTTCAAAATCGCTGTTCATATTGTCAAACGATTATAGACGTTTTTAACGACTTTAAAATGATACATCTCCACCTAAACATATGTACATTTTTTTTAAAAGTCGGGCACGTACATTCTCATTACAAAAGCCGAATTTGATACATGGATTATACTTTGTCCTAATCTATTTCTAATCTAGCATACTCTACTAATCTCGAGTGGCCCATATCCTCACTTTAAATTTGATATATTTATAATTTTATTAATACAATATTACAAATTAGATGTAGGTCCTGTTCTCTAGAGATTATTTGAATATTTTTTAGTTCAGATAAAGTTTTTTTAGTTCAGATAAACTTTTTTTAGTTCAGATAAATGTTTTTTAGTTCAGATGAGTTCAGATAAAGTTTTTTTAGTTCAGATAAACTTTTTTTAGTTCAGATAAATGTTTTTTAGTTCAGATGAGTTTAGATAATCTTTTTTCAGTTTAGATGAGTTCAGATAATCTTTTTTCAGTTCAGATGAGTTCAGTTCAGTAAACTTTTTTAGTTTTCAGATAAGTTAAGTTCAGTACACTTATTTGTAATTTAGTTCATTTCAATTTAAATCATTTTAATCTTTTGAGCTTAATTGTTCATATCAGTTCAGTTCAACTTCATCCAGTTTAGTTCAGTTTCAATATGATTTGATGAAATTTAGATTAATTTAGTCATACCGATTCTTTTTTTCAATACATTAATTTCACTTCAGTTCAGTTCAGTTTAGCTCAACAACAATATAATTTGGTGCAATTAATTAAGGTTAATTTATTCATACCGTTTATTTTCATCACACTTATTAATTTTCAATTCAGTTCAGTTCAGTTCAGTTATCTATATGCTTCAGCTCAACTCAAATCAATATGTTTAGCTAGCAAACATGATCATATTTTTTAACATTAAGGCCCTGTGTGCCAGAACTTTTATATATCAGTTCAATTCAGTTCAATTCAATTCAGTTCAGTTCAGTAAATTGAAGTGAAATGTAATTTGATGAAATTCAGGTTAATTCAGTCATGTTGATTCTTTTTTTCGGTACATTAATTTTCACTTCAGTTCAATTCAATCAAGTTTGAACAAGAAATAAACTCTATCAAACTCTAAGTTATACTCAAATTATTAAATTTCAAATGTTTTGCTTAAAATGATTTAGTTCAGTTTATCTACATCAGTGCAATTCGGTTCAGTATCTTTTAATATTAAATGTATTATGTTATATTTAGATTAATGAATTTCAAATATATTGGAAATGATCATCTATTTTTTAGTTAGTTTCAATTTAGTTCAATTCAATTTATCTATATATTTCAATTCAGCTCAGTTTTTAAGTTCAAATAAGTTCAGCTAAAATTTTTAAGTACAAATGAGTTTAATTCAGATGAGTTCAGATAAAGTTTTTTAAATTCAGATGAGTTCATATAAAGTTTTTTAAGTTCAGATGAGTTCAGATAAAGTTTTTTAAATTCAGATGAGTTCAGATAAAGTTTTTTAAATTCAGATTAGTTCAGATAAAGTTTTTTAAGTTCAGATGAACTTTTTTTAGTTCAGATAAACTTTTTTAAGTTCAGATGAGTTCAGATAAAGTTTTTTAAGTTCAGATAAACTTTTTTTAGTTCAGATAAACTTTTTTAAGTTCAGATGAGTTCAGATAAGTTCAAATACCGTGAAGAGAACAGGACCGTAGTATATGATCCATCATGGATGGATAATAAGAATGTTTAGACATTTAAGTATTAAAAACATTTAGGACAAAATTGGAGAGCAAAAGTGCACCGGGCACGTGGCAAATTTCATATTGAGTCTGTTTTCTGGCCTCCGTAAACACAAAGATCATCAGAAACAAAGAACATTAATCATCAGAAACAGAATAGCGGCAAGAGAGGGTTAGGGCTTTCTCCCAAATCGACTGCAAAATTCATTCTCTCGATTTGGATTAGCCCTAACCCCTTTTGAGCACACAACAACATGAGTGGTCAAACTCAAACGGCACCTCCTCCCCGGCGCAACAGTACGGTCAACAAACGGAACAATCCCGCCTCTGCTCGGAAGTCGACCGCCTCGTCGGAAAATGGTTCCTCCCTCAGCAAAACCGCCTCACGTACCGATATGTGAGTCCATGAATCCTTTCGATACTTCGATCTCTTTTTACTATTGAAATGATGTTATGTGAGCGTGATGCGAAAAAGCAAGGAACCAATTTTATGTTTGTTGTTTGAAATTTTCGATGAGAAACTGTTGCACCATTGTAGCAAAAAAAACTGTTTTTTTAATGTTTTGTTTTGTTGTCGGGGATGTGGATGAAAAAAATGACTTTTCCATGTCGAAGTAATCTCGTGCCATTCATGTTTGTAGGGCTAATGGAGGCGGAGGGGAAAGAACAGTGAAGAAGCTGAGGTTGTCGAAAGCACTGACTATTCCTGAGGGCACCACGGTGTCTGACGCATGTCGGAGGATGGCATCTAGAAGAGTTGATGCAGCTTTGCTGACTGATGCTAATGCCTTGCTCTCAGGAATCGTCACTGATAAGGTGACTGCTCATTACTTTAGAATGCAAGTTAGTAAGTGTTTATATATGAACTAGCTAGTAGCATATGGGTAATTAAATCACCAGATGGAGTTAGTATTTAGGATAAGAATGAGAACCTCATTAGGCAACAATTATCTCAATTTATTGCTCAGTTAGATTTGCAAGTTTTATACTTTTGTAATTAGAGGTTATATAATTCCTAAAGTTCTATTTTATCTTTTTGTGTTTAGGATATTGCAACTAGAGTTATAGCCGAGGAACTGCGACCAGATCAGACAATAGTTTCAAAGGTGATGACTAGGAATCCTATTTTTGTGACTTCAGATTCTTTGGCTATTGATGCTCTTCAGAAGATGGTACAAGGTACAATTAATATTTTCCATTGTTTGTTGTGAAGCCTTCTACCTTCATTATATTTCTAAATCTGTTTTTCACTAGGTTTCCTACTTTTGAATCGTTTGCAGGGAAGTTTCGACACCTTCCTGTTGTTGAAAATGGTGAAGTAATTGCTTTGTTGGATATTACAAAATGCCTGTATGATGCTATATCTAGAATGGAGAAGGCGGCAGAGCAGGGAAGTGCTATTGCAGCAGCTGTAGAAGGGGTGGAACGACAATGGGGCGCCAATTTCACTGGTTGGTTTAGTTTTAAATGAGTTTTTATGTGGTGTTATATATATATATATATATATATATATATATATTCGAGTTGCAAAAGGAAATTATTGTGTCAATAAAGTGCTTCTTAATACTTCCCTCCTTTGGTAGTTCTGGTACATTACATTAAATTCAATTATATATAAGGGCTTTCTTTAAAAATGTCTCAAACTCATGCCTCACCTTAGTAATGCTTATAATACACCATTCTTGTTGTTGTTGATGTCCTATTAAAAACACTATTTATATACTTATTTTGTTCATTCTACTTGCTGCTGTTGCATCTCAAGTCATCATTTCTTCTCTTTTGTAATTCAGCCCCTTCGGCATTCATAGAAACACTAAGGGAGCGTATGTTCAAGCCCGCGTTATCAAGTGTGATTGCTGAAAATGCTAAGTACGATTAAGCCTTCTTCAAATTTTCATTTTTATTTTTTTAGTTGATTGAAACTTTTTTGGCTGATTAATTATAAATATTTTGTGATGCTAGGGTGGCAATAGTAACACCATCAGATCCTGTCCATGTTGCTGCAAAGAGGATGCAAGAATTACGTGTTAATTCAGTCATTGTCATGACAACAAACAAAATTCAGGGGATATTAACGTAATTGTTTCTGCTCTTGACATCTTTTTCTCCTTCCATTCAATTTTCAGGAACATTCTTATAAGGAGTAGTAGAATTTTCAAAATTTAAAAGTTATGGGTTCCTGCTCATAGAGAAAAAAGTCAAAACTTAATAAATAATAACTTAATCCTCCGAGAAGTTTATCATCAATCTTTCTCTAGCTTACTCAATTTTAGTTTGTGAATGGGCATCTGAATATATTGAGCAGTTTTTCCTTCATAAAAGAAATCATATGTATGATGTGTGCATTCGAGCCAAGTACCGAATTTTTTCACATTGTGCTCAACTGGGTTCAAAATATATCCTTTGTTTTTAATATATTCTAATGAGGTTTCCATATAGAGATGCTCACTGTTCTGGTATAATATTAAAGTATTAACCTCTTTCTATTTGACTCATGCAATGCAGTTCAAAAGATATCCTAATGCGGGTTGTTGCCCAGAATCTCTCTCCGGAACTGACTCTGGTGGAAAAGGTTATTGAATTTTCATATATATATATATATATATATATTGGATGTTTGTATAGTAGCTCTTCCCTTTTTGGATATGCATTGGTCCAATGAGATCTTGTCCAATGGGATATGCATTCTATTCTTTGAAGTGTTATTTGTAGATTTGCTATCAGAAACACCAGTATTTAGATGGTTTCATAATTTTACTTTGAAGGTCATGACACCAAATCCTGAGTGTGCTTCTATAGATACTACCATCCTGGAAGCGTTGCACATAATGCATGATGGGAAGTTTTTACATCTTCCTGTGGTCGACCGGGGTGAGCTTTGATGTGCTACTTTGAGCTGAATATGAAAATTTTATACTAACTGTTATCTTTCAATGACAGATGGGTATGTTATTGCCTGTGTTGATGTACTGCAGATAACTCATGGTGCTATATCTATGGTAAGGACTATTCATATCAGTTGTATGTGTTTCTTGGGGTTTTACTTTTCTTGAGATAGCAGGATCTTTTCTTTTCCACAGAATTCCTGGGCAAATTTCAAAATTGTGGAGAACTTCTCATGAATTTTTCTTGTACACATGCTTCTTTTTAAAGTTATCCAGTATAGTTAAACCTTTTACAATAAAAATTTCTGGAATATCAACTTGTAGATCAACATTTTGCAAATTCAAATGTACACAAAAAAATGTGCTGCATGAATCTTTATTGGATGCATGCTAAATTGGGTGCTCTCTAATTCTTTTCCTGTTAAATTTTTATGTGAAGGTTGAAAGCGGTTCCGAAGCAGTAAACGATGTGGCAAACACTGTTATGCAAAAGTTCTGGGATTCGGCTTTAAATTTGGAGCCTGCAGATGAATATGAAACTCAGAGGTATTAATTTTATGCAGGGGTCATTTTTACTTGTATAGTAGTGCTGCTGTTCTCCTTATTCTGTTATTTTGCTGCAGTGAACTCTCAGCATCTCCATTTAATGCATCAGAGGGCACAGAGCATGGAAAATCTCCATATCCTTCTCTAGGTCTCGGAAATAACTATTGCTTCAAATTTGAGGACTCCAAGCATCGTGTTCACAGATTTAACTTTGGTTAGTTTGCAAGATTCATTTCGCTGCTAATGACAATTTTCATATTGTAATATTTCTATTCTGACTTGACTTCCAAATTTTGGATCCACTTTCTATACAGAAGACTAGTTAAGACTTAAGATGAGTTTGATTCTTTGATTAGGAATATATATAAACAAAATCCTGTTTGATGGATTTTATAATTTGGAGGAATTAGTTTAGTATCCCACCATGCCTTGTCCATATAAAGAATACAATAATGCATTTCGATTAAAAGTAGGTCAAACTGGAGTTTTGTTCTAATCCAAGTATTATAAGATCTACTCCACTTTTTGTTCTTGAATTGTGTGCGTAGCTAGATGCACAAATTACTAAAGTAACAGAGGAGGTAAATTCTACTGCATAGAATTCATATTAAGATGGCATAAATGCGGCACATATTTCAGATAGAAAGCTGTTTGTTTGTGTAAGCAGGTGTTTAAATCTGTTGCCCCGGCAGTTACATCTCCCAGAATAGTGAATAAGTATCAGATTAGGATCAGTTTCACTAAGACCTGCCATTTTTGGGTGTGTAAGAGCATCCACAATGGTGCTCCTTAAGTGCACTTTTCTTAATAAGGAGCACTCCTTATTTTGAAATGACCATTGTAGAGTTTTAATAACCACTCCTTAATAAGGACTTGCTCCTTACTTAGGGAGTGGTTACCTCTTTTTTTGTGTCTAGCTAACCAATAAATGAAAACCATTCTCTTACTAATTTGTAATTAAAAAATTAAAAATGATAAAGTAGCAATTAAGAAGTGCTTCTTATTTTTCTTACCATTGTTGCTAAATGATTTTACTTAGTTGTTGTCAAAAATGATATTATGTCACTTAAGAAGTGGTCCTTAAGTTCAAACCATTGTGGATGCTCTAACTATCACAATCACTTCTGTACCTGTTGCCAGTAAGATCCCGATAGTCAGTTCTGGTTGGTTCACTGTCTCAATCAGCTGAGAAGTGACTGTCCAAGATTCAACGTATAATTTATCATAGTGTAGCTGCGCGATTCGAATAATTTCTAGTTTTTGATTTCACTTCATTTGGTGAAAATGTAACACAACCCAAGTTAACATGCTCTGTATCTGACTTTGATGCATTGAGTTTAAATTGTTTAAGTTTTCCCTTTTTAGGCACCGAAAATTTGGGTGAGCTTGTTTCCGCTGTTATGCAGAGGGTTGGTGCAAAAGATGATCAAAATCGACCCCAACTTTTGGTGAGTGGAGAAAAGCCTGCAAATTGATTTGACTGTTCTCTTGCCAATGTTATATTATCTTACATTTCTACACTGATGTTGTAGTATGAAGATGATGAGGGAGACAGAGTAATTCTTTCTACTGATGGTGATCTGATTGGTGCTGTTAGTCATGCCAGATCTGCTGGACTAAAGGTTTGTGATACTTTGTTTCTTGCTATAGATTCAGCTCGTACTTTTAAGTTCCATCTCCATTCTCCATTCTCCTCCAGGAACTTGTGTTGGATGCTGCATTATAATTCAATTGTTCAAATTTTTTAGGTTTTGAGACTGCATCTAGACTACTTGGATGATTGTCAAGAAAAGATAGAACCAGAGTCAAGTCCAGCCACAGTAGAGAAATCTGGAGTTGTAACTATCGGTGGTGTTGCTTTAGCCGGTGTGGTAGTGCTGACTAGTATAGGTATCGTGGCCTACTTAAAGCGTGCAAACACGCATTGACATTATGCTTGAACCACTCCTGATGAGCATAGGTACAGAAGAGAATACCATATCTGGAGAAAGTATTGATAAATAATCATCTTTCCTTTCTCCAGAGTTTTTGTTACTTCCCATAAAATGCATTGATCTTCATACCTTCCTTAAAAAGGATTTTTTTTCCGGTATCTCGGCATTGTCCCAATCTCCCTGTTGTAACACTATGATCTTGAGTTTGTATACAGACTACAGTCCAGTACATGTGAATCTGAATATTATAATGCCAAATCTGATGTTTTCAATAACCTCCCCTTATTATACTGTTTGAATAACATACTGGATATAGCATGAATATTTTAAAAATGAAAATGTTAAAATAATAATTTTTCCTATGGAAATTACGAAAAGGCAAGAAGATTACGGGGTGTTGAAATTGCGGCAATCTGTGTGGGTTTGAAAAAGCGGAAAACAACAATAGAGTATGATTTAACAAATTCTCCCTCACCACGCTCCCTGTCTCCTTCAAATCCAAATCAATTCGCCATCGCCATCTTCAATTATCATCACCATTCATCGGTACGAATCTAATCGATGCTTAATTTCGAGTTGTTTTGATTTATCGATGCTTAATCTGTGTGTGTTTTGCGGTAGGTGATATAGCGATGGTTGTTGGAGAGTGAAGTGAAGTGTATTGTAAGCTACGCAAAGTGGAGGGCGATGCAGAGTGGGATAAGGGCGTGGGATCTCGACATTACTAATTAGAGAGAGAGAGACAGAGAGAAATCGGTGTTGCGGATGGACCGGCGGAGCTGGCCCTGGCGGAGGAAGTCGTCGGACAAGAGCCCCACCGCGGAAACCGACAGCTCTGAATCTCTGTCGTCCCATTCTGAGAGGTTTTCTGATGATCAGGTTCATTTCATTCATCATTGTTTCTGATTCTGATTTATGAGTAGCTAGCATTGTTGTGTTACAATGGTAGGGGATCTAGGTTGAGTTCTGATTGTTTTGTTTTTTGTCAAGGCACTTGCGCAGCACAGCGGTAACTCGCCGGAGGTTACATCCAAGGCTTCTGCTGATGCCGACGAAGCTGCTGCTGCTGCTGCTGCTAGCATCGAACAGCTTCCGCGCATTGATATCCTGTCACGTAAACTCTCTGAGGCCCTTGCCAACATCCGCGCTAAGGAGGACTTGGTAAAGCAGCATTCCAAAGTTGCTGAAGAAGCTGTGTCAGGTGCCAGTTACATGCTTTTTATCATATTAATTGATGTATATTCTGTATGATACTGGCTTACTTTTTTAGTGCCATCTAAAACTTACCGCTACATCCTTTGATTCATTTCTTATTTTGGGTTGTCATGTTGACACGTATTATCTCTAGTGTTCATCCATCCAAATTAGGTAATCAGTTATTTAAGATGATAGTTGATTGTGTGTGTTCAGTACATCGATTTGGATAGTAAACACAAGTTCATGGATATTGTGTCTTGGACAGACTCATGGTAAGATTGTCTTGAATAACAATCATTAGGGGTGTTAATCTCTCAACACACAAAGAAGAATTGTCCAATTATCTTGTGGTGGGACTTTGATTATGTCACGACTTCTATTTGGTCCATTGGATGTAATTTACACAGTCATTATTTGAATCCAACATATGAAATTATCCATCTTGTTGCACAGCATTATCATTTAACGCAGTACCAGCATTTGGTTGCCCAGATGACTTCATTGTCTTTGGTTGAGTTTTCTCTTGCACGGCAATTTATTTGTTGTTTTATTTATTTTTAAGTTGTGCAACATTTTCTTTTGCCCATCAGGATGGGAGAAGGCTGAAGCTGAAGTGGAAGTTCTGAAAAGACATGCTGACATAACAACCGAAAAAAATGCAGCCCTCGAAGAGCGTGTCATGCAGCTTGATGGTGCACTTAAGGAGTGCTTGAGACAGCTTCGACTTGCAAAAGATGACCATGAACAAACTATAACCAAGACCCTTGGTGAATTTGAATCTAAAAAATCTGAACTTGAAAATCAGCTAGCCAAACTTCGAAGCCAGCTTGAAACTGCTACAACTGACGCAGTTACCTCTACATTTCCTGATCTTTGCATCAAGCTTGAAGCTGCAGAGAGAGAAAACTCAAGTCTTAAGCTTCAGCTTGTTTCCAGGGAAGAGGAACTCAAACTAAGGATATCTGAAAGGGATCTGAGCATCCATGCCGCTGAAACAGCTAGTAAACAACATTTGGAAAGTATCAAGAAGGTGGCTAAGCTCGAGGCAGAATGCCGGAGGTTAAAGATGCAGACTCGCAAGGCTGCCACAACTATTGACCAAAGATCTCCTGCTGCTTCATCAACCTATGTTGAATCTTTCACGGATAGTCAATCAGATTCTGCAGAGAGGCTATCTGACTGTGAGCCAGGTGTCTCTGATCTATCAGCATCAACATTTGTGGCAGATAATCATTTAAATAAAAATGAGAAATCACTTGGAAGGAACTCTATGGCCCTTTCTGATGAAATTTACCTCATGAATGATTTTGCTGAGATGGAGAAGCTTGCTGGTCTACCTGAACCAGCCAAAGGAAGTTCAGGAAGTCGTAATGGGCAGAATTTTGTGAAAACTGAAGTCAAAGCAATTATAAACAGGACGGCTGAACTGGAGGAAAAAATGGAGAAGATGGATAAGGAGAACATTGCCTTGAAGATGTCACTTAATGATTGCCAGCTACAACTTCAGGCATCAAAAGATCAATTGGAGGATAAAGAGATGAAGTTGATAGAGCTGCAAATTCAGCTTGTCTCTGTCAATGAAATGAAGAAAACTGCTGAGGCTGAACTTCAGGCTACCAAGATCAGGCTCGACAAATCAGCAGATGAGTTGACCAGAGCTGAGGACTGTGTAATGGAGCTCAATAAACAGCTAACGGCCGCGAACATAGAAAAAGAGTCAATTGAGAGAGATTTGAAGGTTGGCCATGAAAAGCTTGTGAAGTTATCGAAATATCTAAAAGAAGAGAAGATTAATGTGGCAGAGCTTTCTTCTAAGTTAGCTAGTGCAAATAAGTCAATGAGCAAGATTCAGGTGGAACTCGAAACGACAAATGAAAAGAAAGAAACTGCAGAATCAAGGCTTAAAGCTGTGGAAGTTGAGCTTCAGGCCCTGAAATCAACAATCCATAATTTAGAAAGGGATATTCAGAAAGAACGAACTCTGTCAGGGGATGCTGTTGCAAACTGCGAAAAGCTGAAAGCTGAGATCGCAAGATTGAAGTCAGATTCACAGCATTGGAGAACAGCTGATTTTGGAGAGTTTAAAGTCAATCAGGTTAGTTGCTTTTACCATATTCTTGGCTATTTACAGTTTAGATAACCTAAAAGTTACCTGAAGCATTACAAGCTGAACTAAGTAAAGGCACATGAGCTATCACAAAAATTTGGAAGGAGATGTTTGTATATTTGCTTGTATATGTCTTTGGCTTACATATTCACATCCCATCATATGTCAGGTGTCTACTCAGTCTTTCCTTTCAGAAAAAAATTTGTGTCATATTCAAATTGTCCTTGCTTTTATACTGTTGCCATAAAGGGGATCCATACAAGTGGACCTATTCATGCAACAGGGACTTTTAAGCTAATCTTGTTAAAATTCAGCTGTATCTTGTTTTTCTTTCCACAAGCGTGTAGTGTTTTTGTTATATTCATGAGATCTGAAATAACATTTAAGTAGTTGATCTTGTGTATGAGGACAATGATTTTGTTTAGTAATTGTTGGAGATGTGATAAGTAACTCTCAAGTTCCGAGTTGGTTTTGGTTCATTCAGCTGAGAAATATGTAGTTCATATGTTCAATTATGCCAATAATCTTCCAAGTTTAGAATTCACACGACACAAGTAAAGACACAAATCTGATCATATGGTTAATAGTTTTTGCAATTTATCTTCAATCAGGAACAAGAGTTGGCAGTGGCAGCAAGCAAATTTTCAGATTGCCAGAAGACTATCGCTTCTCTGGGTGAGCAGTTAAAGAGTCTTGTGAGATTGGAAGACTCCCTGTTTGAGTCAGATACCTAGTAAACTCGATCGTTTTTTTTTTTGGTATTGCATCATCCTTGTCACTTCTTAGCTCTACTTTGGCTACTGTGACATTCCAAAATCACAGTTGCGGGGTAGAAAGCGGAGATGAAACCAGGAAGCGAGTCTTTGGAGAAAGTGGAAGAGCTCGACGGTTGATGTTGTGATGTATATGTAACCCTTGTTATACTGTAGTTGCTCTTTGTACTAGGGACATAATATAGCAGATGACAATTAACATATAGAATCATAGATGAATATACGAACTCTGACATACATTTTTCTGTTGATAAATCATACTCGTAATACAGACAGGATTTGTAAAAGCATTTTGTCATTTGCGGATCTATACAAATTAAAGCAACAGTTGATAAAAATACGAGGGCAGTTTAAAGAAGATTAATCACTTAATTAGGATTATTTTCTTCCTTTCTTCTTCCATCTTTGTGTCAGCATGTTGCGGATAAGCGACGAATACCCGCGCAGCGGAACGCATAAACACGATGGATCTAACTAGTAATTGACAAGATTCAAAGGAAATTCAAAGAAGATTCAAGAACACGAGATTTACCCAGGTTCGGTGTTTCCACCTACGTCCTGCAAGAATGGTTCCACTAGATCACAAACGAGATTACAAGGATTACAACTCTCTCTCAAGATCTCTCCTTTCTCTCTATTTGTTCTAGCCCTCGTCGGCCGCCCCCAAGGCTCACTCCCAAGATTTGTTTCTTGGTGCCTCTCACGCACACATTTCCCAAGCCCCTCACCCTTCTATTTATATCTATTTCTAACTAATGGGCTTTGGGCCCAACAAGAAGAAATATCACAAACACTACAAAGGGTCTTCCAATTGGTCAACCAATTCTCAGCTCCAAATGCTCTGGCCGAGCATCCATGGCTGAAACTCTCAGCTCAAAATGCCCTGGCCGAGCCTTCTGGGCTGAAACTCCTTGAGCGTGCTTTTCCTTCATCTTTCAACGTTCAGCTCCAACCGCTCGAGCCGAGCCTCCCGGACTGAAACTCCAAAGATAAAGCCACACACTCACAAATCTCCACCTTGGCTTTATGGACACTAAACCACCAACAACATCGAGAACCTCTTTTCTCCACACCCATTCCTGGATGCTGAACACTATGACATTTGATCAAGTCGCGACATGCCTCACCTTGATCTCCAATTCCACCTTTGTAGCCATATCCGCCGGATTATCGCCCATGTGTATTTTCTCTACAATGAACTCCTCGACGAAGACATCTCGAATGAAGTGTAGCCATTTATCCTCACCTTCATTCACCCTTTCCGTAGTTAAAACCAACACAAGAAGTTTCCACAAACCGAAGAACCCACTTCGTTGCCTCCCAATGTTCACTACTTGGGTTTGTCTATAAACCGGCTTACAAGGTTTCCCGCACGTGCTAAGTCCAATCATGTGCACTCCATGGAATACAAGAGACTTCCAAACGACACTTGCATAAAGAGTCCGCTCCATGCTCGTTCGACCCTCTTTGGTCTTCCACGACATCTCCGCGGAGAGTTTACAATGAGTTTCCGAAGGTCATTTTAACCACCTTTGCCTTCAACACCTCGAACTGACCCACCACCTTCCAGAGATAATCACACTGAGACACAAATCCACCGCGCCTCTTATCCCGCATGATTTCCATCCTGGAAGACTTCTCGGCCATTCCCATGTCTCTCATTTCCAACTCACTACTCCATACATTTTCCAGCTATGAATTTCATTCTTGTATTTCACCGCTACATGTCATCCATAGCAACAAGAATTCTCCAAAGCTTTTCACCCCACTTGATATAAACACAACTATGAACTCATCAAATCTAAGATACCACTGTCCAGGGATTATCTCAAAGCCACAAAGAGATTTCCTAAGGAGACATACATTTTCCTTCACATCCAACCTTGATTAAACCTTTCGATTAAGCAATGTTTCCGCTCCTCAAGAGTTCCATGAAGTAAAATTGTCTTCACATCCATTTGCTCAAACTCTAAATCATACCTGATTTACCATCGCGAGCAAAACCTCGACGTGTGCTTCACCACGGGGGAGTATTTTTCATTACTGGTTACCCCTTTCCTTTTCCGTGAAGCCCTTAGTCACCAACCTCGTTTTACACCTAGGCTTTTCAAACCCCATAATGCCTTCTCTCCATTTGATCACCTATTTACAACCAACCACCCGTTAGTTTCTAGGTATGTCCACTAGTTCCCGTGTTTCTCCTCAAGTGATGTCATCTCATTCTCCATTGCACACTTCCAAGACTCGTGCTCTTTGCTTCTCATCGCCTCTAGATAAAATCTAGGTTCCGAGTTATCCAACTCCTCGGCGGAACCAAAGCAAAATCCACTGCATAAGCATTACCATACCTCTTCGGTGTCTGGGTCTCTCACTCATAGGTCGATCCCTTATCAAGTTGTATGATCCAAGTCCTTGATCACGTCATGATCCCTTCCACCTTGATCATCAACACCAGGCTCCCTATCATCAATGCCATCATTTTTAACCTTCCGATATTCACTACATTTCCCCAATAGCTCCACCTCAACTTCAACCCTTTTTCTAGCAACATCATTGCTATCCTTGGTTACTTGAGTTGCTACGACCATGTAGTACACTACATTTCCCCAATAGCTCCACCTCAATTTCAACCCTTTCTCTAGCAACATCCTTGCTATCCTTGGTTCGTTGACTCGCTACGGCCATGTAGTATTCGGACTCTCTAAAAATCGACATCCTAGCTATCAATGCCATCATCTTTACCTTCTCGATCTTCACCACACTTCCCCAGTAGCTCCACCTCAATTTCAACCCTTTCTCTAGCAACACCCTTGCTATCCTTGGTTCCTTGAGTTGCTACGGCCGCGTAGTATCCAGACCTTCTAAAGATGACATCTTTGTTATCAATGTCTTCGTCTTCACCCTCCCAAACTTCACTACCATTCCCCAATAGCTTCACCTCGATCTTGACCCTTTCACTAGCAAGCTCCTTGCTATACTTGGCCCCCTTTGAGTCGCTATGGTCTAGTAGTATTTGGACCCTCTGAAAACGATATCCCAACTATTGATACCCAATGAATCTCTACCTTCACTGTTCCATATTTTTTCGACCCTTCACACCTACTCAGTATCCAAGAAACATACATCTCCTCGCTCTGGGATCATACTTGTCTCTACTTGGTGTATAGAACCTACACAACCAAACACACGTAACTTGTCGAGTATAGGATGTAAACCACTCCACACTTCTTCAAGTGTCTTACACTCCAAAGCCACCAAAGAAAACCACCTTCGGGAAACCGGCTTCGAATAACATGCATCTCACCCTCCCAAGAAGAGTTCTGGTTCATCCACTCCACAAGGCCATCTTGTTATGGGGTTCCATGATCAGTCTTACACCAAACTATCTCATTTCCTTAGCATACCGGTAAATTCATCTCCCAAGAACTTCGAACCATTATCCGTCCGAAGCTTCTTGATCATTCTCCCCGTTTGGACCTCCACTATCTTCTTCCAACCCATGAACTTGCCAAAAGGCCCCGTCATTAGATTTCAAGATGTTCACCCAAACTTTACGAGAACGTGATGAAATACCTACCTCCACCTAGAGTTTGCGACCTTGACGGCTCCCACAAAGCCGATTGCACCTAACTCAACGCATTCCGAGTCACCTCGACGGAGTATGCAAACTTTACCCTTGTGTCTTTGCCATAACTATAACTCCCGCAAAACTCTATGTTGCCAAGCTTGTCACCCCCAACAACCCTTGCTTATTCAACTCCTTCAACCCTCTTTCACTTCCATGACCAATTCATTTGTACCAAAGGCTTACCAAAGAAGTCTTTCCTACCTCCACAGTAGTCGCTAGATCACCTACCACCCTGCTCTCGTGAAAACCCACAAGTTCAGCCTTGGTGACTATCTTCACCTTCTTTCCACCTTTCCAACAAATGCTCTTTTGGTACCAAGTGAAATTAAGTTTCTACGTAATTCCGAGACTCACCTCCATCAAAATCCACTCCATCCCATCACGGGTCTTGATTCTCACTAAACCAATTCCCACCACCTTCCATGACTTGTTGTTCCCAAGCACTACTCCACCCAAAAAGTGTTTTCGTAACTTTCAACCAACCTTCATTCGGTGTTATGTGGATGAGCAAACGGAGTCCATGATCCAACTTTCATCCGAGCAAGAGATCAACACTACAAGGACCTTGAAGTCCTCATATCCTTGGTCCGAGCCTTGAGCTACCGATACTTGACCATCTTTATCCTCGTTTCTCTTAGTAGTTACATCTCCTCGATTCCCCGAGTTCCAAGATTCCTACTTCGACATCTTCTTACCTTTGAAATATCCCTTGTCCGACCTCCCTTGGTGTACCACCAAGTCGTTGCCACTAGTAGACCCCATCTCCATCCGTCCTCTTGTGCTCCTTATACTTTAAGGCCCCTACAACACCATCAAGGGTGATATCTTCCCTCCCATGTTGTAGGATGTCAACCATGTGCTCCAACCCTTGCCCTTTCGCCACCTTGAATGTGAAAAAACCGCGCCTTGAGAAATAACCATCGTGACAATGTCTTCGTCATGCAAAGGGACCCTAGCTATAACCACACCTCAAAACCCGACTTGCAATGTACCACCCCACTCAACACTTTCCACAAAGCTAAGAGCCAATGTGTTACAACACATTTTCCCTCTTCGCCTCATCCCGTGTAGAGAGAGTTTCCCCACTCCCGAAAGAGCATTGACAAGCCCCATACCGCCTAGAAGTGCTAGCATCTTCACCCTTCATGAACCCATAGTCATCCGACCTATCAAACTTCTCAATATCGACTTTACAAGTCTCCGCAATCACAAAACAAGCACAGGCTTACAAGAGACAATTTATCAAACACCTTGTGGGCACAAACTAGACAACACAAATCAACCACAAACAATGCTCTGATACCAATTTGTTGCGGATAAGCGACGAATACCCGCGCAGCGGAACGCATAAACACGATGGATCTAACTAGTAATTGACAAGATTCAAAGGAAATTCAAAGAAGATTCAAGAACACGAGATTTACCCAGGTTCGGTGTTTCCACCTACGTCCTGCAAGAATGGTTCCACTAGATCACAAACGAGATTACAAGGATTACAACTCTCTCTCAAGATCTCTCCTTTCTCTCTATTTGTTCTAGCCCTCGTCGGCCGCCCCCAAGGCTCACTCCCAAGATTTGTTTCTTGGTGCCTCTCACGCACACATTTCCCAAGCCCCTCACCCTTCTATTTATATCTATTTCTAACTAATGGGCTTTGGGCCCAACAAGAAGAAATATCACAAACACTACAAAGGGTCTTCCAATTGGTCAACCAATTCTCAGCTCCAAATGCTCTGGCCGAGCATCCATGGCTGAAACTCTCAGCTCAAAATGCCCTGGCCGAGCCTTCTGGGCTGAAACTCCTTGAGCGTGCTTTTCCTTCATCTTTCAACGTTCAGCTCCAACCGCTCGAGCCGAGCCTCCCGGACTGAAACTCCAAAGATAAAGCCACACACTCACACAGCAAAACCTGTCGTTGTCATTGTTACTCTTGCTAGTGGTTGGAACCTAATAATTATGCAATAATAGGATCCTACACGTAAAAACTCCCCTTGTTCCACTTGAAAACATAAAGTTACAAAAATCCAATAGTTATGTACTCCTCACTTGTCATTAGCATGAACAAACTAAACAACTTGATTGATAATGATAGAAGATGAGTTGTAGTAGATTCACAAGAAATAGATTAAAAGGAGGGAGGAAGAAAAGGGGATAAGGGTTTTAAGAAGGAAGAAAGGGGTTTGTAGTTTTATGGTGGTAGAGGTAATTAGGTGGGCCCCACCACCATGTGCCCTCCTCCTGTCTCCACCAACTCCTGCCCCTCAATCATTGAACGCCTCTCTCTCTGCTTCAAAAAAAAAAAACCCACCAAAGCCCAATTCCGCAAAACAAACCCCAAATCCAATCAGATAGATATTCGGACCAATTTCCTTATCGCAAACAAGCTGTAAGAAGAGTCACACACTGAGTCTGAGTGGTTAGTCATGTCGACGGCCGACGCAATCATTGACCCCACCCAGAGGGCCGCCGCTGCTGGAAACGGAACCTCCCTCGCCGTCAAGAAGCCGCCGGCCAAGGACCGCCACAGCAAGGTGGACGGCAGGGGCCGCCGCATTCGCATGCCCATTATATGCGCCGCTAGGGTTTTCCAGCTCACCAGGGAGCTCGGCCACAAGTCCGACGGCCAGACCATCGAGTGGCTCCTCCGCCAGGCAGAGCCCTCCATCATAGCCGCCACCGGCACCGGCACTACCCCGGCGAGCTTCTCCACCGTCTCCGGCTCCGCTGTCGGCCGGAATTCCATGTCGCTGACTGCTCCGCTGGACCACAAGCCGCAGTCCTTGCTGGCGCCGACACCTTTCATCCTCGGGAAGCGGCTCCGGTCGTCCGGAGAGGAAGACAAGGAGGAGGACGTCGGCGTGGTGGGCCCCGCGGGAGGGTTCTGGGCGCTTCCCGGGAGGCCGGACTTGGGTCCGGTGTGGAGCTTTGCTCAGCCGGACATGTCTCGGTATCTTCAGCCGATGGGGGAGGCGTCGGCGGCGAGGGTGGGGAACTATCTGCCAATGGGGCATCACCACCACCAGGTACAGGGACACCTGAATTTGCTGGCAACGCTGTCGGGGCCGTCGTCGCAGCCGCAGCCTTCGGAGCAAAGAGAAGGCGATGCCCGCTGAGCTGGCTCTCTGATATTTATGCTGTTAATATCTGTGTGTGTGTGTGTGTGTGCTTTGTGTGTTGGCTTTGGTTTTGATATGTAGGTTTAGTCTGTGTTAGGGTCATTGCATCGCTGGTATTGCTGCTAGTCGGATGGAAAAATTCATTCAAGGGCTGTGTTGTTTTTTGGGTGCTAAACACCACTGTTAGACGATGAAATTGGCAAGGGCCTATTTCATCTCTGTAAAACATCAAATAATCCAATCTGTTCATTAGCCATGAAACTTGTTGTGATGAATAGCATATTTTGTTGTAGAGGTTATGGTTATGGATTCAAATGAAATCCATTGCATCTTACAATGTTTTATTATATCTGGATTTTGGTTGCCATTAATCGAAAACGGTACTTCAAAACCTTGCAATATACATTTACAGCTTTAAAAAAAGTTGAATTTATATTTTTAACATAACTGAAATCATTTGAATTTATATTAATAGGAAGTGATGATATTGTTTTTCCTCTGTTCCTACCATCGTGTTGGATGTTGTGGACGAACAATATGTTTACTCACAGAACAACGTAATCGATATTATACTTTCAATCTCAAACACGACTTGTATCTTTCAACATCACCAATTTTTCATTATACCTAGAGCTTATTTCTTGATGTACTGAACTGAACTGAAAATTGATGTATTGAAAAATGGAATCAGCATGACTGAATTAACCTGAATTTCATCAAATTGCATTTTCACTGAACTGAATTGAACTGAACTGAACTGAACTGAACTGAACTGATCTACAGATAAGCTCTGGTAAACAGGGCCTAAGTAATTGAGAAATTGAACATTTTAAATTGGATTGCATCTGAGTGTGGCAACGTGGCATATTAACTCCCTCTCTGTTCACTGTTAGCCGCTGCCAATGGCAACCTTAACTTCTCCGACCATTCTTTCATTTCTCGACGGAGGTAACCCAAGCTGCTATCTTTTCTTCCATCTTCTCCTTGCCCTCTGTAAATTATTGCAATTTCCGCCTCAATCTGCCAGGAAGAAGAAGCATCCGTTTTGGGAAGCCAAATTGGAACATCAACCCTTGCCACTTCTCTACCACCAGTATCAATGGAGGAGGTATTCGATTCCGGACCTCTATCCGGAGCTCCGGTATCAGGGGCGGGGCGGAATCGCCTTCCCAGAATGACGATAAAGCTCCCACCTTCAACTGGCCTGATGCCAAGGTTCAACTCATAACTTTACTTCTTGTTTATATGAATATGATTCATTCATTAACTTAATACTTTTTTTGTGTGTGTTTTATATTACTGATATTCTTGTTCAAACTATTAGTTTTGGAAATTCAGACTTGTACTTATTTCCGTGTTGAAGTGATACTATAGTTTGTTACATTCCCAGCGACCGCGAGTTTGTATACTAGGGGGTGGATTTGGAGGCCTATACACTGCTCTTAGACTTGAATCACTTGTTTGGCCCAATGATAACAAGCCTCAGGTAACTACTGTATTCTTCAATCCTTGATTATGAAACTTGTGGAAAACATACAACTATATGTGTTGTCTTTATTTCCTATGTGTTGTTTTTGGGAGGAAAGGACAAGGCTTTCTTACTCTGGTTTTCTACTGGATGGGTATTATAGGTTGTGCTTGTTGACCAATCTGAGCGTTTTGTTTTCAAGCCATTGTTATATGAGCTACTCTCTGGAGGTATCTTATGCTCTCATTCACAATTTGTGGTCTTTTTCAAATTACAATACCTGACTGCATACTTATTGTGACCATGCAGAAGTTGATCAATGGGAAATAGCTCCGCGCTTTTCAGACTTGCTTGCAAACACCAGCGTGCAGTTTTTCAAAGACCGAATCAAATACCTCCGCCCATCTGATCATTTTGGAACATCTGGTCGCACTGTTTCTGGATCAAGTGGAACTGTGCATCTTGAAAGTGGTCTTTTGATTGAATATGACTGGTATATGGCCACCTCTGCATCAATTAAATTTTAGTTCACATGATGATGTTTGTCGCCTTTCATCCTGAGTGTTTAATCAAGTTGTGAGTGATTACTGATGGGAAAGAGTAATACATGGCATGGGAATGTGACATGGAACAGTAACCACCTTTCAGTTTAAAGAAATGCCATTGTTAAGATTTGATGACTAATTCTTAAACACATATTCTTATACAGTTATCACACAATTCTAATTTATCCCCCTAAAACAGTGAAATGGTTGTTTTCTTCCTTTGTATTCTAGTTATGATGTAACAGTTATCCGTCTGAGTTATCGATGTTTCTCGCATGCTTGAAATATTGTGCTATCTAGTTGGAATGTTCTGATTTAAAGCTTTCGTATTTGGGCAGCCAGGCTTGTACTTGCACTAGGAGCTGAGGCAAAAGTTGATATTGTGCCAGGTGCTGCTGAGTATGCATTGCCATTTTATACACTCGAAGATGCCCGTGTTAGTGAGCTGCTAAAACTTAATGATCCTGCAGCCTTTACTTCAGGAAATCAGTAGTAAATTTTCCTTTGATGTTCTAATTGCAGAAAGTTGATGAGAAACTTGTAGAGTTGGAACGCCAGAAATTTGGTAAGAGCTCCCCAATACGTGTAGCTGTTGTAGGATGTGGTTACTCTGGAGTTGAGTTAGCTGCCACAGTATCAGAAAGACTTCAAGATAAGGGAATCGTTGAAGCAATTAACGTGGATAGTACTGTTTTGCCAAGTGCTCCAGCTGGAAACAGAGAAGCTGCTCTAAAAGTATGAAACCTTCTTACATCCCTTGGATATAATTGGTGAACAAAAGCTTCTCTTTCCAAATATCTCGTAAAGCTTAACCCACTCACCCTTTCAAGGGATATATTTATCGATACTGTGTGCCTCTCAACTGAATATGATGACTCTGTAAAGATTTTTTTTTTTTTTTTTTGGCATAGTTTTTATGTGCATGTTAAAATGTCATCCACATAGTCAACCTTACAGAAAGGCTTAATCGATGTATACATCACTCTTGAACTGAATTCTAAAATCCCTGCTGTGCAGGTTCTCTCATCCAGGAATGTTAGACTTTTACTGGGATACTTCGTTCGCTGTATCAGAGAAGTAGTAAACTCTGAAGTTGATGATGCAGAAACAGTTGAAATTCCTAAAAAACTGGTCCTGGAGTTGCAGCCTTCTCAGAAGGGTATCGTAAGCCAAACTTTGGAAGCTGATCTAGTTCTATGGACTGTTGGAACGAAACCTCTACTTCCGGATCTAGACCCATCTGATAGGCCACGTGATCTTCCAGTTAATGGAAGGGGTCAAGCAGAAACAGATGAAACTCTTAGGGTTAAGGGTCACCCACGTATATTTGCTGTTGGTGACTCCTCTGCATTTAGGGACAGCAGCGGGAAAGTACTCCCAGCAACTGCACAGGTTGGTGATCTTTGCTTGCCTTTAATTTTTTCATTCACTTGATGGGACAAAATCTCTTATTATAAGCATGAAGGAAAGAGGTCCCTAGCAAGTCCACACATGAAATGTCTTGAGATCCCGGTGAACAACCAACATTTATTTGTCTGCAGTGGTCATCATTTTTATTTTTTGAAAATTTTTTACAAGGTCTGCAGTTGTCAGCTCTTTATATTTGTGTCTGATTCTTCATTGTTAGATCTTAAATAGTCTAAGAACCAGGAAAATGGAATCCAAGGGATAAAAAAGAATGCATCTAATCTAATAAGTTCTTTAAAGCATGTCTCTGAATTTCCTCTTTCCTATTATATCTTCTTAGGTAGCCTTTCAGCAAGCAGATTTTGCTGGTTGGAATTTGTGGGCTGCAATCAACAACAAACCTCTGTTGCCTTTTAGGTAAGGGCTGAATATTATCTGGCCTAGAACAAGCTCAGATAGTTGCAGCTGTTTATCAGATGCTGGTAGTACATTTCTTGCTTCTAGCATGGTCTCATCTGGTTTTGTGTTGCAGGTTTCAGAATTTAGGTGAGATGATGACTCTCGGTAGAAACGATGCTGCTATTTCACCAACCTTTATCGAGGGGCTAACTCTTGAAGGTCCAGTTGGTCATGCTGGTAAAACTTCCAACACATTTGGTTGTACTGTCATTTTTTTTCAAATTTGGGTTGTCTCTTATATGCATTGAACTGCTGGCTTCTGTTTCAGCAAGGAAAATTGCGTACTTAATAAGATTGCCAACTGATGAGCACCGTGTTAAAGTGGGGATTAGTTGGTTGACGAAATCCGTGGTTGAGTCAGTTGCATCTTTGCAAGACAGCATTGCGAAAGTGGTTTCAAGTTCATCTGCGCCGTAATGTGAGTTGACTTTCAGAAAGGCCGATGAAGGATTGCCTGTAGATTTCTTTGTGTTATCTATTGCTATTGATTTATTCATAATGGAGTTTAGTTTAATATTGTTGAAGTATAAACATTATTGGCTTGTCATTGGCAGCTTCTGATATCTTCACTTGACTAAAATGTGTGGTTTTCATGAGATCATTTATGATACTATAATATATGATCGTGACATGTGTAAAATTATTGCACCACCTTTATCAACATCCATGGGTTTGTTTTTACACTTGTTAGTCATGATAATTAACACTGTGAAAGGATGAAAGATATGGTGCATAAATTAGACTGTATATGATGAGACAAACCATAACCTTATTATAATCATTAAGTGATGATCCATAATTCCCAAATGACTCGACCAAGATCAAAGACTATACAAGTAAATACTCCAATGTCTTTATGTGAAACATCTAGCAATACCTTTATGTGGAATACATTGACCTAAGATTACATAACTCCAAAAAGAGCAGAGAGACAAATTAAAACGAACTATTGACTGCGCACAAAGGCAAAATAACTATGTTGAACGAGCACCGTGCGCCCTTGAAGCCCAGATACCGAAAACAAGAAACCAGAACACAAATAAGATAGCCCAATATCGTGCTGGTCCATACTTGATTCTTGTCAGGATAAACTACATGTAAAATACGAGGACTAAGGTTCAAGAACGATAAAATAGCTACACAGACTCAAAGGATAATATTGCATGTTTGACAATGTCTACAAGCAGTGTGCTGATATTATGAAAATGAAAAAGGAAGCCAGCTCAGAATTCAGCGTATGGCATTGTAAATTAAACAGCAGAAGTCTACTAAAAACAGGAAGGATTCTCATCTACTAGCAAATATATAAACAGGAAAGATCAGCACAACATATGTTCACCAGGCATCTTTCCACAACTAACTTTACAAAAAAAATACCTCAATTCATCATTAGTAGAAAGCAAAGATTAGGGATAGAACTTACAAAGCGAAAGCAGATCACGACTGCTAAAGCACATACGCCTCCAAGAAGAATATGCAGGCCCATTTTTGCAGTCCTCTGAGGAAAAATGATGGCAAGGACACTTTTATGTCACGGAAAACAACTAAGAAAAAACAGCTAAAGCTAAAAATGTCAAGGTGCATCCATACAGGGGAAAAAATAAATTCAAAACAAACAATGAAAAATGAAACCATCCAGGGAAGACTCGGAAGCAATGAAAATATTTCATTTCTATTAATAACAAGAAAATTTGTATAATGCTTAAAAATCACACGAGTCACCTTTCCAACATGAGGCGCAATAATCCATGCCAATGTTACAGTGAGCAATCCTGTTGCTAGTAGAATTCCAGTACCCTCAACAACCCATTTGGCAGCCATATGTTCACCAGGTACAGGTTCTTCCCCAGTATTTACTGTTGAAGTTTCCAGATTGACACCCTGGACAAGTGAAGAAGACATCCTATTATTAGGGTTAAACCACAATGTTATTTCGCTAAGCCTTTGCCTCCGAATAGCAGCCAAGGCATCAGGATCCACCCCAGAATTCTGCTGTACTTGTGCATGAATGGGTTCACCATTTACTGTCTTTTGTCTTAGTGCTTCATACTCTTTCAAAGCATTCTTAACTTTATTAATATCTGAGTTCCTAACATTGTTTGCAACACAGCCGCAGATCTCGCAGACTATTGATCCGTGGTTGACAAACCACTTAAGGGCACATGCATAGTGAACAAGAGCAATGTCGTTTTTGCAAGAACATCCAAGCTCCAACAGTTTGTCTTCATTTTGAATGTATCCCATTTCTACATCAGCCTCACAAATAAAAACCTCCCCTTTAGGACTTACAAATTCAACAACTTCAGATTTCTTCTTGTTTGAACCATATGAAGCTTTTTTGGCCTGTGATGCATTTTCTCCCTGAACCTCGATATCTGGGTGGCTATTGCATCCATCCATTAATGGTGAAAGAATGCCCAAGAATTCCAATGCTGCATCGCCCATTTTATCACTTTCTGTGCATTGGCACACCCTACAAGTTGCCGATCCTGCATCACTAGGTGAAGAAGGCATGCTATGGACATCATTAGTTTGAACATGCATATCTTCTTCGTTGAAACAATGTCTCTAGAATGAAAGTTATACGATACTCTGTGACATCAATGGAATTAAGAGCTATAGGTTGCAGCTTTCCTCCTCAACAACCAGTGAACCACCATTAATAAGTTTCTGAATCCTGAAATACGACAATGATAGCATTCAGTGCCAATAATCCATAATATTTGAGACTGTGTTCTGAAAGTGAATTTTGTTTAGAGCAACATTGATTTGTCTCTTATCCTCTTTTGCAGCAGAGAAACACAAAGGCACACACAAAAAACAAAAGGGGGGATTTTAGCAGGCAACCTAGAAACATGCATGCCATCCAGATGGGAATCATGTACTATGTGAATTGTCATTTACCAATAAAGGGTAATTTCAAAATTCATTTGATGCTACTGCACCATTGAGTACAAAGGTTCAGTTTTCGCATATTAGCAGGCAATACATTACTTTCTGGAGCAAATAAGAGAATTCAACATTCATTAGCTACTAAGTAAGGTAAGGTTAATTTTTTACTACCCACATATAGTTGAAAAGCAAAATTAGCTTCAACAATAATGAGCATCACTCCCACTAGGTCTAAGAAAGAACAGAAATCAAATATTTTAGGAGATATCTGCCTAAACTCTTTAACAATAATCTGCCAATCAATCAATGGTCTAAAATATAATAGATATCAAATACTACAAATGGTATAAGCTCATATCACCCAGAAGATATCATCATATTCACTTTGTTAGAGCTTTAGAAAACCCGATACCAATTTAATACAGTTCCCAGAATTTGACACTAAACTGAAAAAATACAATCCATACTCTCTCCGTCCTATGGAAGAATTCAAGCATATTAGAACTGGACAAGTGGTGGAGAGACAGAAAAGAAAGTTTAAATATTGGCAATCATAAAAAACAACACAATATCATTCTCAAGAAGTAGATCCCAACAATAAAAGAAGATGGGAGCTAATTAGTGACTCCAAATCCAGCAAAAACTGAAGCTAGAGCCTAGAAACTAGGCAAGAAACCATGGTATAAGGAAAAGTTACATAGGAAATTGCAATAATTGTTCCAGAGTTAACCCAGAATCGCAGGAATTAAGAAGATTTCTTACGTTTGGAGTTAGGCAGAGCTGAAAATGAAGTGGTTGCAGACTGGCATAGATTTGAGAAGGATGGGTTGGTGCCCACCACAACTCCACAAGTAATCGTTCCAGAAATCACTTTGCTTTCCTGTTTTGGCTCTCTTTTAATTAATCCGTTTAACTTTGCATATGCTCAAAACTCGGCAGTCTTTTCATTTCATACGTCGTGCTATGTTTCATGTTTGATTTGATATCAACATTTTCCTGCGAAGATTGAACTTCTTTATATAGTTCTTTATTTTTCTGTAAAAATATGCATTTATGTTTGTATATGCACACTTTAATTTTCGTCAGTAGACTCAAAAAATGTTTAATGATCAATAGTTTAAGTGTACAAATTCAAGTCATAAAATTAGATCTTGTGTTTTAAAAATATGTGATATTACATAAAAAAAATCATATTTAAGTTGAAAAGTTTTATTTTACTTTTATTATTATTATTATTATTTCCGTTATGGCCATGCCTCTATTTAATCTATGGAGGGAATGCACCTATAATTGTGTTTGGCATTGCAGGTCACACCAACTTATAAGCACGGCAGTGCCAAACACAACAACAGTCATTCCCTCTGCCTTGGCAAAGCTAATAAGGGTAATTTTTTTTTGTAAGAAATTGTGTTTAACCGATTCAGTTGTCAAAGCATTAATCTTCCTGACCATGAAACGGGATTGCATGCAATTGGCATCATTCAGTAGACAAGTAGTACCCTCAAATTCATATTCAGTCAGCAAATGTAGAGGAATTCCTTAAAATCTGTATTGGACTGATTTACAGCAACAAAAGAAGACAAAGGGCTATTCAAAGCTAAGCGAAAACAAGGAACAAGAAAAAGGCATTATACAGGTATCATTGTCATCATCATGGTTTTGAAGCTTCAAAATCTTGTCCCATCCGTCTGCATCGACAATCATGTGTTCGAATGCCTGCCAGAGTCCACTATTCAGAACAATGGTTGGATGAGGACATACAGTTTCCGTCAAGCATGCTGTCCTTTTTATTTCCTTGTTGTAATCACGTTTCCGAAGATGGGATAATGCATCGGCCTGGATTTGAAAGACATGAGAGAGTGAGACAAACATCTGACAAGACTGCAGATTTCACCAAGTAAGATGGTTGCATTTCTCAGCAATGATAAATTAGCATGCTCATCATTTATATGATCCAGCAAGGGATCCAGAGCTCCATGAAACAGCGCAAGGTCGCGGCCCTTTTGGGAATGATTCACAAACAAGTAAGATGGTTGCATTTTTCATTCCCTTATTCTTCAAGAACACTGTGGTCAGAACTTGATTAGATATTGACAAGGAAGTCTTGAGCAATTCCAGAGCCTGTCAATTGTCAAAAACATGATCAACCACACTGATATTTGTACTAAACTAAAGTTGAACAACGTGTAGAAGAGTGATCTATATACCGTTTCAAATCTCACACTTGAGAAACTGAATCTATTCGTACATAACCATCCATGCTAGTATGAAACATATCCAACGATTCTGTGATGAAACAAAGAACATAAACAAGTTTGTAAATGTGCAATTACCTGATAGAGGCCAAAGTCCACAACTTTTTCCTCCAGGCCTTGAGATTGTACTTGCTGAGCGAAGCGATTGCTGAAACAGTAGACGATACATCCCTCGGCGGCCGGAGGAGGAGCAACGTAGGTCATCTTGACCGACACTGGGGACAAACATTTGGGTCATCGCTGAAGTAATTGTGAGCACCATTATTGCAGGTATAACCAACTGGGGTTCTGGGATTCATAGCTTTCTTCGGTGTCCCTTTGGCAGAGGTTTCCAATGCATGCTGCGTTCATCGAGAAGACTGAGGAAATGGGAGAGAAAGTGAAGAGCTTTTTGGTGGGCTTCTGCAAAAAGGACCTTGTGATTCTGGGTATCAATCACAGCCTCACTGTGATCAGCTGACTGCAGTTGGGGGAAATCATCCAATGGGAGAGAAACTGAACCTGAACCTGAATTGGAGGAATGTTGATAAATATTTGATCGAGTCAAGCTGTGTCTTTCCATCATAACTGACCTTGAGATTCTCAACAACAGGAAGAGGTACTTTGTCAACATTAATTGATAATTTGTCAACATTGATAACTCGGCATGCTCATCATTTAACTCACAGAGCAAGGAAGCAAGAGCTTCATGCTCAAGCACAAACAGCCTGCTCACGAATGACAACTTTATTGCAACAATTTACCTCAAAGTCCACAACTTTCTCCTCCAGTGTTGCAAAGTCGAACTTGAGATTGAACTTGCTGAGCGAAGCAATAGCTGAAACATCCCCGGTCCCTTGGCGGCTTCATCTCATGGACAAATGACCACACAAGTCCGTAAACATTCATATTGTATAAGCTATAAAAAAAATTGAAATATGGTTCTAAATGTAGTATTTTTATTTTTGATATTATATTTGTTATGAACTCTAAAATGTTATAAATATTGTATTTTTATATTTAAAATAATATTTTGGAACACTTAAAGAAAATAATGAAATATTATTAAAATAAGATAACCTCTAGTTTGAAATGGTAAAAGTGCTTATCGTATTTTGAAAAGTAAGAGTGCAGCCATAGTTAGGTGCAGCACTTTTAATTAATACATTTATCGAGTAAATAATGATTAATTCGCGTATGAACAATACACATGGTGTAACTATTAATACAATTACCAACGTAATACTACATATTTCACCGTTTTTATTTATTATAGTTAAAATAAAAAAAGAGCCAACGGGTGATGAAATTGAGGAACCGAATTACGATGACGCGGTGGGTTCCAATAGGAAAGCAGAAACAGTGGCATGTAGCGTGGCCACTCCAGCAGGGCCCACCACATATAAGTATAGTATATATCTAATACACAGAATCCGCTAAATATCGTACGGCCCTTGCTTTCATCACCTCCGACCTTCCTTCCTTTTTTCGAATCCTACTTCAACTCTAAGTTTCGTTTCTTCTCTCGGTGACCTAGGATTCGCCGGAGAGGAATCAGGTTTGCTGTTCGTTTCCCTTCCGCCGGTTTGAATAATGGCTCCGCCGGTGATTGGCGGCGGCGGCGGCGAGGTTGCTGAAGCAGGAGCAGCAGCACCCCCCGGAGGTAGAAGGGAGCAGCAGGGAGCGGGGCAGATGATCACAGGGATAATCAGGGTTGCCGTTTTCTGGTACTTCGCTTCCAAGTTCTTCTCCCCCAAGAAGCCTGACAACAAGCTTGAGCCTAATCCCGGCCAGATCTCCAATCTCTTCCAGAGAGGGGAATCCTTGGTATGTCCTCTATCTATTCCATGGAGATTGCGGTTTTGCCTTTCGTTAATCTGTTTCTCTAGTTTTAGCTCAGGGTTTAAAAACTTGGCATCACTATGAACCTGTGTATCAATGAGTTTGATAGACAAGGAAAAAGGCTATCTTTTAGAATATGGCTAATCAGATATTGGCAGGTTGAATTTATTTGTTTTCTGTATGGTTTCCTTTCCAGGATATGTGGTTCTATCTTTCCAATCAAGAAAGGTTTAGTGACTTCAGTAGTGAAGGTTCTCTGGTTTGGCATGAGACAAACATACCCTATGCAGTTTGGGGACAAGAGAGTACCAGACAGGTTTCACTGAAGCATTATCCTTCTAAGGTAATACTAACTGTTTGGCTTCATTACAATTTACTACTTACATACAAGTTTACAACTATATTGTCAATTCACATTGATGGTTTATACTTCAAACTTTTTTCCAGGAGTTGCAGAACAATGGGAGCCTTTATGCACACGTTTACTTCACTCGTTCTGGCTTTCCTGCAGATCCCAGTGACCCCGAATATCAACCACTTGCAGCCTTTGGGCGCACTTATCGTGAGTTTTTTTATTTTTTATTTCTTTGCATTTCCATTTGAATCAGCTTAACTAGTGCTGGAAATAACATGTTAACCTCTCTATGTAGCTGTTGTGGTATACTTGCCCAAGTCAAAAGCAAATAAGAAGAAGAGCCTGTTGGGGAACTCCAAGGTAATTTAAAAAAAAACTTATTTCTTTCTCTGAGTTGAAGTTGTAAAAGTATGGCTGTGTATGCATTACTGGAGATTGCTTCATGATTCATATTGTACTTTTATAGGTGGCTGAACCTGACCATGGTGACCCTAAAGACGACGAGCCTGCTGAATGGTTATCATATTGGAAACCAAATATTACAATCAATTTGGTTGATGATTTCACAAGGTATATTTATTCTATATAGTTCTTTTCTTTATTCTGCATAAATTTATTTACCCAGAACTGTGTTTGATCATGTTGGCAAAAGCAGCATATCATGTCTTCAGAAAATTCTGGTTTTGACTAGAACTGTCAGTTTACTGTATATCTCACTGGCAAAGAATTATCATTATCTTTGGCCACTTTGTTATTATAGAACTTCTTTCAAAATGATTAGATTAATATTAACTGATGAGGGTTGGGCAATCATAAGACAAAATGGGCAACATCTCTTTGGGCTTCTGTTTATTTAGTTATTATAAGTAATCAGTTAGCATACAGAACTTTATTTCGGAGCAGATTGCTGTTTTCTAGTATTTGCTTTTACCTATTTTGGCAAGCTGATCTCTTCCATCTGTTCATCATGTTGTGTCCTATACAGCTACAAGGAGAATGCGGTTCCACCGAATATTGCTCCCCGTATCCTTGGAAGTGTTTGATATTTATATTGTAGCATACTACCATCATATCATGTGGCTTCATGCCTGTTTTTTATATAAAAAATCCTCTTTATGTTGAGTTTTATTCACTAATGACTTTGTTTTACCGAAAAGAAGTGAATTCTGGAAAGTTGTTTTACTGCCATTGACTGAATTGATATATTATGTTCTTTGTGCTTGACAATTTGCTCAAAGCATCATCATTTTCTTTTAATTGCTTTGATTGTTCTTTTGGGTTTCTTTATTGTGGATGCATCATTGTTTAATGGTATTACCATATGCTTAATTTGTCTGTTTAGATAGTGAAAAACTGCCTTGCTTGTAGCTGGAGACTAAATAGGTTTAATGCTTCGTATTTTTATTACAGACACTTTACTGAAATGTACATTCTTTATAAATGATGAAGGTGTTCACTTATAACATGTGAATGATTGATCTTCTGCGGGTCACTTTCATGTTCATTTTAGAGATGAGCAATTTTTTTAAAAAAAATTGTTTATAAATATATAGCAACTGTGTAATGTTCAAGTACTTAACTTGGGATTTTCAGACTTGAACGTTGTACCTAAAACAGGAAACTACTATCCTACAGTTTTCTTCAATGAGTTTTGGATGCTCAGAGACAAACTGATAGCAATCAATGAGACAGTAACTGAGTTGCCTCTGCATCTAGAGGTTGGACCAATTAGTATGACGAAATGGCAATTATTTTTACAAATTGATCAGTCATTTCAACTTCACCGTAGCTATGGAAGCATGCTTGAAGGGGAAGCTGATGAACTTAAGGTATTTCTAGAAGTTTTCTGGCTTTACTGATGGAAATCCTTCTATTTATTTTTTCCCTCAAACAAATGATTCCTGAAAAAAAGTATGAATCAAATGATTATTCTACTGGTTGTTCCTTGAAGCAGTTGTTATTGGGAATTGCGGTACATGTAGATGGTTGGGAATTGGGATATAAATGATTAGGATGCAATTGCTTCAGTTTTCATTTACATACATTTTAAAAAATTGCTTCCATGCAATATAAGGGATCATGATGGCTATGGCAAATTGGAACTTTATGAGACTTATCATTTTAGTTTCTTGCTACATGTTCTTTACTTGTATATCACTTATTCAGTTATACGTTGTACGGTAACACACTTAACTTTTTTGCCCTAATTCTTTTATGGCTGGTTTGATTATTCCATCAGAGAGTGTGGATAGAAGGGAATCCTATTCTCCTGGTGGTAACCTCGCTTGTCTCATTTCTGCATTCAATATTTGACTTCCTGGCATTCAAGAATGGTAATAAATTTTCCATTTCTTTCAAACCATTGAGCTTTAATTATATTTTCCAACATGGCTTGAACTCAGAGAGAATTCTCCCAAGATTGTAAATTTTCTGATTTTTATTGCTACAGATATTCAGTTTTGGAATAAAAACAAATCGATGGAAGGTTTATCTGCAAGATCCGTTGTCGTTAGTTTCGTCTCTCAAGTGATAGTCTTCCTTTACTTGCTTGACAATGAGACTTCATGGATGATACTTGCTAGTTCTGGTGTTGGTTGCTGCATCGAGTTCTGGAAAATTGGGAAAGCAATGCACATTGAGGTATGGCTTAATATTGATGGATTGTATTGTATTCAATTTAATGCTGAAAACTCTGTTGAATAGCTTATCTAATTTGTAACTGATTCCCTGTCTTTTTGGGAGTAGATTGATAGATCCGGAAAGATACCTATGTTACGATTTCGAGATCGCGAGTCCTATGCTCAAAACAAGACTAAGGAGTATGATGATCTTGCAATGAAGTATTTGGTCTACGTGCTCTTGGTTCTTGTTGCCTGCTTTTCCATATACTCTCTGATGTATGAACACCATAAGAGCTGGTATTCGTGGATTCTCTCCTCTCTTACAAGCTGTGTCTATATGTTCGGTAAGCACTGCTGCTGATACTCCTTTTATGCGTTTACGCCAATTCCCCCTTGGGAACTGAGGTTTTAAAGCATAATTTTCTGTTGATCTCTTTGTCTAAATTTGTAAACCATATGATAAAATAGTTTAATTTTGGAAATTTTTTCTTTTTTTCATTTTCTAGACAAATCTATCTGCCTTGCATTGGGTATTTAGATGATCAAGCTCATTTTCTGGGCTCATGTAATGGTGTAGAAATCTAGATTTCTGCCAAGGGTGGGTTTGTGATACAAGCTCTCGCTAAATAAAAGGGGAAATGGAACTGAGTAAAGTAGCTGGACTTTAAAGCTGTTGTTTTTGGACAAAAAAATGGAAATGTCTTGTTCTTGGCTCCGTGCTTTATCACTTTGACATGTAGCCACTAGAAGCCTAATTGACATGTTTTCTGTGAACTAGGTTTAACTTGATTTGCTTATGATTGTTTTGAGATGTGTACTCAGCCAATCACCAAGAGTAGTTTTTTTGCTCAGCTCAGATGATAGTCCGATACATCCTTAGTAAATGTCATCTGATTGATCTACACGTTCCTTGTTCTTTGTTTGTGTCATGTCGAATTCGAATAACATTATTGTTCTATGTGATAATCTTTATTACAGGTTTTGCTATGATGTGCCCACAGTTGTTCATCAACTATAAATTGAAATCTGTTGCCCATCTACCTTGGAGGCAAATGACATACAAGTTTTTAAATACAATTATTGATGATCTCTTCGCATTCGTCATCAAAATGCCATGGCTACATCGCCTTTCTGTGTTCCGTGATGGTGAGCCTTTTTTTACGATCTTAATTCTTATTTTCTATATTTTCACTGGTATGTACATACTGGTGTTTTCTTATCTGCATTTTGTCACCAATTATGTGGTGGTATGTTATGCATGCGTGAAAAGAACTTGTCATAACCTTTTAGTTGATAATCTCGTCGTCTTCTCCTTTCAGATGTCATATTCCTGATATTCCTGTACCAGAGGTGGGTATATCCTACAGATAAGAAAAGGGTAAACGAGTATGGATTTGTACCAGCGGACGAAGATACGAGTTCTAACAGTCAGGTTGCCACAATAAAGGAGGATGAAGATGATAAGAAAACCAATTAACCTAGTAGTTGTAAAGTTAACTCTTTCAGGACTATTTAGCTCTTGCTTAGCTTCTGAAAATTTTGTTTGAAAACCCCAAGTCAGGGGTTTGCTTTATTTTCTTATTTGTTCCTAAACACTTGTATGGGATAATAATGTAGGATTTGATTTGTGGTTTTTGATATACTACACTACGAATCACAGCTAGTTCTGGATACCTTCGCTGTTTCTTAATATTCTCATTTGATATAGATGATATTTGTATTTCATTTGTTGCAAATTGCAATACTTTCTCGTCCCAATATGGGCAAAACATTCAGTTATATATTTGCCAAAAAACATCAGCATATAAAGTTTGCAACTTGAGATTGTGTTTGACAATTACATTGTTTGGTTTCTTATTTTGATCCATCTAAAATATGTTCAGAAAACCCAGATTTTTTCACTGAAACAAAACAGTAATCAGCAACTAATATATCTAAAATAAACAGAGAATCATACAGGTAGCCTTGAAATGTAATCTCCGCATATTAAACTTTTGTTTACTTATTTCATAATAAAGCGCATACGAGAATTAAGGCTCGGCATAGAAGATTCAAAAGTTTGGCCAAAGAGAACATCACAAAAGTCTACATAGATGAGATGTTAAAAGGTAGATAGCATCAAAGTTACGGCATGTGTGGTGCCATGAGATTGGCCTGAGCAGCATCAAACTCGTTCTCCATTGCAACAACCTCGTCTTGATGACGCTGCCTCAGCGCCATTTCCTCCTCTAGCTGCCTGCTCTTCAAAGCCTCCATCCTCTGTTCATGCAGCTTCACCAGCAACTCCCTCTGACTAACAAACTCCTCCATCTCTTTGCCTTGGAGTGTCACGGACTTGGCTGTCTCCTCCTCCCTGGGAAAACCATCAAGTCACACAAAAAGACAAGGAAGACAAGCCCGTAATTACTTTGAATGAATGAATATTACCTAGCACCGGCATCTTGTTTCATCTTGTCAGTCTTCTCCTGCTGAGTCTTCTCGAAGTCATCCTCCTTAGCATTTCTAGCATCATGGATTTTTTTAAGCTGTTCCTTGAAGAACTGCTCTTGATAGTCCATCTGAGAACAAGGAAAGGAAGCATGAGCACAAGAAGCTGCAACCAGATTGAAAATACACATATGAAGGTTAAATTATTAATTTAATCAATATGTAACCAGCAAAGACCCAATCTCTCTAACAAATCACACACTTCACTTCTTAAACCATCAACAAAGTACAATTCACAACTTTCGCTCCAATTTTCATTACAGTCTTCATGATATTCATATTAACATCCACTTACATATTTTAAACTAAACTCATGTACATCTTAATTGATCTAAAGCAGCCTATTATTTGCAGTTTGGTGTAAGTTCATTTAGTTATGTGAGATGATTATCTGATAAGCCTGTTAAGGACTGGTAGATATCAAAGCAGCAGAGAGAGCACATACATGAAATACTCAAAGATGAAACCATTTTCCAAGGAAGAAATTTAGAGAACAAATAAAATATGAAAATAAAGAATGTACAAGAAAATAACCAATAAATGACTAAATGTTTCTAATCAGAAGATATGGTGAAGCCATCTTATAATGTTCCAATTTTAGAAACTGTGGAAGCGATCAATGAAAATTCAGTACATGTGATTTACTGGAGAAAGAATTTGAGAACTATGAGTGCTAATAGCTTCAGATGGGAAAATTTTAAACAAAATTAAATTTAGCTATCAGCAGTTAACCCAAAACATTATAAAATATAACTTAGCTAACCCAAAAACCCAAACAAAGTGTAATTTTTGTTTTAAAAAAATCATGTCTACATGTGCCTGTTTCTCTTGAGAAAAAAAAAAAGGAAAAAAAAAGGAGCATGATAGCAAGCATATGCAACTCAAGTGCAACTTAATCGAAGAAGACAATCAGAATCTATACTTCAATGATGTTTTGGGGCAAACCAAACATGCAAATCGTCCAAAGCACATGAAAAATCTACATCCATAGGCACTAATAACAGGCGCACAAGACTGCAAATGGATACTGTTTTACCACATACCTCTTCCTTGTTCTGCTCATGATGCATTTTTGTTCTTAGCTTGAGAAGGCGGTTCTCTGCAGTAGTCTTTCTATACTGCTCACTCACTAAATCAAGAGACTCCTCAACAGCTTTTGAGTGCCTTTTCTCTTTAGCCAGTTTATTCTTGGTCCACTGCAGCTGCTGGTTGTCTTCACTCATAAGTTTCAACGGCTTCACAACCTTTTCTTGATATGAACATATCTCAAACTTCAGTTTAGCCTTACCTGATATATAAAATAGGTATCAACAAACATATAACCAAGAAACTTCAATATTTTAACCATTTTTCTGTAAACACCTAGCAAACATAATACCTTGAGAGTGCTGGTTGAACTGATCAATGTCCTTCTTTTGAGCCATATAGCCATACAATTGCCTCTTTCCCCCATGATAAAATGGAACTCTATACTGTTCCCAAGCATTTCGATCTCTTGCATTGAGCTCAAAATGCCTGTGCAGCCGCTCGGCTTCTAGATAGCCCACTGCTGATCCATCAAAAATCAAGATGCTCATTCCACGATGACCTTGTGGGCCATAGGCATGTTTGGCCCTGATAGCATCATAAGTGCTGAAGTAGTCCAGCAACTCTTGGTTTCCCATGCCAATCCACTGAAAATAGCATTACAACTCAAAAATAAGAGCAGGTATACATCCAACAAACAAACAGCACTTTGCAAGTATGGCTCTAATAACATGAAAACCCCAGTTCAGCTGATTCATTATATAATAATAAACAATAGCAGCTGTTATCTCAATCAACTTTATAAGAAGGATTAAAGTACAGATTTCAGAAGTAAGCAGGGTATGTCTTACCATGTCCTTTTCATCTTGGTCGAGCTTTGTGTTCATTACGATGACCATTGGTGGCCACACGATTTCTTTCTCCAGCCTTTCATTAAGTCCATGCCACTGGCCAAACACTTCGCCAGCAGGGACAGCAGAAGTCCCCCTCCTGCGGAGTTCCTCTTCCAAAAGTTGAGCAAGCTCCCTGTGAAGCTTCACCCGTATGGCTCCCTTAGTTCTTGCATGAGCAATAAGGGGGCGCAAGCCTCTGAACCAGTCAATGGCTCCAGGACCACCCTTGCAAGCAGGGCAATGCCACTGTCTCTCAGCATCATTCATCTGCTCGACAGTCAAACCATCCATACATTCAAAAAGTTCCTTCAATAAACTGTTCTTCTTTCGAGTTTCGTGACTCTTCACACTACAGTCTGAATCAAACTCGTCACTAAAATAATCATCATCAAAGTCACCATCATCAGAATCGTGGAATGAATCATTGTCATCATCCGCCTCACCAAACGAAGCAGCATTCTGATTCTGTACAGGAACCTGAGTAGCAGCAGGCCTAGAAGCCCAGTCCCATCCATTCTTAAGAGGAGGGGCAAGAGACCCCGCTTGATTACTTTTTGGAGCTGGATTCATAGTTCCTCTACCAGCAGGTCTTCCAGACTGAGGACCTACAGTTGGCCAGCTGCTACCAGAGCCCCTTCCAGATCCTGCACCACTGCTTTGCTGTCCTGCTGGTTGACCCCATCCTCTAGAATTGGAACCCCACTGCTTCCCAGCAACGTTTCCACTTCCACCCTTTCCCTTAGACTTCTTCGAAGCATAAGTCTCCCAGCCAGAGTCTGCATCCAAGCTGATATCCGATACACCCTGACTCAGCTGATTAACGGCAGGGCCAGAGGCCACCTTCTTTCCATTTGGTGATGAATCCTTGTTGCCAGCATTACGGGAACTCATTTTTGCATAGACCTGCAACAAAAGAGATAGATTGGTACACAAAGTCTCAAATCACACGAAAAAAAACACAATCTTTGCATTCATTTCTAGATGTTCAAAGCAGTACATCAATAGGGTACACAATATATCCTAATGCTAGTCTGTCAACATCAATACAGTAATAAATCAGGAAAAAGAACCAATTTTTTCAAATAAAAACAAAAACTTTGGGCTCTGATAGGGAACAAAATCCTTGAATTTAACTCATGCAGACTTTAAACCTCAAAGCAGGCACACAACACATGTAATTCATCGAATGCATGTGCAAAGGGACTGGAATTTCAGAGCAGCATTCATCTTTCATCAACACTTTCACAAGCATAGAACAGAAAATGCAACCTTTAAACCTAGCCAGGGAAAAAGGTCCCTGAGAAGAGGGGTTTTTCACCTCCCTGTCAGAGAAACGGTAAAACCCTAAAATGCGGAGCCGATTGTTTCCGATTATGCGAGTCAAGAAACCCTCGCTTCAATTATGCTCAGATAAATGACGATGAAGAAGGTAGAAAATTACCAGTAGCAGAAGAACCGCCGGCTCAGGGAGAGTGATTCAGGGGGGGAGTGGAGAGTGGTGTGGGTGAAAATGGTATTAATAGAGCATTGTACGCTTTTCCCGGACGCCAAACTTTTAATTCAATTTGATTTCGGATGCCAAATCACTATATTTGATGTGTAATTTGTGTGGTTTTAAAATGAGATTTCCATTTTTGGTACTTTGAGTGATTTAGATGTTGGGAATCTGGTAAAGTATTCACCCTATCTTGGTAAAATGTGTAATTAATTTTTGAAATAAAAATTGGGTTCAATCCAATTGAGTTGTAAAACTTGATAAAAGTCATTTTATTCTACTTTCCAATTCAACAAAAGTAAATTAATAAAATGTTATGCTATTTTACAATAAAGGTCAATACTATAGTTTATGAGAATGTCACGATTGCACTAAAAAAAAAATTTTATGCTTTACTAATACCTCGTGTAAATCTTGTTAATAAGTTGGTAGCATATAAAATAAAGAACAATTAGATATTTTAAAATTTTCAGCGTTTTTTAGTCAACAATTCTTTCGATGAACTCCAGAATTAGTTGTTTGACCGGTCAAATCAGTTAATTTGTACCCAAAAATATCTTCACCAAACACTAACATTGGATGTGTGAAAAATCTAAAAGGGGATATTTTGGGAAATTAGCCGGGATAAACCCCTAGTATTTTGGCGGCAACAGAAAGTAATGAGCGAAACCGAGAACGGAGCTCCGATGGCTGAAGCGGCGGCGGCGGACGAGACATCGAACTTTGACGGAGACGGTGTAGGCGTTGGTGCTAGCCGAATGGAGGAGCAGTCATCGTCTTTGTCATGGCCGCTAATTGACTTCCAAGTAGCTCCCTATCGAACTCACCACTTCTTGAATCAGTTCAGAACCTCTAACCCTAACAATTTCCACAAGGCTGTCAAATGGTAATGGGTTTTTCTTTACTTTGTTTTGGTTGAGTGCTGATTTCCCAGGTTTTGGTATTTTAGGTCCCCAGATGGCTCCTGCTTTCTGACCTGCTCTGATGACAATGCTCTCCGAGTATTCCCATTGTGAGCTTCTTTTCTGTTTTCATCATTTTGCATTTCTACATTGGTAAGAGAAAGAAAGATTAATTCTTATGTTCTAGGCAATACAATGAAAGCGGTGAAGAAGATGCAGGGTCTTATTCTGCTTCTACTGGTGAGAACTCTGTGATAGCTATACTCGTTTCATTAAACTGCGTCTTGGCTTATATGTGTGCTTAATTATGGTTGCAGATTCATATGGTGCAAACCTTGTCATTAGTGAGGGGGAAGCAGTCTATGATTACTGCTGGTATCCACACATGTCTACTTCTAGTATGTATATTTTGTCAACTAAATTTTTGTCATAGGGTCCTGGTTTGTGGTCTGAAAACACTGGTTTAATGTAATTATCTGCAATCTGTTTTAGGTCCTGATACATGTGTATTTGCTACCACTACTCGCGACCTTCCAATTCATCTTTGGGATGCTACTTCTGGACAGGTGCTCATCTATTTGAATGCCATGCTCACTTAATACAATCTTGTTTGCATGCTCCACTGTTGTCTTTATAAAATATTTGCAGTTACGTTGCTCATATCGTGCATATGATGCTATGGACGAGATCACTGCCGCCTACTCAGTTGCCTTTAACCCTGCTGGAACAAAGTAAGAATTTTGTATTAACTTGGAGCTTGTCTCATTGTGGTGAGATTAATATCCCGAGTGTTTTCATCTTTTTGGGGACAAACGAGCATGTTCTGTACCATCAGTATACCATGCTTATAGTTTAGTCTGCTAGGCGTGAAAAATTAATCAAAGTATAGTCTAGAGAAGAATTAATCTAGCTACTAATATGATATAGTACTCTAATCAATTTTTGTAAATTTTGTGTCAGAATATTTGCTGGATACAACAAGTCTCTTAGAATATTTGATGTTCATCACCCGGGAAGAGAATTTAAACAGCTTTCAACTCTTCAAGCGAATAAAGAAGGACAGTCAGGTAGTAATACTTAGACTGCAAGTTGCGCTAAATACATTGCATTGAGTAATTGAAATGCAAGAAGCTATTTTCTTTCTTTCTGGAAAAATTATTTCTTGCATTTCCTAGATCTTATGTTGTTGCTTGACTTAATGTAAGTGTTCACCAAGCTGAAGGATTCGATTGGAGTTCTTTTCCAGGAATTTTGTATTTTATATTAGACCATAACAATTCTTGATCTGGAATGTTAACTGAGGCTGATTATTATTATTATTTTAAATTCAGGTATAATATCCTCCATTGCTTTTAGTCCTAGTGATTCAGGCATGCTGGCTACTGGTTCCTATGACCAAACTACTGCAATATATAGAGAGGATAACATGGAGTTGTTATATGTATTGCATGGCCAAGAAGGTGGTGTTACACATGTAAGCTGGTTTTGGACTATTTAAAAATTACTATTTGTAAAATTTATTTATTGAGGTCACTCTTGATGCAAAGTTTACTTGGCAGGTCGAATTCTCTAAAGATGGTAACTACTTGTATACCGGGGGCCGAAAGGTTAGTAAGTAACTAGATATGTTCTATTCTTGGTCCTGTGGAAATGTTCGTATCATGAAAATCTATGTTCAAGCATGATTAGAATTTCCAATCTTCTGAATAATCCTGGTTTTTATTGAATGAACGCAATCCAAGTCATTGCTAAGTATGTGCTCATGTATTTTGAAGGATCCTTTTGTTCTCTGCTGGGATATTCGCAAGTCTGTTGAGATTGTGTACAAGTAAGTCTTATCTTATTTTAGAATCCTAAGAATTTGATTATGATATGTAAATATGTGTCTTGACTGAGTTGTGTTCAATGGGTAGGCTTTATAGATGCACAGAAACTACAAATCAAAGGATATATTTTGATATCGACCCTATAGGCCAAAACCTTGCTACTGGTGGTCAGGTATCTTCCATTTCTCCTCTGCCTGCATTTCATATTAGACTTGCGTATGTTGTCAAATGTAATGAAACCTGCTTATTTGATCCTCCCAGGATGGTTTGGTTCATGTGTATAATTTACAAAGTGGGCAGTGGGTATCAAGTTTCAAAGCAGCATCAGGTACTGCTTTCACTTATGACTTGTCAAACTTCTTCTCTGATTCTGTTCATTTACTTTTGCATTACAGACACTGTAAATGGTTTCTCTTTCCACCCATTTTACCCAATGGCTGCAACATCTTCTGGGCATCGAAGATACGTAGACGTGGATGATTCTGGTGATGATGATGTTATCCTCACAGGTAAATCTCAGCACAACATATACCCGAACATAACTATGCTCCACTTGCATTAACAATTATCCTGTGTAGATGATGAAAATTGCGTTTCTATTTGGAGCTTTCCGAGCTATTCTTATCCGAACGATGATGGTGTTTCTTCTGAGAACTTGAAGGACCCTGCACAAGAGGATTGAGAGCAACACCTTCACCTTAATTGGAAGCTTGTATGTATTATTGCAGATTGAAATGACTGTATATGCCAATTACTGTGATAGTAAATTTTTCCATCACGATTACTTACATTTATGATAGTAAACTGTGATTTTTTTTTCAGTGATATGGTCTTAGAATTCAGTTAAGCCGAAAAGAAACACAAGTACAACGTAGTATTAATAAAAAGAATCAAGTGTTGTTGTATTTGCTTGCTGTACGTTAAAACTCAAACAAAATTGGTTACAGAAGAAGAAGATCAGAAGGGCATAATGTGCGTAGTGTTGGTGTCGTAGGCGGTGGAGAAACAAGAAGAAACGGCGCCGGCGGTGGAGGAGTGAAGCTTGAAAACCTTAAACATATCGCTGCACATCTGGCGCACCGCCGGCGAGACATTGCTCTGTATGAGAAGCAGGATCTTGGTCATCCCGTTGCTCCTTCTGACCGCATCCTGCGCTCTGGGCTCCCGGAAAAGACAGCACAGGCTCCACAGTATCGTCACCGAGTGCTCCGTCGCCGCCGCCGACACCTTGAGCACGTTCTTCACTATCCCCTCCACGCACTTGTCGTGCCGGCAGATTTCCGACCGCCCTTCTTTGCACGTCGACAGAATCTCCAGCAGTCTCAGAACGTTGTCCACACACTTGAGTTTCACATCCTCGTTCAGCGCCTCCGCTAAGACAGCGATCGTTCCGCAGCCGACCACCCGCCTTCGATTCTTCCGAGGTCTGGAGATTGCCAGCAGACACGCGAGGCAGTCATCCATGGCGTCTTCATCGGCGCTCATTAGTCTCACCAGCTCCTCGCACACCTTGTCGTTCTCGCTCACTCGCTCTTCCTCGGCCGATTCCGCGATGCATTTCAGCACTTTGACAGCCGATAATCTTACATCGCGATCGCCAAAACCCGGTCGGAGAAAATCGACCATTGTCGGGACGAGCTTGGCATCTATGATTATCGCCCCAGCTGGGTTGTGGTTCTTTAAGAGCACGTGAAGAAGGCGGAGAACGTTTGCATTGGCCCGGATTTTCACCGGGAGCTTGCAGAAGCCGGAAAGCATTTCCCGGAGAAGAATCTCGCAGTCCGGTGATTTATACTCATCGGAAACTCGGATTAGTTTTGCAGTGGCTTCGAGGAAAATGCTTATATGAGTTGGGAGGAGATTCAGATTACTATCATCATCACCGCCTTTCTTAACAAGAACAGGGATCAGGCTTTTCAGCTGATGAACAATGGCGTCGGAACTGACGTCTACGACGGCGGGGCTCTTCACCGAGTCGGACCAGGTCTGGATGAGTCGCCGGAGATTGTGGTTCGGGACGAAATCCTTCGAGTCCAGGACTTGCATGGTTGCCGGGCAGGTGTTGTTTCCGGCGTCGAGCCAGCGCTGGATGCTGGTCCGTTCATAAGTGACACCGGTGCAGAGGCTGACGGGAGACTTCATGACGTCGAGCGTGATGGGACACCGGAAAAGAGCCGGCACGGTGACGCAGAGCTCGTTCCCCTGTCGAACCATCTAAAAATATTCTTGTCACGGACTCGGTGGTGGAAACTCAGTGAGTTGGGGGAGGAGAAAACGGCACATTTAAGAAAAGTGAGAGAAGGATTTTCAGAGAGGTGGGGGGAACACAACAGACAGTGGTTTAAAAAGAGAGGTATAGTCAAAGGTTTGCAGCGTCACGCGGGGTCCACTTCCGCACCTTTTTTAAATATATTTCTCATTTGTAAATCTTGTTTTTAAAGAAAAGGAAGGGTTTTTATATAATTTGAAAAAATAAAAAACAATATGCTATTCGAAAAGGTCTACGGTCAAGGAAAGGTGCTTTGTTCTTTTGGACTTTAGTGGTGAAAATATTCTAAGTGTTGTTTCCCCTTTTCCGGTGGGGTCTTCCACTAGTTCTAGCATCATCAACTCAACTCTACCGAGTTCTGAATTTTAAACAAATTATTCAAAAATAATGAATTTGGACTAGTATTTCATTTACAAGTATATTAAAAATACTTTTTTAAGCAAATAATATATTTCAGGGTTTTTTTGGAGGAGTATCTTATGTGATATATAACAAAGCTACAAAATTATAATCTCATGAAATCCATGCGGATCTTTCTAAATGATTATGTTCTAACTTCTAACATAAAATAATTCGTCAAGATTTGATTCACAAATGACAGGGCATGCGATTTCCTGATGAACCATTTGCACCACCTGGATAGCATCTCCTACATCTGGTTGCCCAAGAGTTTCCGCCAAAACAAAAGCTTCCTCTAGTCTCACGGGATCCTGAATATGCTGAAATTTTCTCGTCGCCGCACAAATGAAATTGCCCCAGGATCAAGTGTCACGACCCCTACCACTACAAATTCTTGGCCAATGCCAACATCAAAGTAGATTCTGAACCTGTTACTTTGTTAGCGAAACATGCCTTTGGTAAAAGAGAATTTGAAACATTGTTATGCCATCCTCGAGCCTCCTAGAAACGCATCCTAGTAGACAGACAAAAGCCATCCTTCATTTTCTCCCTTCCATGAGTACTTTCACGATGATGAAGCTTGTAATTTGAAATTTGGAAACACTTAATACAAGGCGTGTTACCGTTAAAAACATGATGAACACTAATCACGTCACATAATCTCCTCTAATTTAGTAGTGAGTGTGTATGATGATAATGTATGATGGTGAATTATTACAATTATTGCCCATTTTGGGTAAACAGTACAATCACTTCGTGTAAATTGGTTCTTTTACTCATGCCAAATAATGTAGAATCATGGATGACACTCAATTCATCTTTCTTTCCTCGTTCACGCTTGTTTCTTTCTGGTTGTTTTAATGAGTTAAAATATAAAGGCAATTTGAAAGAAACACAAATTCCTTTTGTCAGCCAGCATTTCAAAAAGAAAGTGGCCAGCATAAGTTTTGAAATAGTAAACCAACCTAATGAGTAAATGTTATTGTTCTAGTAAAATTCTAGACGAAATTTCAACTAATACATGACTTAATTGTAAGTATAATTTTATCTGACATAAATGATCCTAAAATCTTTAAACATCTAGATCAATCACGTAATAGAATCATAAGAATTAATTTATACAATTACTTACCTCCACTCATTATAGTGGAGAGACTGATATCCTGAATCTGCGAGCTTTGTGTAGGAGTTTATGTTTCTTTCCCCTTGCCTATGAACTTTATGTGTTGTGTGAATCAGCAGTCTTTCAGATTTACTTTAGAATTCATCAGGGTTCATAAAGATAATCATTAGAATTCATCAGGATTCATTAGATTGCTGCACAAAAGGATTCATCATAAGTATGCATATAAGCATATTCTCGTAAGTATATCTTTACAATGGGTTAAAGACATAATTTATAGGTGAAAAGAGGACCTAGGATGTGTTTGGTTTTACTTTTTATCTACTTTATTTCAAAGTAAAGTGATTTTTTGTGTTTGGTAAGTTGCAAAATACTAACTTATTTATGAAGCAAAAGCTATTTTTATAACTAAAAGTAGAAGTAGGTCACATCAACTTTTAAAAAAAGTACTTTTCAGCCTACTTTGCTTATAAGCACAGTTCCACCAAATAGAGCCCTAATCCTCTTTAGGGTTCCGTAGAATTAATCTCAATCGTCCATCAAAGTAGAGATTTTTAGGAATAAATCATTTATACTTAATTTAATAAGTCACCAAATGTATCATGGAATAGCAATATTCCAATAAGAAAACAAATCAAAATAAGACCACATAATAGGAAAGAATATAATATTCTTACAGTCTCCCACTTTGTCGATATTTGTATCCTTTAATGTTTTCTATCTGGAATCATATGTCAGACATAAAATGCTAAACTCTTTTTCATTTGGTTATCATAAGTGTCTTGACTAATCTAGTAATCAATGGGAGTCATAACAGTCACAAATCATTCTGTAACACGATCCCTTCCATGTACTATTGCATTGAATAGTATACCTTCATAGCTAAACCATAAACATAAGTAGAAGTTTTCATAACGGTCCCTTTAATGTCTTAAGGAAAGACAAATTTTGTTATCATAAATCCCAAAACAATAATGTGTGTGCACAGGGAAACAAAATACATAAGAGATGTAAAAATTCATACGAGATCTCAAATAAATGTCAAACAAAGGCTAAATATAAAACAAAAAACATAGTTAATAGCACTTAGAAAATTTCATTATTGGAGCTGGATTTATTATTTGCTTTGAACAAAAATAATAATTTTTTCAATTGATTCCCCAAACACATCTTTGCAGGGGCGGACCCAGAATATGAACATATTTGAATTGTGCCTAAATTTAAATATTCTAAAAAAAATTAAGATTAAGTAATAAAGAAAATTTAAAAAATTGAGGCCTTTATCTTCCTAGTGTTTCATTTGGCTCTTAAAAAATCCCGTGTCGTATTTTTTTTTTCTAATTCTAGTTTATCTTGAAAAATAATGTAACCTTAGTAAAATGCAACCTTAGTTACATAATGAATAAAAAGAATTGCCTTGATTTTGTGGAAAAGTAGGGATTTAAGTGAAAATGCAGTAATAAAACAAAGTTAATATTGTAAATTTATCATCTTGTCCATTTCAGTTTTAACTATTTTATCATCTTGATTTAAATACCTACAAGAAAACCTCTCATCCTTAGAAGGAAAGGGATAAAAATGGAAATAGCAGGTGACCAGATATGAATATGCCCTCCCATCTCCACAACTTGTACCAGTACCACCACCGTCGCCAAGCTTCCATCTCTCCTTCTCCGACATATACGAAGCCTTTGATGATCCTATTTTCCAAATCATCCAATCCCAAGCCAAATCCTTGAATCGCAATATATATTCCGTTAGGTCTAGTTTCACCGATCCAATCTATATAGTGTTCATACTTTTGATAGCGTCCCCTCTAGTATCAAAGGGTTCAGAGATCAGTCATCCTCGTTTGGTATTGATTTGGCGGGAAAAAGCTTGAATCTGAAACGAAAGCTCCCAGGGAGTTGCAGGAAACGAATTGGGCTTTAAAACCCGGTTTAGTGACTTTGAGCAAAACTAACCGGATAACCGAAACCGGCTGATTAACCGATCGGAACCGTACCGGGGTTAGGTTAAAGTTATCACTTTTTGACTAACCGGTCTTTCGGTTAAGGTTAAGGTTTTCAATATTCAACACGAATAGTTAACCGGGAATTATCTTGCAATTATTTATTTATATTATTATTATTAATAACCCTATATAAACACAATTATTTTGTTTGTGCAACTTGAGGTGGGACGGAATGATACTAGTGTAACCTTAGGCCCTGTCCAATTCAACTTATTCAGAGTTCAGTTCAATTCAATTCAATTCAATTCAACAGCAATCAATTCAATTCAATTCAATTCAACAGCAATCAATTCAATTCAGTTAAATTCAATTCAATTTCAGCCCAATTGGACAGGGCCTTACACTACAGAAGAGCATTATGGGTTGATAAGAACGTGAGGTGATTAAACAACTAACAAACTCTTTAAGCTCCGAAACTAAAGTCGGTGAATGGGCAAATGAATAATATGTGAAACGAAAATATAGTAGGGTTTTGAAACGTAGGAAAACCGGCGTTGTTGAGCTAGAAATGTGAGTGTCGGGGCGGAACATTTATTTAGGCAAAAATGGGGCTGGGGTGGGGGCAACAGAAGAGACACAACCCGAGTGAATGAGGGGCAACTGGCACCTCCTTTGTTGTTTTCCACTCAAACTCCCTATTTCTATTCCTGAATTAAGAAGGGCATTCCTCGGAATAAACAAAATCCCCGTCCCTTTCTTCTACTAGTACTACTATTTTGAATTCCTCTTTATTACCACTCTACCTGCACCATATTAATTGCACTCCAACGTGATCATCCCAAAAACACATGAGAAACATTTCACGTATGTGGTTGAAGGATCAGAGCTTTAAGAAGTGTGAATTACAAAGTCAAGTGCAGGAGTACTAGCTAATATATTTGGTTTGGGTAAAACTGATAAGCAATCAGCACCAATCAACGGCAACCAGCACCACTATTTTAAACTCAATTGGACAGGGTGGTCATTTATGATAGATAAAACAGGCGTTAGAAGAAAGAACTATTGGATCCACTTTGGGTAAAAATCAAAAGTAAGTACAGTGAAATAGTGTGAAGGTCTAATACATGCAGCCAAGGACCAGAAAGAAAGGAAAAGACGAGTCATAGGGATGAATGACAGAAGAAGAAGTTTTCTGTGTCTGAGGTCCAAAACAACAGTGCCAAAACCTTAGTTGGCCATAAATATGGGATGGGACCAAATCCACACCTAACCACCATAACGTGACATTGCCCCTACCCCTACCCCTTCTTCAAGTATTTCTTTTCCAGGCATGAAATTTTCCATACAAAAAGGAAATCAGTTATGTCACCTTTTCTCTTCTTTTTCAATACTATTAATTTGATCGGAGCCTCAACTTTCTTGTTGAGAGATTAAGTCCTCGTTATCTATCTACCTTCTTTTACCTTTTCAAAATACCATCAACTTTAAAGCTTCCAATACCATCATCACCAGACGAACCAGATGATGAACAACGACTCCATCGTTTAATTTCTCTCTCTCCTTTTGTGCACACCGAAAACACGCACTCGCAGTTTCTGTAATATTATTCAATTCCACCCAAACAACTACCTAGTTCTTCTGCAACATCCTTCTTTCTTTGTTTAACCAGAAACTGATCGATCGGAGGATGAACTGCTTTAGTCGGCGAGTTCTTGGACCGCCTGTCATGCGGTTTGTCTTAGCCGCGGTTCTCATCATCATCGTCTGTCTCATCGGCCGAAGCCACGGTTCGAGGAACTCTCACGTCTTCAGATTCAAACCGGCGGTTCCAGGAAATGAAGGCCACTTCTTCAACTACTTGCCCAAGAGGTTCCCCATTCCGGCGTCCGGTCCGTCCAGGAAACACAACCAGATCGGTCTGCAAACCTGGAGATTGCCCTGATGATCACCCCTTCTTTTGGAGAGCTCATCTCTCTTTTGCATCTTCTTGGTTATCTTTATATATATAGTCTTGATCAGCAGCAGCAGCTCTCTAGATTTTGACAAGTTTAAGGTTTTCTTCTTAGGCTTCTTTTGATATTCCGATCTCAGGAATATATATATATATATATTATGGATTATTATTAGTCATGTGCTTCATGGACACCATGTATATTTAGGGAACTTAATTAGCTCCATCTTGTAAGTTGCTGCCCAAATATATATGTGAATGCAATTAGAGTAGAGTAATATACACTCATATGTAGTAGTTCATATGAAATTGGTGGTTTAAGTTTGATTTCTTGGTACTCCAATATTTGATTGATTTTCTTTGTTCTGTGGTTGAAATCTTGACATTTTGGGCATCATAATTAAATCGGCATTAAGGAAATTTTTAAGTTTAATGATGAGTGTGATGTAATGATGAAAAAGTATGTGTGATGATTTGGTTTGGAGTTTTGGTAGAATTTTGAGTCAGTCGACTGTGAGGCTATTTATTGCAAGTAGAGTAATCATGTATCAAAATACCGTACGTATAGTATGAGTATATTTATGTGATGCACTTGCGCACGTAAAGTCCTAATTTCTGTCCACCTATACATGTAGAGATTGACATTTTTCATCATGAAATAAAAAGACATTTTCATCATAAACAAAAATAATAAAGTTGATGAGACTGACGTTTTCAACCTCTCAATTGGCTGGGGCTTTGTATCATTCATGGACACCTTCTCTACTACTAACTTAACGAGCATTTGAAGTGGTAAGCATGCATGTTGATTGGCTTTATCCACCAAATAAATAATTAGTGGTCAATTAATGTCAACACACACAAATGCCTGTTACTTATTTGTTAATTAGTTCAGTTCAATGAAAATATAATTTGATGAAATTCAGATTAATTAATTCATGTTGATTGAGTTCAATTAAAAAAAGTTCTATCAAATAGTGCCAAAGTTGCATGAAAATTATTTTTTTTAAATACGTCTATAATCGAGTGATAAAATATGGATGAGCATATATGCAAAACCACTCCCCCTGAAAAATGGTCCAAAATTCATGAAAATCTCTATGATGGTCATGGAAATATGTTGGCTCTAAGTAACAAAAAATTTAATCAATTTTTCCATAGCATATAAAATAACAAATATGGTATATATTTAAATTAAACCCATCCTTATAAATTCTAAAATATCACAACACACAAACAAATAAGAATAATAATAAATTTACAAATCATATCCACCTAAAACATATCATATAAATTCAACTTCAAATCCAATTCAATTTCCACATTCAATTCCAATTCAACTAAAAACTACATTTAGGAAAATTTGAAATACTTTAAGAAATTTAAATTGAAAATAAATAAATTTATTTACATATTCTCTGTGTATCCAGGGAGTAGCCGGTCTAGCCGAGGCACTGTGCCATGAGAATTGGAATAGATAAACATGATTATCTATTCAGTTTTTCACATTTTTACACACACTCAAAAGTTGGAAACATTTTTCAAAAGTTGTATATGTAACTTTTGCAGATCCGTGTGCATTTCCAACATGCTAGTCAGATTATTCAAGCCATTAGGGTTCAATGGTGGTATAATGCCACAACTTAATTTGTACTCACAAACCGACGTAATCAAGGGAGATATAGAAAAAAATTCCAAATAATATTTTGAGAAAAGTAGAAGATAAAACCAAAGAAAAGTAGAAGCCGAACACAAGATATTGAACTTCACTTTTATAATTTTTTTAAAGCTCCTGGAATGCAAAATGCAAATTTGATTAGTGAAGAAATAAGAGTAGCAAACCAAATTCTTCCCCGAACCCTCCCTAAAATTTTGTATTGATACTTCATCTAAAAATTTCAACATACTCATGTATATGATAATCACTAAGTAATGGCCAGAGTGGGCATCAACAAACTAAATGATTAACATGTAGCCTAAATTCACTTTCCTTCAAAATCTTTGATAATACAAATTTTTCTCTTACTTGCCGTCGACGCTTAACTTTCTTGTCAAATGGTATCTCATCATAGGCTTTTTTCTTCCTTTTACGATTTATTTCTTTTTTATGTTTTGTATTCATATCTATAGTAAGACATAAATTGTTATAATGGAGTATAAATATTACAAAAAATTGTTGCAATTTGTATTAAAAATGTTAAAGTTTGAAAACAAAATTAAATATACCAGCTGTTGAATTCCTTTTTGATGCTGCAAGTTCTCTCATTTGACGTCGACGATTCTCTTTCTTTTCAAATGGCATCTCATCATAAGCCTTCTTCATTTTAGCTTTTTTTGTAGCCCTTTGCTCAATTGGGTGAACACCTTCATAAAACAATATAGTATATGTTTATAAATAGTAAAGGATTAGATATCTCAACAAAAATGTCTTATAAAATACTAAGTTTGAATACAAAGTGAAACATACTGTTGTTATTCCCTCTCATTTGATGTAAATGAACTTGGTGTTGGAGTTGAAATTTTGAAAAAAATTTGAAATTTGTTAAAAAGGCACAAATAAATATAGATAGAATGAATTAGCACATGAGATATATGTGGGATACTGGAAAATTTCTCAAATATATCATAGCAAAGCTGTCAACACTTTATATTTGATTATGTAGAATCAACTTAAATAAAGGGTTGCAAAATTATTTCCTGGTCTATTATAGTACAATCCACATCATTGAAACATTTTATAGTAGAAGAGTAATTCTGAAATGAATATATTGAGAACTATGCAGTCAATGATAACTTTGAAGTCTATTTAGTCTATTGACATGTGCTGTTAAATATAATGTCACCTTAATCTTCATACGCAATAACTTAGAAGTTTTAGTGGAGGATTTACACTATGATAAATTGATAATAGTACTTGAAGTTAACCCACACAATTTTATATCTAATACTCCTATTATTTACTAAAAATTTTTATTCTACTGAATTTTTCTGCATTTAACCTTTTTTGCAAATGCTGAATGACTTTGTTAGAGTTAGAAGCTGTTGTGTATGTAGAACTGTTCTTGCAAAGCAGCTCTTTTTGGCATAACTGCTGGAACGTGAGGCAAATGTATTACTGCTAAACAGAGTGTTTTTTATTGCTAACAAAGAGGATGGTAAAGCTTGATAGTATCATACAAATCTGTATGAAGAAGTGTTGTCAGAGGTGAATTAACATTCTATGTAGAATAAAATCAGACACTTACATAAGTCTTTTGGCAGGTTAATAGAATGTGTTTTTACAGATCTGAATACATTTGCTATGAACCCGGTGGCAATGGTTGGAAGATGTATTTTAGCAGCAACAAATTCATCCGTGGACAGAATAAATAATTTCCTTATTGAAAAATCTGAGCTGGGTAAGTGGTTATATGATAAGAATGAATAAGCAGCAGTGCTTGATCGTACAAGAGCTCTGAAGAGACAGAAAAGAAAATCTCTGGGATCCAAAGTACTAACCTCAGAATCTCTGTGAATAACTGATAACCATGAACTAACGGCTTACTTTTGTTTGGTCGGATATCCTAGTGCTTGTCCGTTATATTTTCTGTTCTTTAGCATATAATGAAAAATATTTTTGAGTTGCAAGACAGATCTTATTGGAACTAACAACCTAGGATTTTGTAAAAGCTTATGGATAATCTCATGAGGTTGGAAAATAAAATAAGTCACTTACTTGGAGGTGATGTTGTTTACAGTTACAACACTGGGATACCAGAAAACCTGCATTAGATGCGCATCCTCATCCTCATCCTCGTTCTTCTCGCGGAAGACTTGCTGGCATACAACTTGAGAGGTGGGCATGTGAGATAGGAAGTCATCAACTGAACATATATCATCGCACTTGCTAGGAGCCATATATTTGAATTCGGTGTTCATCATGTCGAGGGAAGGAAAAACAACCAAAAAACACAGATCAGTAATGCTTTTCAATTTTTAGTTGACTGTTACACAATGGTTGCCTGTGTGCAAGTTGATCATGCTCTTCACAAAATCATGTGTGCAAGCATAGTGAAGAGGTGCGATGTAATCAATTGGCATCATGTGGAAAGGAATACTTACCGTGTATCTTAATTTGTGCAGTAGATTTTTGTACTGATTGGGGCCAAATTTGTGATTAAATTTACCAATACATAGACCAGGTTGAGTTATCTTGGTTTTGATTTATGAATTGGTATATTTATATGCAGATGGGTGTTTGTTTTTATGGAAAAGACACAACTTTTTGTTTATTATAATTAATGAAAAAGGTTGAGTTATCTTGGTTTTGATTTATGAATTGGTATATTTATATGCAGAAGGATGTTTTTTTTTTTTGAAAAGACATATCTTTTTGTAAAAGTATGGGATGTAGAATTACTAAATTACCATTGCTGGAAGATAATGAGAAACTTTTATCAAAGTATTCTCATTATAATTTTGGTCTAGGATTAGGTTAAAACACTAATAATTTTCTTCTCTAACACACATATTTGTAATCAAGTGGTGACACAACGAGGTAAAACAAAATCTTATACTACTAGAATACCATTCATACACCCATGCCATTACCTTCAATTCTTGTATGACTATCGATAAAAAAAAATCTAGTTCAATATACTTACTAAATTAAGGAAAAAAAAAAGGGTCACTCAAATCCTAATTTAGGACTAAAAAGGAGTTTCTAGGCTCAAGAAAAGAATTTACTGCTTTGGCCCAAACGACATAATAGTGAAGTTAAAAGCTTTGTTTAGTTTCCGTAAAACCGTTTCAGTCCACCACCACCGCCTTCCGCCTCTCCTCCTCCTCCTCCTCACCCGCAAACCCAACCATAGTTAATAAACCATACTTGTCTTGCTTCTCTCCAGGTTTCCGCGCTCTCTTCATCTTCCCCATCATCCTTATGATTTGAGGTAATTCATTCCACTTTCTGAATTCGATGAATGAGACAATGGGGTTAATTTAATGGCGGGAAGTTGCTGGGACTGCATCAATTTCTTTGATTTTTGAGCTGTTTGCTTATATTCCATCGTCATTCATCAATGGGAGTCGCAATTTTGTTTTTGTTTGACATGCATGTACTGTTGTGAATTATTGCTTGTTTTCGGTTTGTGTTTTGAATAGTTTTGGGTGCTTTTGTATCTAGGGTTTGGGGAATTGAAGTGGAAAAGCTATGCCTTTGTACAAACGGAAGCCATTCCATTTGGCTGAGAAGCCTGAGGACTTGAAGCCCCAAGAACGCGTTTTTCAAGTTCGCTTCACCAAGGAGATCTTTCGGCAGTACAGGTAGAATGGAATTATTTGAAGTACTAAAGTTCAATCCTTTTGTTCTTTTAAGGGATTCTTGATTATGTGTTTTTCTTCTTCTTCGTTGTAGCGATTATTTGAATCAGATTAATCTGTATCGTCAGCGAGTTTGGACCTGCAAAGTCACTGGGAAGGGTAATTTGACTTATGAAGAGGCATTGGTGTCGGAGACCAATGCTAGTAAAAGAGTTAAGCAAATCCCAAAAGAGTTAATCCCTCCAGTTCTCCGCCATGTCCAATTCAGTAAGCTCATTCTTCGATGTTTTTATAAATTTGTATTTGTATGTTTGTGTTGATTTTATATCCGTCAGCCTGATATTAGTGATGATTATAACTGAATTTATACTTACATATTAAAGGCCATTGCTTTTTCAAGCAGTTTAGAGTTCACTATTAGGGAACTAGTGTATTTGGTATATGTGGTTCTACGTTAGCTTTACGATGGTAACCGTGATGCTTTGAAGCTCTTAGATGTATGCTTGCGTGTCAGGCTTCTGCTGGCGAAGAATCCTGTATATGATCCATGTTTGTCTTCTTTGAGAAGACAGATGCTGTTTGTTGTGGCTTTCTTGACATTTTTGTATTACAGTTAGTCAGTTTCTAGTTTCTTGATGAAATTGATATTGGTAATTAGGACTAAATGATGAGCCTTATTATAAAAATAAAATTCTCATATGATTTGATATCAGAAGGCTGTTTAGTTAAATCAGCTTGTCCATGACATTTCAATCTACAGTCATTATCTCTATAATATTCAAGATAGAGATGTCAGCCTCTCAAGAATTGTAATCGTACATCCTCCATAAGAATATTTGTTTATGTGGGTTCAGCGAACAGTTCCAGAAGATTGAAACTGTCGTTTACCTGTTAATATTTCAATATACAAGAGAAATTCTTGTATGAATTGTTAGTGTTTTGATGTAAATTTCTGCTCCTTGTGTTTGGACCATGTTTTTTTATTTTTTTAAAGGAAGTATTTAGAACGTGTTTGAACTTTGAAGTATATGTATGTGTTCTTCTTGGCAGGTATGCTTACATTAAGAGATCTTGTGAGTGCTATTGCTGAGAAGTTTGAGGGAAGGATTTCAGAGGGAAGTGAATTATATGGGATGAAGAACAGTCGTCCTTCTCCCTGTAGAATCATTAAGATTCTCGAGGATGATGATAAGACCAAATTTGAAGTTGTGTGGCTTGATGAAGATATGAAAGTTGTTGAAAAAGAAACTGTAGATGGAGACGTTTTTATAACAAAGCTTCCATGTACTAGAGAAGTTCTAAAGTCTTTCATTAGGGAGTCAACTTACCGAAATGCTCCTTGGGTGGTACATGAGAAGGTGGCAAAGATGCATGGGATCTCAGCAAATGCACCAGAGGAACTGAAAGGAATGATATCTTTACGCAATGGGCTAGTGGTGTGTAGCAAAAAGAGAAAGAAAGTTGAAGATCAACAGCATGATAAGGTAATCTGTGTTGCTCCATTTTACATTAAAAGAAAAATTCGTGATGGATTTCATTTTCTGCTGGCATGTAGATTTAGACTAACTTTATGGCTGACTTTTCTTCCTTTCTGTGCTGTTTTAAAGGCAACGATCGAATCTGCGTCTATCTTATCTGGGGAGAATACAAATGGTGGTAAGTTGCATATGGCAATACGCTTCATGTCACAATACATAGTGGGATTATATTGGCTTTGTTTTTCTTCTCGTCGTAGTTTGTATTTGAATCTTGACACGTATGTATTTCAGAGTTTACTTCCTGGGATAAATTAGTTACTCAGTTTTTACAGCTGAAGTAACATAGTAGAGTTGGCTTATTTTGTATTACTTTCTTGCCTGGGAGAAATGGAACTAATATTGCATTTTTTTATTGGTGAAGTTTGAATTTTTTTAGTTACATTTGTTGCCTTTTTGTCTCACGTCAGTGGAACTTTCTACTACTTGCTTTGTTATTCATTTTCAAGAAATACTATAAATCATCAGGAGTTATAGAGCACATTGCAGTAAGACAGGAATGAGTAATAGTTTAGAGCTGTTCATGAATCAGCCAGTTCCAGGCCTTGAAGAAAGAAAATAGTTTAGGTCAAATTTGACTGATTATTGCTTATCTCTATGCTATCCTGTTTGCACCAAAAAATGAAACTCTATCTCAACAGCTTTAGCTTGTCTTACAGCTGACAAAGTTCCTGGATTGATGTCCTTTTCAGTCGTACTACATATAGTAAACATGTTTTCAGTGTCGTAACTTCAAACAAGATTCCTTCAATTGCTTGTGCCTTTCAAAGTCGAACCCGGTTAATAAAATACCAAAGTGTAATTGGTGTGATTTCGTGCTTCTAAAATTCTTTTGGGTTAAAAACTCAACAGATAATGTGTATTGAAATATTCTGTTTCTGATTTGTTGGAGGCTTGGTTTTAAAATGCTTTCCAATGCGCGCCTTGCGCTAGGATGTGCTAGGGTGGCACATCATATATAGTAACTGATGTGTTTGCTGCCCATTGGTCAAAATAAAAAGCCCCACTTTATTTTTATTGACTCAGCCCAAAATATAACCTAATTACACATATCCGATCCCATTCTTGTTTTTTCCCCTCACCTGTGCCGTTCCTGGGCTGTCTTCTCCAAAACATTCTCTTTTCCTCCGAGTCCTCCCCATCTGTTTTTCCTTTTCTATGTGTTTGTTGAGAATAAGGGGTAAGTATTGTTCTCGTATGCTGTTGGTACTTGTGGGTTAATCACTATTTGGTATTTGATTGAAGTTATTATGAATTTAATTTTAAATTTGAACTTCTCTTGCATATATACATGGCTATTGACGTGATGCGGTTGCATAGTATGGTGCATTGCGCGTTATTGCAATTTTAGGCTTGAACGCACTGTAGCGCATTTCGCATTTTAAAGCAAAGGTTGGAGGACTAGATAATTTATTCAAATAATAGAATCTGCTTGGATCATTTTTGTTATTTTTATCCAATTGAGATTCATTTCCTAATTTTCTTTTTTCCATGGGTGTCGATATATTGCATTAGTCAATTTTAATTTCTTAATTTGTACTGATTGTTGCAGATTGCAAGAAATTGAAAAAAGAGCTCAAATATCCTATCGAGGATCTTTTGGTGGATCTGGCCGAGGAAGATCAGAATTTGATGGAACGACCTTCTCCGTGCATGGAGTTCAGTGTCCCAATGGATTGTGTGGGTGATCTTCTGATGGTTTGGGATTTTATTACTTCCTTTGGCAGGCTATTGCATTTGTCACCTTTTTCTCTGGAAGAATTTGAAGGGGCTCTTTGTCACAAGGACAGCAATGTGGTTCTTATTATGGAATGTCATTCAGCTCTTCTCCGCTTGCTAATGAAAGAGGATGGAAAATTTTCATTGTCTATTCGGAATAAGAAACGCAAGCCAAAGGTAAAACAATGACTGTTTCTATGATTACTTTTTTTATCAGATTCCAGTTTATCTTTTCCAGATGAGTATGGATTACTTTTCTGAAGCTTGGTTTCTGTGAACTTTCATATTTGATATTGCAAAGGGGAAAAAAACTATGCCGTGATTGACATTTCCTGTTTTATTGGTGTCTCAGATCAGTTTAAATACTTGGACAGAGTATTTGTGTGATTTCATTGAAATGGTTGGTACTTCTGAATCAGCAAGTCACTCTTCCACGATCAAGCGTGGCCACTATGGGCTCCTGGACATTCATGTCAAATTAGACATATTTAAGGAACTGGTGGCTCAAGCTCTTGAAACGGAGCTGCTGAGGGATAAGCTGGATGAGAATTATGATGAACTCCAGGCATTTTCAGCAATCAAAAGAGGGGAAGCTATTAAAGAGGGTAGGAAGAGAAGAGAGGAGAAGGAACGCAAGAAGGATAAATCTGACAAGAAGAACTTGACACCCACGGTTGAAATGGCTTCAAACAGTTCTTCAGACACTGAGGAGGACAGTCCAGTTGAAGAAAATGGGATTGCTTCGAAGAAATTGAAGAATAAGATTACCAGATCAACACCAAAGCATTCATCTAGCAACAGGTTTAATTTCCACTTATTATTGTATTTTTCTGCTGGGATCCCTAAGATTGAGGTATTGGGTAGCTTTTCCTATATTTGTCCCATTCTTGTCCTTTTTCCGAATCTAACATCTTTATTTTTCCTAAATGGCCAAACAGCAAGGATGAAGGTGATGGGGTAGTAAATGAACAAGTCATTCTGGAAAGCACAAATGACACTTCAAAGAGGAAGATCCATAAACTGATGAAGGCCGACATTAAGGAAACGATTCAAAGCATGAGCAAAGAACAGATGGTAAATTTCCCTTCTCTATCATACGAATAATACTCAGATTTGGTGCAACTGCACATAATGACAATATGATGCGAGGCTTACAAAATATTTCCTATGAATATTCTTTTCAGAAAGAATACTTGGATCGGGAGATAGAAAAAAGGTTTATACGACAAACTGCTTTAGGGAAAGATAGAGATTACAATCGCTATTGGTTCTTCCGGCGGGATGGGAGAATATTTGTTGAAAATTCTGATTCTACTAAATGGAGTTTTTATAACTCAAAGGAAGAGGTAGGTCTTATCTGACTTGAAGTATATGCTTGTATGCTTATCAAGTGCTTAGTACTGTTCCTGCTATGGCAGCTCGATGCATTCATGGCGTCACTGAATGTTAAAGGTGTGAGAGAGTCGGGTCTCAAGAAACAGTTGGAGAGGCAATATGAAAATATCTGGTAAGTTAATGTAGATGGTGTTTCCTTAAATCTGGTGTTTGTTTTACTTTAGGGGTGATTTCTGAGTCACTCATCCTAGTATAAAAAAATGAAAATGTGCACTGCTCTGCTGGTTGTGTGTTACATGTGATTGCTTGTTTGATTGAAACGTTTGTGTATTACAGCTCTGAACTTGAGAAGCGGTCAAAGGAACTAGCTCTAAGGATTGCAATGGAAGAGGCTGTGCTTCGTAGGTCAACTCGTGTGCGTGCTTCTCCAAAGGAAAGCCCTGCCCTTGCATTCCTCAAGTATGAAAATAAATGGAAGGAAGAGTGAGTACACTATTGAGGGTATAGGGTGTTCTTTATTCTTTCCCCTTTGAGGTCTCATAATTTCCGCGTTTCGGGAACCATTCTTTGGGGACTGGTGGTGGACTTCTATGTGGCAAATTTTGTTTGTTGCCCTGTGATGTCCGCCTCTACTCATAAATCATAATTGCAGTAAGCCACATTAGTCAGTTTACACCATTGATTAGATGTAGACTTTGGATTCTTATCTTAACTTTGTACTAGTTTTTCTGATCTATACTTTATGAAGCTGTATTTGGTACCTAAATATACAAGAAATAACAAGTTTGTAGTACTTTTTTTTCTATCCCACTGCGTTAAAGTCAGCTGTACAAATCCAGCTAGTACTGAGGGAGTATATGATTTGATGATTATAAAATTTAATCCAATCAAATCAGCTAACCAATACAAGTCATGTAGTCAAATGAGCTGGTAATATAATTAGCCCAATTGCTATATGCAGGACCGATTTTCTCATGCAGGACCAAATTTTTGCCATAATACCCCCAAGTGTACCCTTGCATTTTGAGTAGCTTTTTTTGCCTTCATAATAAAAGGGGCATTTTGGTAAAAAACCGGTCCTGCATGAGAAAAATGGTCCTACATGTAGCAAACCCCAATAATAAGTTAATATTTTTCAATCATTAATAAATATAAATAACAAATTAATATTTTGTGATAAAAACTTAAAACATGTGGGACCACCATTGTTGGACTATGAGCATCTCCAGTACAAGCCTCTCAATCAAAAAAATTGATGGCCACGTAAGATTGATACTTTAAAAATCTAAAAATCTTCTCCAATCCAAGCATCAATTAAGGGGTCAATATTATGTGTCACATGACATGGATTGAAGGCATCAATTAAGAGCATCTCCAATGGTGAGAGGGTCATGAGTAAAAATAGGTTCCAATTGTCAAAATTGTATTGGGCGTCAATGTGATGTAAGATTGAAAACTTTTAATTTGAAGTTTGGTTCTCCAATGCAACCATCAATTGTCACAAAAATATTATTGAATTAAATATTGCATTTAATTTTCAAATTCAAATATGGAATGATTAATTGATTAAATTAGTAAAAAATTCTAAATATGTTAAGTTGGCAAAGTGATGCCTTCAAATTGAGCATCAATTTATAGACCCCTTAATTGACGCCTTCAATCCATGTCATGTGACACATAATACTGACCCCTTAATTGATGTTTGGATTGAAGAAGATTTTTAGAATTTTATAGTATCAATCTTACGTGGCCATCAATATTTTTGATTGAGAGTCTTGCATTGGAGATGCTCTAAGGGGTCTATACATTGATGCTCAATTAGAAGGCATCACTTTGCCAAATTAACATATTTAGACTTTTTTATTAATTAAATCATTTAATCATTCCGTATTTGAATTTGAAAAATAAATGCAATATTTAATTCAATAATATTTTTTGTGACAATTGATGGTTGCATTGGAGAACCAAACTTCAAAATAAAAGTTTTCAATCTTACATCACATTGACGCCCAATACAATTTTGACAATTGGAACCTATTTCTACTCATGACCCTCTCACCATTGGAGATGCTCTATGTAGCTTGACACGTCATTAGCTTGAAATATGACGTGGCAAGTCAAGCTACATTTTACCATTGGAGATGCTCTAAAGACATCCATAATGGTTGGTTTTTGGAGTTGCTTGGCAAATTTTGATAAATATGTGGCATGTACCTTACCATGGTTGCATGCCACATAAGAGCATATCCAATGGCTAGGCTTGCCATGTCACTTTCCAAGCAAATGATGTGGCAAGCTACCTTGTTCCACAATGGTGAGCTACTATGTCTTTAATTACAAAAGCCTCACATGTTTTTTTAAAATATTTTTACCAAGGAATTTTATTGTCATTAAAATAACAGATGTATTTATCTAAATGATAAATTTTATTTTATATACAAATAATATTGGTTAAAAAATAAAATAAATTTTTCATACAAATAATATTGGATCTACATCTTTCCTTGCACCTTCTTGTTTTTCTTTTGAATAAGATTTTTTTTTTTCTTTCCAGGATGTTGAAAAGTTTTCACAAATGCAACCCACTCGGGATAGATACCATCAACTAAATAATAACAGTAATGATATCATAAGTTTTCAGTACCATAGAAGGAGTTTCTGCAAAAGGAGTTTCTGCAAAATAAAAATCAACAGAGTTTCTGCAAAATAACAATCAACAGAGTTTCTGCAAAAGTAGTTTCTGCAAAATAACAACGTGTTGATTGATATATGAAAAACATATAGTAAAAATAGTTTCTTGATTGATTGGTATATGAAAAACATGTACTCCCTCCGTACCAGCTGGATGTGCACAGCTGACTTTTCACGGTATTCAATACACGTGTTTGACTGCTAATATCTTTAACTACGTATATTATAAAGATATGAAACTTTGATATTAATAAACTACATGTTATGACGATTCCAACAATATTAGATACGATAATATTTTTATTTATCTATGCATTCAAAAATTCAGTCAAAATTTAGCACAGTCCTGTGCAGAAACAGTTGGTCCAGAGGGAGTAGTAAAATTAGTTTCTGCAAAATAACAGTGTGTTGATTGGTATATGAAAAACGTATCTATAAAATTTTACAGATAACATACAAATAAAAGTTTGAATATATTCAAAAGATAATGTTTAACGGAGAAAAGTATATGAAAGGTAAATGGAAGGTAAATGAAAGGTAAACATGACATTTATGACGGCAGTACTGCTCTGATTTATACTTTATGAAGCTGTATTTGGTACCTATATATACAAGAAATAACAAGTTTGTAGTATTTTTTTTTCTATCCCAACGCGTTAAAGTCAGCTGTACAAATCCAGGTAGTACTGAAGGAGTATATGATTTGATGATTATAAAATTTAATCCAGTCAAATCAGCTAACCAATAGAAGTCATGTAGTCAAATGATCTGGTAATACAATTAGATAATACTAAGGGCATCCACAATGGTTGGTTTTTGGAGTTGCTTTTGATAAATATGTGGCATGTAGATTACCATTGTTGTATGCCACATAATATAGCATGTGATTTTCGAACTTTCCGCAAGAAACACATTTTGATTCACTAGTTTTTTTAGAAAGGGGTGATAGGAAATGTAGGAAGCCAGAAAGAGAGAAAAAAACAAAAGTGAGTCCAGGCTGGGTTAAGTAAATAGTTGTCAAAAAATGAAGCTTATAAGTTCATGTGATTCATATCATTCATGTCATAAGTTAATTGTTAATTTGTTATCCAACCATCAAAATGAAGCGGCTGGCGGCATTGGCTTCCGCTCTCGTCTCCCTCATCTTCTTCTTCGCCCCCGCCTCCAGCACGCACCTCCACCATGCAATCGCCGGCCACAACAGCGACAACGCCCTCATCATCCACCAAGCATGCAAAGCATCCCGCGATCCCCCTGGGTGCGCCTCGTCTCTCGCCCAATCCCAGCACGCGCCGCCCCCAAACGCCACCATCCTCGACGTTATCGAATCCGCCAGGTGGGCGTCCCTGGAAAAACTCGACGCCGCCACCGACATGATCACCGCGCTGCAGAACGCCTCGCCCGGAAACCCTAACGTCACGATGTCGGTGAAGGGCTGCCTGAAGACCCTGGCGACAGAAAAGCTGAGAGCGGGTCCCACGTTCGATGCATTGAGGTCCGGGAGGATGAAGGACGCACGTGCATGGACTAGCATTGCGGGGTCAACGGAATTCGGGTGCTCGGCCGGTCTGGCCAACGTCGGGAAAGACTCTAGGACCAACGAAACCGCGGCCTTTGTCGGAACCATAGCCGGTCTGACCGCCAACGCGCTGGGAATGATGGTCAATTTTGACAATTATGGAGACCGGTTCGAATCGTGGGGCCCGGTCCAGACGGAGAGGGATGGGTTCTGGGAGAGGCTGCCAGTCAACGGATCGGGGTTTGATTTCAGCGGAGGGGTGCCGAGGGATTTGACGGCGAACGTGACGGTGTGTAAGGACGGGTGTGATTACGCGGCGGTGCAAAAGGCGGTGGATGCTGCTAGCGGCGGGAGATTCGTGATATGGATTAAAGAGGGCGTTTACGATGAGATTGTTTTGGTACCCTTTGAAAAGAAAAACGTTGTGTTTTTGGGCGACGGGATGGGCAAAACGGTCATTACGGGATCGTTGAATGTCGGCATGCCCGGAGTTTCAACCTTATTCTCGGCCACTCTTGGTGAGTTGTTTTTGTACCTTCATCTCTTTTTTTTGTCATCACCCACAAAGAGCGAAACGGCTCATAATAATGGTTAATATTTATCATCAATGTTTAAATGAATGGATGTTTATAATATGCAGCTGTGGAAGGTGATGGGTTTATGTGCAGTAACATGACAATCCAGAACACAGCGGGCCCCGGAGCTCATCAAGCAGTAGCCTTCCGGTCAGAATCCGATGTGTCGGTGATCGAAAACTGCGAGTTCATCGGCAATCAGGACACGCTGTACGCCCACTCCCTCCGGCAGTACTACAAGTCGTGCCGGATCCAGGGAAACGTTGACTTCATCTTCGGAAACGCAGCAGCATATTTCCAAGACTGCACCATCCTCATCGCGCCTCGCCAGGAGAATGCAACCGCCGGCGAAAAGAACACCGTGACCGCTCAGGGAAGGACACATCCTGCCCAATCAACGGGGTTCGTGTTCTACAACTGTTTGATCAATGGAACCGAAGAGTACGTTGAGTTGCAGAAGAGCCAGCCCAAGGTGCACCGGAGCTACTTAGGAAGACCGTGGAAGGAGTTTTCGAGGACGGTTTTCATTAACTCTACTCTGGAGTCTGTTATTGCAGCTGAGGGATATCTGCCGTGGGCCGGCGATTTGTCACTGGCAACTTTGTATTATGGCGAGTTTGCCAACGTCGGAACCGGCGCTAATTTGACCGGACGAGTGCCGTGGAGTAGTCGGATTCCAGAGCAGCGTGTTCAGGCGTATACGGTGTCCAACTTCATCCAAGGTGGTGACTGGATTAGCAGAATATAATGCTGACAAATTAGAATGTACTAATTTTCATGCAATAAATTAAAAACAAGAAAAACCAAATTCCCTTAGCAGGATTGTGTTTCCGCCAAAATTAAAAGTTTAGCATACACGGATATTCATCTATGGCATTGTTTCATCTGCTGGTATTGTGTTGCTCTTTTATATAGACCAACTAATATTGGGTTATTTGTTTGAATGGTACGGGTCATCGGCATTGAGATTCAGGTCAATTAATTGCATTTGAAAATTGACCTGAATCTCAAGGGACGTTGAGGTTATGCTTACCTTCCTCGTCTTGTATCAAGAGCACAGTTTTTACATATCACTGGTTTCATATTTCAAGGATCTCTAATTTGTAAAAATTGTATGGTAAGGTGTGATTTACATGTTGAATCTGAGTCCTGAGCTAGCTATTTACAACAAAACTAGACCTAACACAATCTGCAACATAACAGACAGTTCTGTTCTACATCTTGATTGGCATTCCAAAGTTGTGGAATGTCCGGATCTTTCCATCCCAACCGACTGTGAAAAGAATTGTATAAATCACATATATACATCCATATAAACGTCCATGTTCTATAAATATATAAAAGAATTGTCGAAACAAGTTAACAAATACTAATATACACAAATCACATATATACATCCATGTTCCATATTATTATATAAATATATATATGAAAATATTAAGATGAAAATAAAAAATATATCAAGATGAAAATATTCGAGATATATAATTTTCGATTCATGTTTGGCAAACACTTATATCCATTTAGTTATTAACATACAAATAAAATTCAACCAACAAACTCAGGCACCGAACTTCCCTTTCAATTTTCCCACAGATCTCCGCCGCCGTTTCAACAATCCGATCATCGTCGAATCACCCACATACTTCGGCCTCTAATTTAGGGATCTCCATATCCTATTGATCACCGATTTCACGGCCACGAGAGCTCTGCAAAGTTCCATCAGCCATTACCAACCCCAAATTGAAGTATGGCGCATGTGGCTATGTGGTTTTGATTGAAGATTGTGTTGAGACGAGTGGTGCTTTTCTTCTACACCACCTTATGAGGCGTTGTCTCACATCGATCGGATCGCTTCTCCAATGTTGATGTTTTCATCTCATTTGCCCACCCTTTTTTAGTTACAGTAATGGCTTGATCTCTTGCATTCATGACTTATTACTTGATCTTTTTGATATTTTCTTTGATTTTTTCCAGCTATCAGTTGAGGTTAATCTTTTGCATTAATGACTTGATCATGTATGTGCTTGATCTTTTTGATATTTTCTTTGATCTTTTTCAGTTATCAGTTGAGCTTAATCTTTTGCTATAATGGCTTGATCTTTTGCATTAATGACTCGATCATGTATGTTTATTGCTTGATCTTTTTATATTTTTTTTGATCTTTTTCAGTTATCAGTTGAGCTTGATCTTTTGCAGTAATGGCTTGATCATGCATGTTTATTGCTTGATCTTTTTTATATTTTGCTTGATGTTTTTCAGTTATCAGTTGAGCTTAATCCTTTGCAGTAATAGCTTGATCTTTTGCATCAATGACTTGATCATGTAAATTTATTGCTTGATCTTTTTGATATTTTCTTTGATCTTTTACAGTTACGGCTGAGCTTAATGGTTTGATCTTTCTAATATTTTCTTTGATCCTTAAATCCCAGATCTTTATGAATTTTAGCCTTATTTTTGCCCACTCACTAGAAAATATTGTCGCGATCACTGTAATTCGACGGCGATGAGCAGATCTGGAATGATGTTGTCGTCCGTAAATTGACGACAAAAACGTGTTGTGGAGCTTGGGAGAAGCTTGGGATCGATGAAATTGGGCGTGAGTTTGGTGACGGAGAAGCCTAAAAGCCAGAGGAATCGGTGGTGAATGGGTTATTCTGGCGAGAAGCATTGGAGAAAAAAGCCACGTTTCTTTTTCAGATTTAATTTATTTTTGGTTCAGCCCCTAAACTTTTGGATCCTTGTACATTGGCACCGAATATAAATTAATTACAAAATGGCCCCCGAAATTTGGAAACTATAGTTTTATGTATATAGATGGACTGGTATTGTCCCTGGTCTCACAAGGACAGGTCTCACAGGAGATTTTCTCAATATAAAATAGTTATGAATTTTTTTATTTTTTATCAATATAATTTATATATAAAATATAAAGTATATTTGATAAATATATTTGTTATTTTAAATAAGAAAAAATTATTAATAAGATATTTAAAAAACATGTGGGACCTTTGTAGTTAATTACAGTAGCTTACCATTGTGGAAGTATATAGTCTGCCACGTCAATTGATTGAATAGTGACATGGCAAGTTAAGCATTAGCTTACCATTGGAGATGCTCTCACAATGGTTGGTTTTTGGATTTCTTTGCATGTAGCTTTGCATGCCACGTAATAAAGCTTTTTGAGAAAGTCTTGGGTGAGACATGTCCTTGTGGACACCAAGAGCAGGGGAATGAGCATTTACTGTTTCTGCTTGATCTTTTAGTCAGTTTGTTTGATCTTTCAATCAATGTCCTTGAGTATTTTTGTTTTGCCTTGATTTTTTAGTTAATTTGATCTTTCGTTCAATTTGCTTGATCTTTCGGTCAATTTTCTTGATCATTTCCTTGGTCAATTTCACCAACGACAAATTCAATCAAGGAAATCGGCGGGTTTAAAGCTCACCAACGACAAATTCAATCAATAGCATTCTCATATAATCTTTGGTCTCATTTGAGACCTCAAATGAGAATTTGTAAAGCTTTTTAGCTCCACCAATCTACTAGATTGAATTTAATTTTGTGGATCCCACATCACTAATCCAATAGATTTTACTATGTATTATATTTATTTAAAACTATATAATCTAATATCAAATGTAGCTCAACATCGTAGATGCATGTAGCTTGCCACCTAATTAGCTTGAAAACATGTCAAACTACCATGTGTAGTAGCTTATGGATGCTCTAACTCACACCTGTCAGGTGATTCCCTAAAGGTAGATATTATTAAATTAAGAGTAGGGGTGTAAATAAACTGAACCGTTCGTGAACAACTCGCAAACAACTCGGTCAAAGTTCGTTTTCGAACTCGGTTTGACCAGTTCGAACTCGAACTCGTTCGTTTATATACGAGCTCGAACTCGAGCTCATAAGAGCCAGCTCGATAGTCTCGTCGAGCAGCTCGAATAGAATTTTTATATAAATTAATTAAATTTTATTCATTAATGCTTTAACGAGCTCGATTTTTTATCGAGCTCACGAGTCGACCTCGAACTTTCTAAAAGTCAGACGAATCGAGCTCGAACTAAAATGACTCAACTCGTACGAGCTCGAACTCGATCACGAACATGCAATACGAATTCGAACTCGAACTCGAATAGGTCTGTTCGAACTCGACTCGACTCGTTTACAGCTCTAATTAAGAGAATAAGAAAGAATATTCTTTTGTCACAAAAGATGCAAAATTAACAAACCGAAACAAATGCACCACAAGAAACACATTTTGATTCACTAGTTTTTTAGAAAGGGGGGTGATGGGAAATGTAGGAAGCCAGAAGAGAGAAAAAGACAAAAGTGAGTCCAGGCTGGGTTAAGTAAATAGTTGTCAAAAATGAAGCTTATAACTTCATGTGATTCATAAGTTGATTGTTATCCATCCATCCGAATTCCAATCCAATATGAAGCGGCGGGCGGCATTGGCTTCCGCTCTCGTCTCCCTCCTCATACTCCTCCTCCTCCTCCTCTTCTTCTTCGCCTCCACCTCCCGCACGCGCCTCCACCATGCAATCGCCGGCCACAACAGCGACAACGCCCTCATCATCCACCAAGCATGCAAAGCATCCCGCGACCCCCCTGGGTGCGCCTCGTCTCTCGCCCAATCCCAATCCCAGCACGCGCCGCCCCCAAACGCCACCATCCTCGACGTCATCGAATCCGCCAGGTGGGCGTCCCTGGAAAAACTCGACGCCGCCGCCGACATGATCACCGCGCTGCAGAACGCCTCGCCCGGAAACCCTAACGTCACGATGGCGGCGAAGGGATGCCTGAGGACCCTGGCGACAGACAAGCTGAGAGCGGGTCCCACGTTCGATGCATTGAGGTCCGGGAGGATGAAGGACGCACGTGCATGGACTAGCACTGCGGGGTCAACGGAATTCGGGTGCTCGGCCGGTCTGGCCAACGTCGGGAAAGACTCTAGGACCAACGAAACCGCGGCCTTTGTCGGAACCATAGCCGGTCTGACCGCCAACGCGCTGGGAATGATGGTCAATTTTGACAACTATGGAGACCGGTTCGAATCGTGGGGCCCGGTCCAGACGGAGAGGGATGGGTTCTGGGAGAGGCTGCTGCCAGTCAACGGATCGGGGTTTGATTTCAGCGGAGGGGTGCCGAGGGATTTGACGGCGAACGTGACGGTGTGTAAGGACGGGTGTGATTACGCGGCGGTGCAAAAGGCGGTGGATGCTGCTAGCGGCGGGAGATTCGTGATATGGATTAAAGAGGGCGTTTACGATGAGATTGTTTTGGTACCCTTTGAAAAGAAAAACGTTGTGTTTTTGGGCGACGGGATGGGCAAAACGGTCATTACGGGATCGTTGAATGTCGGCATGCCCGGAGTTTCAACCTTATTCTCGGCCACTCTTGGTGAGTTGTTTTTGTACCTTCGTCTCTTTTTTTGTCATCACCCACAAAGAGCGAAACGGCTCATAATAATGGTTAATAAAGTGACCCACCATATTTACCCAATTCATATACATGCTAATTATTAATTACAATATGCGTTTCATTAATTTTTTGACATAGGATCTTGAATTAATCAAGTTTTGTGATTGTGAATGTAGTAATGAATGTGACATCTCATTATTTTATATATTTTTTTCCAATTTTAAAAAATGGTACTCCTTCTGTCCACTAAACTGCACAATTTATTATTTTATATTATTTATTTTTAAATTTTGACCATATATTTGAATAAATATATTAATATTTATGGTAATATGTAGGATTCAGATATAAATTTTAATACAAAGTCTTGGGTGAGACCGTCCTAACATAATCTTTTGGTAGGATGAATGATAATTCATGTGTTTAATAGATTTGTTCATGTGTTTCACAGTTTTGTTCATGTATTTCACAGTTTTGTTTGTTATAAGCTGGGTTCATGTGTTTAACAGATTTGTTCTTGTATTTCACAATTTTGTTTGTTATAATCTGTAACAATATGTAAATGAATTAACAAAGCTGTGAAACACATGAACAAATCCATTAAACACATGAACTATCATTCGTCCTACCATAAGTTTATGGTATGACGGTCTCACCCAAGACCTTCTCAAATTTTAATATACCGCTTAATACGTGTAATTAAAAATATTTATGATCAATGTCTATGTTAGGAAGTGTGAAAAGGATTTTGGGATGGAGGTAGTATAAATAATTTTTAGAGCATAAATTACAAAAGGAAAGAAACAGAAACAAAAACAAAAACAAAAACATTTTCATTAATTTGGAGTTAATGGTTGCCGTCGGTTTTGGGGTGATATATTGGTTTGGTCGGTTACCTTTCTAGGCTTCCACCGCGTTGTCGTCATTCTCGTGGGACACCTTAAACTTAATATTGTGACTTTTTTTTTTTTTCTTTTTTCACACTTAATTTTGTGACTTTTACGTTTCATTTTCATCAAAAGTGAAATAAAATTTAAAATAATTTCATATATATATATATATATAAATGAATGGATGTTTATAATATGCAGCTGTGGAAGGTGATGGGTTTATGTGCAGTAACATGACAATCCAGAACACAGCGGGCCCCGGAGCTCATCAAGCAGTAGCCTTCCGGTCAGAATCCGATGTGTCGGTGATCGAAAACTGCGAGTTCATCGGCAATCAGGACACGCTGTACGCCCACTCCCTCCGGCAGTACTACAAGTCGTGCCGGATCCAGGGAAACGTTGACTTCATCTTCGGAAACGCAGCAGCATATTTCCAAGACTGCACCATCCTCATCGCGCCTCGCCAGGAGAATGCAACCGCCGGCGAAAAGAACACCGTGACCGCTCAGGGAAGGACACATCCTGCCCAATCAACGGGGTTCGTGTTCTACAACTGTTTGATCAATGGAACCGAAGAGTACGTTGAGTTGCAGAAGAGCCAGCCCAAGGTGCACCGGAGCTACTTAGGAAGACCGTGGAAGGAGTTTTCGAGGACGGTTTTCATTAACTCTACTCTGGAGTCTGTTATTGCAGCTGAGGGATATCTGCCGTGGGCCGGCGATTTGTCACTGGCAACTTTGTATTATGGCGAGTTTGCCAACGTCGGAACCGGCGCTAACTTGACCGGTCGGGTGCCGTGGAGTAGTCGGATTCCAGAGCAGCGTGTTCAGGCGTATACTGTGTCCAACTTCATCCAAGGTGGTGACTGGATTAGCAGAATATAGGAATAGAATGTACTCATTTTCATGCAATAAATTAAAAACAAGAAAAACCATTCATCAATCTATCCAAATTCACAAGACAAGATTCAGGTCAATTGCATTTTCATTCGATCGTTTGGGTGTGAAAATTGACATGAATCTCAAGGGACGTTGAGGTTATGCTTGCCTGAGGTGAGGTATAGGTCAATGGTCATAATTGGGCCAGTGTACTGTGACCGGCGAGATTGGTTGGTGGCAGTCTGGCACAGTTTTTACAAATCACTGGTTTCATATTTCAAGGATCTCTAATTTGTAAAAATGGTATGGTAAGGTGTGATTTACATGTTGAATCTGAGTCCTGAGCTAGTTATTTACAACAAAACTAGACCTAACACAATCTGCAACATAACAGACATTTCTGTTCTACATTCCAAAGTTGTGGAATGTCCGGATCTTTCCATCCCAACCGGCTGTGACGATAACAGTTCCCCAGGTTGCTGACTTGCTTTGTGGAAGCTTTTCCTCTGGCCATGTCACCGCCCCTTTGGACGAGGCCTCCATAGAGAACCAACTAGCCAGTGAGAAGCGGTCTTCATCACGCTGCAGCACTTTATAGGCGCTCTCAACTTGTGTATCCCTTCCAACTCCTGACCATGGAATTACAACAGATGCACACTCGGAGGAGAAGTATTCACACGATTTCTTTGGTTTCGATGATTGGATATGCTGCTTCTCGTAGTTCCACAAGTATATTCGAGAGTCACCCCCTACGGATACTATGTGCTTTCCATTACATGTAAATGAAGCTGATGTCTGACCTCCTGATTTCGATGGACCTGCCAACCAAAAACAACTCATCAGGAAACATGCCATCATCCAATCTAAGTCCTGTACATTATCAGGAAGCAAGAGGATTACCTTGATATTTGTGGACAACATCAAATCCATCAAGGATGCGAATTTTGGAATCCTCGGACGTTATCATAAGACGATTGTCCAAAAACTGCAGAAAGTTGTTGTGTTTGTTAGCAGTGATCAGGTTTGATAAGTTTAACTAGGTAAGATGGTGGATGTTGCAGTACCTTAATGCCTGTAATCCTGGTGCCACAAGACTTCCTTCTGCCACTAATGTACATTTCCTCTAGCAGGGAAGGTTCAGTGCCTTGCAGTTGATAAAAATGGCAGATGCCGGAAACAAATCCGGATACAAACCCCTTGCCATCCGGCTGGTAACACACGGCTGAGACCATGTCCCGCGTATTAGCCCAATCCACAACTCTCTTCTCAGATACTCCCCAAATCCGTATCTTTCCATCGATGCTCCCACTGATGAAGTGGTTCTCATCCACCGGATTGAACTGGACACACGTTACTGAAAACACCACAGTTAGCTTTACCACATTACATAAGTGACACACCATAAATGATTGATTCTTACCATAATTCATGTGAAGGAAGACGGAGAGGCATTCTCTAGAGCCAACCTGCCACAGACGAACAGTCTTGTCCATGGACGCCGACAATATTTGCTGCAAAACAAGATATTAGTACACACAGCAAATAATTAGAAAGAAGAAGAATCAAGTGACTTACGTTAGAGGAGGACCAAGCAATGTCCAAAATCTGACTTGTGTGACCATGGAACTCATGCAGTGGGGACTCATTGATGTGGAAAACCTTGTCAGGAACAACTACAGGCGCATTCTTCTTCTGAATACTGGATTCACTCGCTACGATATCGCAGGGTGGCTGTGCTACTGATGAAACACTCCATACTCTAACAACCCCATCTTCACCAGCACTAGCTATGAATCTCCCATCTGGACTGAACTTCATGGCTGAGATCAAACCTTTGTGGCCACTCATCTCTTGTCCGCCATAAACACCAGTGAATTCCATAAACTTCTTCTCCCTGCGACCCACTTCCACGCAAGATGAATCTTTACTCTTCCTCTTCTTCAACCTGTGCACCAAAGCATTCAACCACCCCTTGCTTTTCTTGCCTCTGACATAAGAATGCTCAGCATCATCAACAACATTGGAATGCTCAGCATCATCAACAACATTGGAATGCTCAGCAGTTTCTGCAACTGAAACCGACCATTCCAAGGCAGACATACAATTCGCTTCCCCATCTGAATCTCTACAAACAATCGACAAGCGCTCAGATTCCATAACCGGAGCCTCAGATTCTTGGACATTAAGGCCCATCCTGCTGAGCAGCATTTGCCTCCTCTCCTTGACACTGGCTGGTTCCTGCAACCAGACATGATCCTCATCGAAGAAGAAGTCACCTCCCAGCATAGCTGCTTCTGGGCATCAAATCCCAATGAATCCCATGAGAGTTAAGTAGCCTTAAAACGCCCCAATTCGCGGGCCGGTGTTCCCTCACAAGACCATGCAATGCAGCCAATAAAGTAGTGGAGCTCAAAGACGTCCCTGTACTTGGTACCAGGTTTACGCTTACCAAATCCCACAAAATCAGCTAAAAACAAACATAAACTGGAGAGTGTCCCAAAGCAGTTGGAAGATTATGAGCCAATCAAAGGTTTGACAATTGGGTTGCAAGGAAGACTGCTCCAGGGTCAACCGTTGGGGTTGTTCAATGTATGAAGAGGAAGAAGAAGAGTGTCCTCGAGATCTGTGATTTTGATCGAGCGACAAACTCTATTTCTTTAAAGCCCCCTATTCTATTTCTGACGCGTCACCGATCACCTCAGTAAAAAGTCAATCTTTAAAAGCTGCGAATTCTGTAAAAACCCATGTCAGAAATCCAGCAGCAACCAAGCTTTATGTAACCAGAATTACTACATAGTAAACACGAATCTGAGTAGAAAACAGGGGAACAATGAATTGAACAAGACAGGCTGTAGAGTACAGATGTCAGTGTCTGCACAGAGACAGAAACAGAGTCCAAATCCGAACATTAACATTAACTGTGTTGTGTCCCTTATCGTCCCTCAAGAGTCAAGCCTTACGGAATTCGTACAAACTAATTAAGATATGTTGCCCTTCCCGTGTTTTTCAATTTCTGTTTCTTTGATCCAATACTCCTTATTCGTACGATGACATGTTACTATGTTGGTCAATCGAGATAGTGTATCAGTTAACTCATCTCATTCAGATATGCTATGATTTAATATTGACGTATTTGTTCTTTTATGATTGTTCCAAAAACAACAAAATGCATTTTACACATAAAATATCTCAAAAAAAGTGTAACCTCATAAGGATTCCATAAACATGCGATACCAACCATAAAACTAAACATAAGTGGTAGGGAGAGTGAGATAAATGGTACAGAGAATTTGATAGAAACACCAAAACCATGAAGAATAATGGTGTTGGTTGATAGGACTCAATGAAAAAGATGCTTCCAAGTTTCAAATAATGCTTCAATTATTCTCTTCCATCACAACTTTAAATTGTAATTAGCATTTTACTTAGTAAATTACATCATCAATGACATTTACACAAGTGCATGAAAAGTCAACCATATCAAAAACAATTTATCGTGAAAGTTACAATTATATTTTACATGGGTTTTTAAAAATAACCCAACAACTTTCAAAAACTTGCTGGGTATGCTGGATTTCTGACATGGGTTTAGGGTTTAGGGTTTAGGGTTCAGGGTTTAGGGTTTTCCAGACATTTGTAATTCGTGGTTATAACTTAGTTTTTTCTAACTGGTGATCATTGTATAACTTATAAAAAACATCAAGTCACTATAAAAGGGGTTTGCTATATGCAGGACCATTTTTCTCATGCAGGACCGGCTTTTTACCAAAATGCCTCTTTTATTGTGAAGGCAAAAAAATCTACTCAAAATGCAAGGGGGTATTATGGTAAAAAATCGGTCGTGCATTAGAAAATCTGTCCTGCATATAGCAATTGGGCTATAAAATGGGTATGCTAGATTTCACATGTCATTGAAAGTAATCAGTTCAAGTCAAAACAACTTTCAAAAATAAACATTTTTAAACAAAAAGAAGGTCACTTTTGTTGGAGCTTATTTTTTGTTAAACTGGAGTAAAAAATTAATGTATTGAAAAATGTAATCAGCATGACTGAATTTCATCAAATTACATTTTCGGACTAAGAGTATCAGAATTGGACTCAAAAGTGAATCGGCCCATGGACCATGCCAGCCTATCACACACAAAAGCCCTTTTCCTCCTTACCCCAATCCACTTCAACATCACCATTCTCATCAAAACACCTAATCCTAAACCCTATACGTACAAGTTTCTGAAAAGTGTTATACTATCCTGAAATAACTTTGACTTTCTTAAATCGTAGTTCAATCGGCATATCTATGTTTATTTTCAAGTCAAAAATTCAGGTACCTGACAGCACTAGCAAAGAACTAAGAGCACAGAAAAGGAATCAACTATTGAGGAATTGAACTAGGATGATTCATGGTTTTTATGCATGTCATTTGCAGTTATACAAGGATGAACAGAGAATGCAGAAAGAAGCGTACCGAGGTAAATGCAGAATGTGTGAAGTTGAATGGAGAACCGACAGATGAACACTTTTTGTTGAAAGAATTTGATCACTGATACTTGGAGAGGAATGGGTCATGAGTATATATATATATATATATATATATACTCTCTGCAATTATTAAAACCATTCTTCTCTTTAATGAGACAGGCTAGCTATCAGAGAGATGCATGGTGGTTGTGTTCTGATACGATTTTGATCTCTCAAAAAGTCTAATTCGCTGATTATCTTGTTTCTTTAATCAGATTCCCAGATTATTTTAAGGGTTCTACCTTTTTAATCACGTTGACTCATCGTTTGATCATTTCAACAATTGGTCATCAATTATGTAAGCACCTTTTAACCTGCACTAGCCTAGTAGCCTAGCCAGTATATATGTTGTAACAAAAGTTTCGACCCAAAATAATGGAAATAAACAACTACCACTCTGGCCTATCAACACTAATGGAAATGGGGGGATTAATTTAGTTGAATGTTGATTTGATGAGGACTGGGGAGTGCGTCAACGCAAAGCCAAATAACTTTTTGATCCAACAAAGCAAATCAATACATGGATCACTGTCAGTTGCAGCACCGTATCTTCACTGAATCATTCTCGAATTCCTCCTAATTATCTCTCTTCTTCAAACTTAAAAGGTGATTTTGAATTATTAATCATCAAGCTCAAAAGGTGAATTTGTCATCATCCGATTCAAAAGTATGTACAAATCATCCAGGTCTTGATCCGGGGAATCTCCGCAACCTGCAAAGTTTATATTAATCTCCACAAGTATTAATTTTCTTGGATTGGGTGTTCACAATCAGTAAAATTGCTTGATACGTGTTAGATAGATTTTGTACTTGAGAGTGATGAGTTGATAGGATTAGAACCGACCGGGTTGTTTCTATTATCGTCAGACTAACCGGAAAGTGACGACAATATATCTTAACCTAGTCCAATATTTAAATACTACAAAGTGGCAGCCACTCAGTTAGACTACAAAATTAGTTGGTATTACTGATAGTACTTACTCTATCCTTTCCTTTACATGCTAGTACTTTTAGTGTAGTTTCTAAACCCGAACCCTGAACCCACCGTTATAATTAAGATATTCTGTTACCTTTCAACATTGATGATAGTACTCACTCATATCCTAATATTGATGATGTACCATTATGGTACCATAACATAAATGGAGTTTACACAGTAAAAAAAAGATACAACATTGTCATGACTGAGAGAGGTTGAGCTGATCTCAGAAGAAAAAAAAAAATTACGGGACAATGTATGGAATTTCAAAGTTCCTTATAAGCTGAATGACTTTCTATAGAAGATTCTTTCTAGAGCACTTCCTAGCTTGGTTAACCGCGAGAAAAGGTTAATCACGGACCAAGTTTTCTGCTCGGGGTGTTGTTGGAAGAAGAAGATGAGTATCATCTGTTTATGGGATGTAGTGAAAGTATGAGTTTCTAGTCATACTCTCCAATTGGTCATAAGGTTTTTGCGCTCAGTCAGTCATATTCCAACACATGGCTCTACCAATGGCTTACTTGTGGTAAACTGGAAAATAACACAAGGCTCATGGCCTTATCTCTCTAGGAAATCTGGCTACAAAGAAAGAAAGCCATGGAAGATTTAAGTATTGAGCCCAGGATTAGTGCGGAACTAGTTGTTGCAAAGTTTCTTCTTTACAAGAAACAAGACATTATAGAAAATCACCAAACTGCCGCTTACCTACTTTGAATTGATGGGTCATTTCATAGACCAAGGGCACTGATGGGCTATGGCACCTGGTGGAATCACACAAAAGGGCACTGATTTCGTTGTTTTAACATCCCCTTAACAGGCCGAGGCAGGAGCTTGTATCAAAGCAACCACCATAGGAGAGACTCGAGGGTTGTGTTTGCTTACGGATTCGATGGAACTAGTGCGACAATCAAAGGTGTAGAGTCAGCGTCATGGGAGATCAAGAACATTGCAAAGAGTATCGTTGCTCTACTGAGGAACTCTTTCTCATTCTTTGATATTAATAAAGTTATTTGAAGTGTATTGGGTACTAAATATAATTTGGCCATTAACCTTGGTTGAGTCATCTATAATCGTTATTGTGTTTAATTTAATATAAAGTTGGTTATTTTAATTTTTTTTTTATCATATATCATTGTAATCTGTAATAAAAAAAATTTCAATATAAAAATTATTGAACTAAACAGAACTGAAAAAATATAAATATATTCATTTGAAAAATTGAATTGAATTGAACTGATCTACAAAAATGCTCTAGCAAACAGGTTCTAAATTGGGTAGTGGTGTAACTTTATTTTGGAGAACTTTTAAGTTTTTAGAGTAAGACCCTGTTTGTTTCTCCCTCCGTCCCAGCAGAATCTGCACACTTTCCTTATTAGTCCGTCCCACCAGAAGTTGCACACATTCCTTATATGGTGTATGTCTTTCAATCTCCACCACCCATTTCCAGAGCCGGCCCTGGTGCAGTGCGGGCCGTGCGTCCGCACAGGCCCAAAAGTTTTTTAAAATATTATATAGGTGTATTTTTAAAAAAATATTTTTAATTATTTAATTGAATTTGTGTGTTTCTGAAAGATTTATTTAAATTTGAGCCTTTTAGTTTTCTGAAGGGCCCAATATATACTTTTGTTTAATAAATTTTTAGGTTATTTAATGTATTTCTTAATGTAGAGGGTCCAAAATAATTTTTTTGCACGGGCCTCAAAATGCATTAGACCGGCCCTGCCCATTTCTCACATTTACTTCTTAAATCAATTCTCAACCATCCATCATACATTCCTTAATATTTGTGATGTTTTTTCTCTCTGCAACTCCAGCAGAACTTATTTCTTGTTGAACTGAACTGAACATAATTGAAAATTAATGTATTGAAAAAAAGAATCAGCATAACTGAATTAGCTTGAATTTATCAATATATATTTTCACTAAACTGAACTAAACTGAACTAAATTCAACTAATCTACAAAAAAAAAAAAAAAACTCTTGCAAACAGGCGTAATTGTCATTAAAATTCATGATTAGGAAGTTCAAAAAGAATTGAGGGGATAATCATAAGAACCGTAAAATAGCGTTATCCAAAAGAGAAGCTCCTTCTTCTTCGTCTCTACCAAAAGTGAAAACAATAGTAGATGATACCTGTTGATCCGAATCCAACCTAGAGATTGAGTAACTGTAGCAGAATGACCATTTGTTCAACCTTGATAATAAGCCCGTCGCCATGTTTACTGCAACCCCGTCATCATCATCATCATCATCATCATCATCATCATCATCATCATCAACTGTTGGGTTCACAGTCTCTAACCATTCGCCATTGCTCCTCCTCCTCCTCCTCTCAGGCGGGCTCCTTTTCCGACCCCGTTTCCAACAGGTATCCAATTTTTTCCTACAGTTTTGTAAATGTGAGATTTTCTCTCTTATTTAAAATTGTTTTGCTGTGTTCGAAAAGTTCTCTCCTTTATGCTCCGTGATGCTGAAAAGTGTGCATTGAGCAACCAAATACTATTGTTTGACTTTGTTTTTTAATGTATGTATGTATGTATGTATGTATGTAGATCTTCCAAGGCTCCTTTCAGCATGGCAATCAAGGAAAATGGTGCTCCAAAGTCATCTTATAAATGGCGCAGGGTCTTGCTAAAAGTTAGCGGGGAAGCACTTGCTGGAGATCAAGCGCAAAATATTGACCCCAAGGTTCGAATTCTAATGCTTCAATCATTTCAATGGTGTTTGTTTCGTAATTTTTGACCTTGCTTAAATTTTAAAGGTTACAATGGCCATTGCAAGGGAGGTTGCAGCTGTTACTCGGCTTGGCATTGAGGTACACATTATTTACGGTTTCCCTAGAATCTGTGTGATACACCTATAAATTGAGTTACTGACTGCATACTGTTTGAACTTGCAGCCAGTGGGAATATACTTCTCTACTCTAGCGTAGTAAACTTACATCAAAATTGCTTTAATATCATTTGTTTCACTACTTCCTTGGGTAACAAACCTTAACAGATCGATAGTTTAAAAGGTGTTTCCTAACAATCGAACATTTGAACTGTTATCTTGTCTACTGGTTCGACCAATCCAATGATTGTTGGGGTCTCTCTTTCATTATCTTTACAAGTAAATCCTTGGTTCAACATTGTCGCGCAAGCTGTATGTCAAGGCTTGGTTTTTCTCTTATATTCCAACTGATGTGGAGTAACTAATCAGGTTGCAATCGTCGTTGGTGGGGGAAATATTTTCCGTGGAGCATCTTGGGCAGGAAGTAGTGGCCTTGAACGCTCATCAGCTGATTACATTGGGTATATCATCCTATCCTTGTTTTTATTACCATTTGTACTCTTGAATTACATCATCTTTTTTCAAGCTAAAATGAAAGTACACCTATGGAAGCAATCATCTCGTGGCCATTTTTTTCTACCTTCACAAGTTTATTTATAATTGTAAATCAATATTCAACAAGAGAAACATCTAACATGTTAAATGTAGAGAGCACAATGTCAAGACAATTCCTGGACTATATATTTTCCTGTGCTACCAGTTTTCTCTGAGTTCATCTGCACATGTTTGTGTTTATATTCAGTACTAAGGTGTTCTTGAAATTGCCTCTGGAATACTCTTTATTGGGCTTTCCTTCTCAGTAAGCAGTACTATGTATTAAGCACCTGTATCCATATTATCTGTAGGCATCTTAGAGATGCTTCATCTAAATTTATGAGATTTGCACGTATTTCTTAACATGATACTTTTTAAGTACTGGTTCAGGATGCTAGCTACTGTAATGAATGCCATATTTTTACAAGCAACTATGGAGAGCATTGGAATCCCCACGCGAGTACAGACTGCATTTCGTATGTCAGAAGTTGCTGAGCCATACATACGTAGACGAGCAATCCGGCATTTGGAGAAAGGGAGAGTAGTAATTTTTGCTGCTGGAACTGGAAATCCTTTCTTCACCACTGACACTGCTGCAGCTTTAAGATGTGCCGAGAGTATGTGCCGAGTCATTTTCTTGTTTCTGCTAGGTTGTTGTTCAATTCAGTCATACTATGTAGCATATAATTATACTGGGTTGTGAATGTGGCAAACAGTTAATGCAGAGGTGGTGCTGAAAGCTACAAACGTTGACGGGGTGTTTGATGATGACCCTAGGCGGAACCCTAATGCTCGTTTGCTGGATACACTGACTTATCATGATGTAACTTCGAAAGAACTTTCAGTGATGGACTTGACTGCCATCACCCTGTGCCAAGAAAATAACATCCCTGGTATGCCAACCATTTACATTACTCTTCTCATAGCGCCTCACTAATTACTTTTCCATGTGCAGTTGTTGTGTTCAACCTCAACAAACCAGGTAACATATCAAAAGCTATATGTGGAGAAAATGTAGGCACGATTATTGGAGGCAAACGAAATCAGGCCGTGGTCAGGACTTGAATAAAACCAGTTCAGCTATGACAGATTCAGATGTCATAAAGTTTTGATTAGATTTTGTTTTTTAAAAAGATTTGAGTGGTTTTAGGCTTCAGAAATTCCAGGTCCTAGCTATGGTTTCTTAAGTTTGTAATGACATGCGCTATTAGCAATATGTATTTTATAGCAATCATGAATTTTAATCAACAAACACATCCTCCATCTTTTAGTTTGTCAAATTCCTTTTTTACAAGTATAAAACTCCGGCTACGTTTGACACACCTTTTTACCTGCTCTATATAGTTTGTTAAAAAGAGTTTATCACCAAAAAGCAGAAACAGTTCTGGAAGCCAAAAGTAAAAGCCAGTTGCAGAGCTTTCAGAATAAGTGTTTATTGATCGGGTTTGCTTATAAGCACAACTTTAGCAAACACTTTATGTACTTTTCATGCATAAACGTTCAAATAATTACTAAATTTCAATAAAAATTACATAAATTTGAATAAAATAAAATAAAATTCCATACAATTACATTTTTGTTAAATTTAATTAAATTAAACTGAAATAGTTTTTTTCATCAACTGAAATGCTAATGGCACCACAACCATAATAAGAATGCTAATGTCATATATATTTAGCAAAGCCAAAAACGGCTCTGATTACAATTTCAATTTCAATTTCAATTTTCTACTCCCCTTTCTACAGTCTAGCACACTACTCTAATCACCCAAAGAATTGCTCTCATCTTCCAATTTCCAAGCTCCACTTTTGTTTCCACGGACAAATACTGCTTTTTCTTTGACTTTTCCGGTCCAGCTCCCAAAAAATATTGTGGTTAAAAATTAAAAACACGTGGTCTGAACTGAACTAGGCTAGCTTTCAAAGAATGAGTTGAAAAGATCATAGGAAGGTGAAAAAGAAGGTGAAATCATGGGCGAGGACAGTAAAAACGAGGGGCTCGGGATGTACATGTTGTTCCCGTACAAGAATGGATCCGGTGCCGGGGAGAACAGCCCGGGTAAGGATACCGGCAGCAAGCTTGACGGTTCCGGCGAAAGTATCCCCGGAATTTGACCCCGCGTGGCTCCCTCGATGATTTCCATCAGCTCATCGGCACCACCGCTCGCTGCCCTCTGCTGCCTCTCCCTCTCTCTTTCCGACGGGCTTGTCTTCTCCACGGAAGCGAGCCTGGCGGCGGGGGAGACGTCGCCGGCGCCGGCGCGGGGAGATGGGCCGGTGAGGCGCTGGACTAAGTTCATGAAGTCATTGGCGTTGGTGTGTATGACTTTTGGAGAGACAGTGTAGATGACCACCGGCTGGGGGTGAGCGGCGGGAGGCTGAAGATGCGGCTGAGCAGGGTGGTGGAGCGGCGGCTTCTTGATCTTGTACGAGTCTTTGTTGACCTTCAGTGGGGCCGGGCGTGGACCTTGGAGCTCCTTCCTCGGAGAAGGACGGCCGCCGGTGAAGAATTCCGGTCGATCCATAGAGGTGGATGAGAAGATTTCAACTTTTGTAAAATCAATGAATTGATTGGGCGGTAGAGAGAGAGAGAGAGAGAGAGAGAGAGAGAAGGATGAAAGACAGTGGGAAAAGTCCAAATGCCAATTAATGAATAATACCTACTCCTACTTGCTTGAGTTTCTCTTCCATGGAAATGTCAGCTTAAGTTGGCTTTAGACTTTTGTTCCACTTCCACGAAACACATGAACATTTGATTATTCATCGTGACATCAACCATCCACACTCACCATATACTGATATACCCAATTTTTTCACTCTAAGATGGACGATTTTATTGGTCAAATCATATCCTAGTAACTTAAATATTTTGTTTAACTTAAACTATAACAAAGTTTCCTGAAAGTTGATCTTCATTTTTGTGTTTTAGTTTTCAAGATATTGGTTATAAACATTATGTGTTTTAATCTTCAATAATATTTAATTATTTTGTTTAAAACTAATCGGTGTTACATTCGGAATGAAGCAGAAATTTTTGAATTTCAACCCGTTATTGAGCTTATTGATAGAAGACTTAACAACCGGAAAAATGTCTAGCTATCTGCTGGAGAAAAATTGACTTTGATTCAATCTTGCCTAGATTGTAGTACTATGTGTTAATATTTGTTAACAACTATTCATATATTTGTTACTTATTTCTGCCAAATTCCCAAATAAAATAATAACCAGTGGCACTTTCAACTAATTCGAATCAAACTAGCTAATTACATGGACTACCATATCCGACTAACACCTCACTTCCTAGCCAGTTTTTATTTTTATAAAAACAGTTCTAGTCAGTTTCATTAAACATTATTCAAATTCTCCTTTCAAAAATTCAGGGCATTTGAAATTTTGTATATCTCACAAATCAAGATGATGAATAAAATTATCTCCAACTCGTACGCTCTACAAATCTGATTCAAACAGACTCGCTAGTATTTAAAGTAACTCGACTCATCCGTCATATGAAACACTCATAATCCAACAAGAGAAGCAAAACAACAAGGTGTTGCGATTTTAACAGGTAAAGTAGTGAGGCTATTTGTTTTCGTTGAATTATGGTCCTATCTTTGGTGGATTTAGATAGTACTAGAATTACAAATCAGGATCAAAGCTGAGAGTGTTTTTTATTAGGTCTGATGGCAACTTATCAAGGTTCCTAAACTATTGATCTTTTCTCATAATCACTGCATATTCTGTTTTATCTTTACGGTAATCCTGAAGTTCAATCTTCTATGATGAAAGAAGGAAATTTCACCACCTAACAAGAAAGACTAAATTGTGCATGCTTACAATAAAATGAGGAATGATTAGCTCAGTTTCTTTGGTTTACTTTTTAAACAAGAAGATGTAAGCTAGTAATATGACTCCTTAGCATGTAGGAGTGCTTAGACAAATCATCCACAACAAAGTACTTAAAGAATTATTTGTCCCAAAATAACAAACAAATGATGGTCTCTAGCAGAAGAACATGGAGTTGCAGACTTTCTGGTGCAACTTTGGCAGCGCAGGTACAGAAGCTCCCCTGATAGATGTCACCCCTCCATGCCCAGATGATGTCTCGGACGACAGCTCTTCAAACTTGATAAACTGGGCCATTTGAGCCGCAGCAAGATGCGCATAGCATATTGGAGCAACTGCACACACAAACTCACTCATAAGAACAAACTCAAGTAACATAAACTACATTTCAAATGAAAAAGCTCAAGTGATAACAAGGACATTACCCACAGAGATGGCTGTAGTGCTTCTCTGGTACCTGTAAACACATTGCAGATGACAGTTTCAGATTGCATCACTTACACAATTAGAAATCATTACTTACACATATGACAGTAAGTAGCTATTAGAAATCATCACTTACACATATGACAGGTTGTGCACCAGCTCCTGTAGATCATCAGCTGTGAATCCAAGCTCATCGTACAAGACGTGATAGTGAGTTGGCCTTGTGGTACCCTGTGCAAAAAACATCACTCATTTTGCGTTTGCTCATTGAAACATAAATACAGTAAACAGAGAATCAAGGATTAACACTCACAATCATCCCTGCATGCGCGCACATGTAGAAGTCGTTGTTTCTGGGATGACATACACCATTGTCAATAACTGTCCCTGTTCAACATAACAGTAAGGGTTAGGGCTACGTTTATTATACTGAAAGCTGCAAAATAAAACATACCAGGTGGGACGTTATCTGGGGAGTTATCCGCCAGGAAGAACTTGGTGTGGTGGTTCTTCTGAGCAACGATAAACATAAATTTTGGATTCCACTTTTCATCCAATAGCTTGCAAGCCTGTTAGTCAATGCGAACCAAATCAGTGCAGTTCATTATCTAGCTGGTTCCATAATAAGTATTCATATAATTACCTCCATGATCTGATCCAGCTCAGTGTTCAAAACTTGATTGAACTGAGACTCGCTCACTCCATCCCTGCCACACAATTGTAGGAAACATTAATTAGTGTTACCATTTGAAATATTCCAACACACAGTTACACATACAGCTACTATTTGTGTTGCCACCACAAACAAGAAAGCATACTGAGTGTGTGTGATTAATTTCCAGACTATCTGAACAGTCACTACCAGCAAGAAAGCATACAAAGTGTGTAAAATTAACCTTCCAGTCTAAACTGTAAACAGAATACTAGGTGAAGTAGTAATGCAATCAAAGCTAGAGTACTCTCAAATTACAATCATCCAGTACAAATGAAAGTGCAGAAAATTCATATTTGGAGTGAAAAAAAATCATTAAAAAAGGGATTATGTTGCATATAATTAAACCACTTGTTTCTTGACTTCTGAGAGACTTGGTGCAATTTATCAAAATTTTAACCAAGAGGCAATAGCAGAGTTAACATTCATAGGAATTAGGATAGTTATGAAATTACCTAAAAATAATGATCTGATCAGGTTTCCTTTGACCAGAGCTTGAATAGAAGTCAAGCAGCAGTTCTCTGAAAATGTTGAAAACAATTTGTAAGCTACACATCAAGCAAGATAACAACTTGTATAGGTTAAGCAGTAACATAAACAAAATACCTGAATATGCCTTCATCATCAGTGCCTGATTCCCTTTTGCACAGATTATCTATCAGTTCAACCTTTGGTGATTGAGTGCGCACCACTGCTCGATAGCGAGAAATCTGAGGCCACTGTCTGGAGCTTACAACCTAGTCATTCCAATGGGCAGATATATCATCACAGACAGAACAAAACATTACAAGTATCAAAATATGTTACAGAATTAAATTTTATTACCGCAGCAATTGAGGGGACATCAGAACGACCAGGAGATCCATGTGAAACATCCATTCCAACTATGAGTGTTGGGACTTTTGAAACAATTGGAATGGAGGGCATGTGCTCAACCGTCAATAGGGAATTTATGCCACCCATCTACATAATTGCACAACATAATAGATAAGCTAATGATACAAAATTTCATGTATGGACAATGACAGCAATGAAAATGACTGCTCACCTTTGCATTGATTTTCAGCAACACATTGGTGATGTACTGGTCATTGATACGGGTAGGAGCTATGCATTGTGTAACTATTCCAACGTCCGAAAGATTCTTCTTCTTCCAAGGACCTCCAAACAGAAACACATTGAACTCATTCATTTAGTAAAAAATACAAATGGAATTTATCCCTATAGAATAGTTGAATTTATCCCTGTGGAATACAGAACCCAAAAAGCAGAAAGTTGAATTCACAGAAGTATCATACCATAGATATCAGAGTTCTTGCGCTCAGGGAGAATGCAAAGAAGAAGCTGAGGTGGTCCTGGAAGCCTTCTCATTATCTCTTCAAACATTTTTTCCACTCTTACAGGAGCAAGAGAGCGCCTGAACTGAGGATTCTCATCGAACGTGTCAAATGGATCGCTCACATGCTGTCAAACAATAAGTAGCAACCATTATTTATATTCATAAGCCTCAAGCAATTTTTACTCAAACACATAAAAGCTCTCTTTGAAGAAAGAGACTTACAATCCCCTTCATCCTTCCACAGTTTATAAGCTCCCTTTTCAGCTGCTCGACATTACAGCGAGCAGAAAAGTTTACAATAGCCCATCGCTCAAGTGCCACAGGCTCAATCAATTTCTGGTCAGATGAAAAAACATGGCCAGTTAGAGACAGTGATGAACTTAAGTGCTTAGCTAAAGGTTTTGAAAAATATGCTTCTAATTACCTTCCTGTTGAAGTTCCACTTTCCATTACGAGGAAACAAGTCTTCTCCATTGCCTACTTTCAACTGCAATACACAACACACACAAGATTAGTAGTTTTGGGAAAAAAAACGACTCAGTTACAATGGAAAAGGGTAGTTTTATTACCTTGGGAGCTGGCAGCACTCGTCCTTCTACTGGAGTGAATTGGTTGCTAATGGAAATCCCAGAAGATGCCAAAAGACGATCAGCATTATAGTTACTGACGCTGAGAGCCTGTAAAATTAGAAACATTTAGCCCTTGACAATTTGATCAGAATTCAAGGATGTATAAGTGGTTAGTATGAATAATGAGTTACATTGGTCAAGGTTTTCATCCTCTCAAGAGGCTTCTGGCGGGATTTCTCCACGAGTGAAGCTCGCTGTAGATTGGTCAGAGACTTTGTGTAGCGCTGCAGAGACACCAAATCACAGAGCTCAATGGGAAAATAAGTAGGCCGTTTAGGCTTTCCAACATTGATGCATGGAAAATCTCCTGAATACTGCAACGGAATCCCTCGGTGGTTGACAAAGTAGTCGTACACAGTGAGCTCAAGAGGCTGGGCGTCTGGATCGTCGCCTCTCTTATTGAGCGCGAATGTTTGATCCCTGCATATCCTGTCGCTCAGGCCAACGATCTTGCGGTCCTGGCTGGAAGGTCTAGTTGTGATCCTCAGATTCTTCAGCGTCTTCTTGGCCTGTTGATGATGAATGAATGAACATTAGTAACTAATTTCACAACTCACAACTACAGGATATAATCTCTCAGCGTCTTGGGTATAATCTCTCACCTTAACCCAGTCGATCTGGTATGGATCCTTCACATTCTGATTCGCAATGAGGAAGTCGATCACCGGTCCAGGTTGAACGATCATTGTTGTTGATACATCTACAGACAAATATCAAGCGATTAGAAACAGTGACTTAATTGATGGGAAATGATGGAGAATATGTACAAACTTACCTATATTCAGCGACAGCCCGCCTTGCGTGGCTCTGAAGCTGGAGTGAAAACCCCTGCAACCAACCACGCCACCTCCCAAGGGAGTGAAGTTTGTCGGCTGGTTGTGGAAGAAGGATTGCCGAACCAAAAGGCAGCCCCTGATGAATCAAATAGTTGTCAGTTATTAATTCAATTGTACAGAAATGCAGAAACAGGTGATTAATTCAATTGCACAGAAATGCAGAAACAGAAACAGGTGATTAATTGAAATGGAGATGGGGATGATTACTGTTTGGCAGCATGCTGGCGCAAAACGATGTCAAGAACCCGAATGGCCTCCTGGAAGTTGTCAGACTCTTTGCCAGTGAGTGCAGCAGCAATAGCACGCAAGGGGATCCTTGTAGCATAACTGATGCAGACTTTGTAAGTGGAGGATCGACCCTGCCTCCGAGACCTCTTCTTGTCACCTTCGCCCCCGCCTTGAGGGCTGCTGCCTCCAGCGGTAGTGATTCTGCCACACCACACCACAGCACACACATGATTAATCATTTCAAATAACTAGCATACACAATGATCAATCACTCAAATAACCAGCATACACATTATTAATCAATCAGAGTGGTGAATGATACCTGCTGAAGGAGTCATCTCCCAGGACAACGTCAAAATCTAGCTTATTTTGTGGTAAGGGCCCGATCGTAAAGAGACTCTTCTCACCGTCATATGCAAAATCCTTGCCGGACAGCTCAGACTCATAAGTCTCCTGGACCTTATCCAGGATCTTCCTTCCTACGCCTTTCGCTTCCACCGGATTACCATCTTCGTATGTTAAGGCCACCTATAACACACTCTAATCAATATATATACGAGACTGCTATGATAGATGATCAAAAACAGGAGATCAGTTTAAGCAACTCTAATTAATACGAAGACTACTGCTATGATAGATCATCAAAAACAGGACATCAATTAAAGCAACTCTAATTGATACGTAGACGAATGCTATACGATAATTAATTAGGATCATCAACAACAAGAGAGATCAATTAAAGCTACTCACGCTGTACTGGTAGAAGTACCCATCCAGCACCGCGTTGGAGATCTTGACACCGAAGTGGTTCGTGTACAAGCGCAGCTTCTGGCCTCTCGTACCGAACCCGCGCCTAGCCATCGGTAGGCGTTTGATCTCCATCGGAGCCGCCAGCTTGGTAGGAACGACACCCTTAGGCACCGGTGGTGGTGGCGGAGGCAGCGCCGCCGCCGCGCCGGTTTCCACTTTCGGATCCATATATCTACCGTATATGCAAGTACACAGCAAAATAAATCAACACAGCAAAATAACTAAGCTGCGATGTCACAATCAGATGCAATAATCGATGTACTCGAAAAGCTACAGCAGCATAAAAGCAAGTAGAACAGAAAGCATGCCATTAACGGAAAACGAAGCGCATGAGGCATCTAATCTAACAATTCAAAACAAACAAATTAAACAAGCACCACATGCCTCGCAATCGCATCTAATTAACAATTCCAAACAATTAAGCACGGGGCGTACCTTCCAAGCAAAACGAGAGAATTAATCGTCCACTGGCCTGATACACCTTAAACACAGCAAAACGAACCGCGTCAGTACAATTAACAGCAGAAACCTACAGATCTGGAAGCGGAATTCAGAGAATCAGAGAATTCCAAAACAAATAAGCACCGGCGGCGTACGGCGTACCTTTCAAGCAAAACGAGAGAATTACTCGTCCACTGACCTGATACACAGCAAAACGAAAACAAAAAATCGCTTCAGTACGATTAACAACAAAAACCTATAGATCTAGAAGCGGAAATCAGAGAATTCTTCTATTTTAACAGTGAGAGAGGCGGCGGCGCACAGGCGGTGGCCGGCGGCGTCGGGGTTATAGGGAGAAAAGATGGAGGAATGGAGGGAGAGAGAAAGACCTGTGCAGTAGCAGAGATGGGAGGAAGAAAGGGGGTGGAGGGGCGGTGTTACTAGTGGTGTGGAGCTCCGTTTTCATGTATTTGGTGTGGGTGTGTGTATATATAGCAGGGGGTGCGTACATGTAGGATTTGTCTTTTTGTGCAGCTGGAGTGTGGGCCCCACCAAATCTCCCATCCTCCCTATAACCTCATTCCTTTATTTATTTAATTGTTTGGATATTCACAATTTACACACACGCTCCACTTTCTTAATTCCGAATGCTTTCTTTCATGTATCATGTGCACTTAATGACCTATCTTATCTATCCAATTTTACACCTTCTTCATTCATTTCCATGGTCAAACTACTTCCTCCTCAATTTGTTTTTGGATTTTGAATTTAATTAATTATTATACATGATTTCATACTTATTGCTATTATTATAAGCCATGACTTTTCAAAAATCAAGCCAAAATATATATTACAAAGGCGTTGTTGAATCATATATTTCTATAAAACGGTTCTACATGGAATTAAATAAAAGGGTAAATTAGATATCATGAATACATAAAATATGAGATTGATAAATCAAAATTTTAATCAATACTTATGAGATTGAAGTTTTTTTACCAGGATGAGGGGGTTGGTTGGTATAGAATTATATAAAAATAATATATTATAAAGGTGTTGAATCATATATTTTAAAATAGATTTTTCTATAAAACGGTTCTATAAAGGTAAATCAGATATTCTGAATATATAAAATATGAGATTGAGGAATCAACAATACTTAATATTAAATATGACCATTTTATTTATCACATTTATCCACCATGTCTTAATATATAAATTAATTTTTTGTACCTATCATATAAATTTAATAAATTACCCTTTTTATAAGTAGTGTTGCTTTGACATTTCTCTTGATACTTTTTTCTATTATTAACAATATGCTTTTAAAAACCCACAGTGTATGCTTTTAAAAAGGTTTGGAAATGTCACATCCCTCCTAAACTCTATGTATTCATGTGGAAACTTATGAATGCCTTCATGCCATTTGATGATAAACTGCAGTCTTTTGGATTTCAAATTGTTTCTAAATGCTTTAACTGCATGAACCTTGATTCTCTTGAGCATTATTTCAATTGCTGCCCTTTTAGTCTTAATATATGGTTGGAGATGCACATGTTGATGATGATCAGCAATAGAACTTTTCCACATATATGGGATAGAATCTCATTCTATCTTAATTTTAAGGAGAAGTCTAAGATACAAAATAATATGGTCAGGACTATTGCTATCATCACTCTCTGGTTTTTATGGAAAAGAAAAAATAAATTAGTATATGAAAGTATACTAATTAGTAAAGAACATCTCATCCATCAGATTAAAGAATTGGTGTCTCAGATTTTCTTAGCTTATCCTTTAACTTCAGAGGATTTGGAGGACAAGCACTGGCTAGAAAATAGCCTTGCTCCTTTCTTCAAACCAGTTAAAAGGAAGATTATTAGTCTTGTTAACTGGGAGAGACCACTTTTTGGGCTTAAAATTAACATTGATGCTGCTTTTAGATGCCCCAATTCTGTAGGTCTAGGTGCTATAATTAGAGATTCTGGTGGTGATTTTATACAAGCCCACAGTAAATTTTCTATTGCTGAATCCCCTCTCCAAGCTGAGCTCCAAGCTCTTGAATTTGGCTTTTAGTTGGCACATATAGATTCTCTACAGATGTTTGTTTTGAAACTGACTGTAAACTTGCTATTTTGGGTATCTATGAGCCTAATAAGATAGCATGGCACTGCTTTTCCCTAGCATCTAAATTAAAGGAAATTTCTGTAGGGTGTAACATCGTTTGGACATGTAGACAGAGTAATTCAGCTGCAGATGCAATTGCTAGAATGGAAATCAATCTGAATGTTTCTAAGGAACTTTTCTGGACTGATTTGCCTCAAAAGCTAAAAGGTATTATTCTTATGGATAAGAAATACATTCATGCCTTTCGATTCTTGTAGAACTTTTTACTGGCTTCTCTTTTGCCTCTGACAGGTACATCCAAGTGAAGCTGGATCATATATTTCTTGGAGTCTGCTTCATATGGAGCATTATGACTTTCTGAAACTTTTGCTAGAGCTGTCCCTAGCAATCCTTGGAACTCCAAAGATGCATCTTCATATGGTCCTAAACTAGAGAGCTTGTGGATATGCTTAGGTCAGACTTGACCTGGGATCCCTCTGATATTCAAGTATTAGTCTATGGATTGATCATTGTCTTCAGATTCTTGCTACTGAGCAGCACCCAACCTTCTATGGATGGAGCCCTTGCTCTATCTCAATATCTCTGGTGCTTTTAGCTACTTCTTTTTGTTTATTTTGTTGATGATAGTGAACTGGCTTTTGACGGTTTCATTTGGGGCTGAAGATACACCAAGGGTGGAGGTGTATCAGGGTGAATGGAACTGCCAAAGGATCTTCCTATTCATTAGTTTTATGTTTCAAAGGGATTTTCTATTCAAAAAAAAAAAAACCCTACTAGTCAAAATAAAGTAATACAGTAACACACAAATCTATAATAAGGATCCCAGAAGAAAGTAGTTTCAAGAGGCATATAGCTTTGCAGGCAGTTCTTTCTCCAGAAAAACCTAAAAAGCCAACAGGAAGGAGGAAAAGAGAACCATATGAAGCCGCCTCACTATAGAAGGTCTAAGACACATGAAGTCGCAGAAACCCTATTGTAACAACCACATCCATCTCATTTAACATTTTCGTGCACGATCTCGTCAGTTTAACATTGAAGAAAATTGCTGTCATCTCAAACAAGCTATAGATTACCTTAGATTCCTAAAAAAAATAAAAAATTATTAACAATATGAAAAGTTTTTTTAAAAAAATATAACATCACATTTATTAAATAATAAATGTAATTTTCGTTTACCTTTTATTTCATGTGAAGGTCTCTTAATACTCTATGCGATGGTGTTTGTAAGTTTAGACTAGTAGATGCGGTTGGCTAAGATTTGTTCTAGCTAATGAATGTTAACGATGATATACTTGTTAGATTATTCATATATTCTTACGAGTATTGGACTTTATGACCTTTTGATATATTCCTTTGGGCAAAATGCTTAGATAACCCCCAGTTATGGGTTAAGTGCGATTGTGACCCTCAGTTCTTGGCTGGGTGTGATTATAACCCCCAGTTATGGGTTAAGTGCGATTGTGACCCTCATTCGATCAAATTTATGTAAAATATAACTCTAAACATGCTGATATGACCAATTCAGGTATACACATATGTGAGTAAACATAATTTCTCTTTGAATTTGAAATGAATTTCATAAATCATCTAAATATATTGTTTAGAAACACATCAAAAATACAATGTAGGGTTATAATTGCACTTATCAAAAACTCAGGGTTATATTTGCACTTATCACATAACTGAGGGTTATATTAGCACTTTTTTCTATTCCTTTTGATATATTCCTTTGCGTACTCCTCACATCTGATACAAAGAAGATTTAGACTTGTTGAACACATATAAACTTTTCTATAATCATTCAAATCGCCTCCACATATATAACTATTGTGTTATGGAGTACCAATAAAACAAACTTAGTTGAAACGATCAATTTCATATGAGTTGTTTGACCGACTAATAGTTTTTAAAAATGTTTGGTGAACAGGTGTTTGAATTAGCTGTTTGGACAAAAAAAAATCTAATTTTTAAAACGCTACAAAAATAAGTATTTTCAATTAGCGATTTAGCGATTGTTGCTATCAAAATTGATATGAGTAAGGCATATGATAGAATATCTTGGAATTATATGGAATTGACTCTGGGAGCTATGAGTTTTCCTCAAAGCGGGGTAAAAATTGTTATGTGGTGCATCAGGTCAGTTTCATATCAAGTAGTGACACCCAAAACATTCTCTTTTTGGCAAATACATATATTTATATGTATTATTAAGGAATTATAATCTTGATACTTTATAATTCTCGTTTAATTATATTTGTCAGACATCACAATTTATAAAATAAATATAAATATAAGTTCTTATACGTCAAACAAACATCAATCATCTATCACCTAAGTACACTAAACACATTTATACAATAAGCTGGTCAAATCAGTTAATCCCCAAACACTCCTATTTGCAAAAAAAAAAAATCTCCAAAATTTGAACCTGTAAAGAAAAAATAAAAATAAAAAAAGGCTCCACCCATTTAACATTACTATTTTTTTTTTGTGAAGAAAATCATTCAAGGTTCTGGGAAACGCCCAGAAGCGGTTACAATGAGTAGAATTGACATCCAATTCGACTAGTCTATTACAGAATAACCGAACTATATGACAACCAGACTAATTATGTCTGTACTATTACAGTTTAAGAGATCCAATAAAAAATGTAATACCGCCCTCAGGGATATTATCTTGAAACTGTGAAAATCACATCCGCTTGGCAGAGAAGAGCGCCTACCGCATCAATTACTGCGCCAATCAGGGATCTGCTACAACCGCAACACCACTTGATCCAAAACATGATCTAAGTTCTTCAAACTGCAAGCACCTTGAAACCCCCAAATCACGAAGCGGAAGCACAACCCGTACAATCGGATCGAGAACAATAAAACAAATAAAAAACACGACCTTTAAAACCAGATCGAGAAAAAAACTTCGATATAAATCGAGATCTAATCGAAGAACTCTTATTTTGTGGATTAGGCACACTTATTTCACCGTAAATCAAAAAGAGAAGAACCATTGCTTCCCCATCTCCCCATTATGGGAAGATGGGGAAGAAAATCAAAGAGAAAAAGAAGAAATGCGGCGGCCACGGAGAGCCCCATTTAACATTACTATTAGGGTCAAATGTTGTCAGAATCTCGATCCTGGATCGTGGGATCTTACGATCCTACGATCCCACACCCCCTTTCGATCCAGGATCGCTTGCAGGATCTATTTTGCACATGGGGTCGGTAAAGTCGGGTGGGATCGTACGATTCCATACGATCCCGTACGATCCCATACGATCTTGCTCATTAGGAATTTGCCTTATCTTTTTTTGGTCCGGCCGGGTCGGTGACCCATTAGGAATTATGATCCGTTAGTCCATGTCCATTATGCGGTATGTGTGTATGTATCCAAATTAATTATTAAAGTGAAGCATTACACCCATACCTTATCAATCCATTTTGATTTCTTAGTGTGACCGTGTGAGTTTCATCTTCGCAATTACAACTGTTTTATGATATCATTTCATTCCACCGTAGTGGCATACCTGCAGATTCGCTCCCACAGTCCCGTTGATGGGTAAATGACGAGGAGTGTTCAATTATGCATCTCTTTCCCCCCAGTTGAGACTTTAGACGATTATGTTATAATTAAGTTTGTGATTTGCTGTACACGGTGTTGGTGTTTGATTTAGTGTTAATTGTTTTGACTTATGTTTGTGGTGTTTGGTCACTAGTGTTGATTCCTTTATTTGGAAGGAATTCCATTTTTTAATGATGACAATTTGTAGTAAGCTTTATTTTGGTTTGCTCACTATAACATTCAGCAATTTGCAATTATAATTTTATGTATGAATTTATGACTACTTAATGTACTTTTGTGTTACTAATTAGTTTGAAATTTGTACTTCAGTAACATATTTGTTTTCATTATCGATCAATTGAATGTTGAAATATGTGCTCATGCTTACATTATTTATGCCAAATAATGTAATAGATCTCAATTACTTTTACTTTTGTTTACATATTAATATTATATTTATCAAATTAATAAAACTAATACAGAATTACAGATTCAACGACTGTATAATACAAAATATGACATTCTGTAATATGTATGATGAATTCAATGTTTATTTCACTACATTTATAGTATATAAACCTCTAGAACGTGATTCCGATAAGATTTGCTCAATTTTGGTGGAATCTTGCGATCCTACGATTCCGATCCTACGATCCCGATCCTGCTACAAAAATGATCCTGCGTAGGATCTCGATCCTGCGAACCTTGGGGTCAATAGGCTGGTTTTTAACCGGAGGAAGAAGAAATTTGGCAATTGAGACTATTTTTTGGATTGAGGTGTGGCGCCATGGTCCTAAAAAATTCCCGCTCTTTTCCCTATTGAAAAATTAAATTGAGAAAATAAATTGTTTTTGGAACCCTAAGGTTGTGGTGGGGTGTGAATATGACTACTTGGCAGCTATTGTCGGATGCCGGCGAGGCTTTCCGGTGGGAAAAATGCGACGAAGCAGTAGTCGCTCCAAAAGGTCCGCAGCGTCAATGCATTCCTTCAATGGCGGATGTCTTGGTTCAAGGTAAGGTTTGGATTTATAAATGTTCTTCGATTGAAGTTAAAAGCAATTTCTGAATTGAATTTAGGCGTAATTGTGGTGTTCTTCGATTGAAGTTAAAAGCAATCTCCCAAGATCTGTGAGGGTGAATCATGGGTCAAGTGTGAATGAAATCGAAGGTACGGAATTTTGAATTTGATGGATACAGTGTGAATGAAATCGCCATATTTTGGTTTGAGATTTTGTTATTCATAGGGGTTGGAACTCCCATGTTCAGAACGGGATCGGGTAAGCCTGTTGGGTTGAAGCAATCTTCGATAGCGAGAGCTTCTGCGATTCTTGGCAGTGATGGAGGTATCATTTCCTTGCATTAGCTGCTTCTGTAGCCTTGAGATTATACTTTTCTGTTGGTGAAATGTGAATAGAATTCGTTGTTGAATAACCAAGCAGGCATATACTTTTCTGTTGAACAACCAAGCAGGTATATACGAGGAGAAAGCACCATATTCGTTGTTGAATCAGCAAGCAGGCACATATGAGGGTTCGTTGTTGAACAAGCACGCAGGTATGTACGAGGGTTCGTTGTTGAACCATCAAGCAGGCATATATGAGGGCTCGTTGTTGAACCATCAAGCAGGCATATATGAGGGCTCGTTGTTGAACCATGAAGCAGGCATATATGAGGGCTCGTTGTTGAACCATCAAGCAGGCATATATGAGGATTCGTTGTTGAACAAGCACGCAGGCATATACGAGGGTTCGTTGTTGAACAAGCAAGCAGGCATGTATGAGGGTTCGCTGTTCCAAACCGCCTCTGGTAAGACTGTGTGCTTGTCTTCTGAGGGTCTTCAAAGAGCCAAGTCTCTGCTGGGTTCAGATGAAGACAGGTCCACTAAAGAAGCATCACCTCCAATAAAGTTTGAAACTGCGGGTGGGAGGTCAATATCTGTTTCAACTGACGCGTTGCAGCGTGCAAGGACCCTACTTGAGGTGCAAGATTCTGATATTCAAGCTGATCAAGTGTTTTCACTTTTCAAACATTCTAATTCTGGCAAAGAAAACACTCCACTGAGCAACCCCCCAAGTTTGTCTAAGAATTTTACTTCCCCATTGAAGTCATCATCCCAGCAAAAATTTCCAGCTAGACGTCATAACATAGGCAAAGGCCATAATCTGATCAACAAGTTCGATGCAGAGGCAACTAACATGAAGACTCATGTTCCTCTTGACCCCAGAAGCAATTCATCAGAAAAGCCACCCAGAGTGCCCCTTGCAGATATCTCGAATGGAGCTTCTGTGGGTATGCCGTGGAGTTCTGGTGAAAAAAGAAGGTTAGGAAGAAGTACTGTATCCCCCTTCAAGAGACCTCGGATTTCTAAATTTGTTACCCCTCTTGCCAAAACTTGTTCAGTTCCGACAACAAAACACACTGTTGACAAGGGACGAGTTTCAACCCGATACCCATTTCAAAAGGCTCGGTTGAGCATTGAGGAATATATGGGGCCACCACCGTTATCTATAAGCAAGGTGCAACATGATATTTATCTTCTTTTATTTTCTCCGTTTTTTCAATTTCTTTACCTTGAGCTAATGCTATCAAACCAATGCTCCTTGCATTGCAGGCAGAGAACTTGCCAGACCAGGTCAAGAAGATGAATCCAGATGTAGCTGAAAAGTATACATTTAGTGATATCTTTGGTTCAGGTTCCATTGGAGCAGAAAGATTTCACCAAATGCTGATTCAGTCTGGAGCTTCTCAACAATATGTTTCAAAAGAGTAATTACTTCCCTTTCCTTCCAAACTAATTGAATAAGCTTTGCAAATATAAAATGTAGGTTACCAGTCACATGCTTTAAATGATTTCAAATGTTTTATTTTCCTGTTAGTAAAGTTACTTGTTCCTGTAGTTTATGTTGTATTTTGGTCATGGTTGCGTTGCTTTATTATCAACCTCACCCAATTTCTGCAGGTGGGTCACAAACCACTACAAGTGGATTGTTTGGAAACTGGCATCTTATGAGAGATCTTACCCAGCTAAATTCTGTGGAAAGCTGTTGTCAGTTTCCAATGTACTAGAAGAACTAAAGTACAGGTAAGTAAATTAGTATTATCTAGGTAATCTGTTAATTTCCCGATGTTTATGTTGAAGCATTTCTCTCATTTCTGGCCAGGTATGAGAAGGAGGTGAATCATGGTCATCGATCTTCAGTTAAGAGGATTTTAGAAGGAGATTCCCCACCTTCTACAAGGATAGTCTTATGCGTTTCATCTATTTTAACAAAATCTGAGTTAAATGCTGGTTCACAACCCGTTGTTTCAAAAGAGTCTGAGAGTGCTGCGGTGGTGAAAATAGAATTAACTGATGGATGGTTAGGAAAATTAAGTTTTTTTTTAAAAAATTTCTTTTCATTTATATCTTTGCAATTTCTATATGTGCAATGTTTACCTGTTTGACAGGTATTCTATCAATGCTCTCTTGGATGCTCTTCTGTCAAGAATGTTGGCTGCTGGGAAGCTGTTCGTGGGGCAAAAACTAACTGTACTTCTCTTCATAAGTTATCTTTCTGCTGAGTTATTTTATTCTAGGATTTCCTATTTATTAGATTTTTCTTTTATATTAAGATTTCTGGAGCTGGATTATGTGGGTGGGCTGGACCAATTTCACCCCTTGAGGTATTACCCGCTCAAAACTCTCCCGAGCTAAGCGCTTAACTCTTTTGTTTAAAGATGACTGATTGTTTCTGCCCTCAGGCATCAAATACGGCCAGTTTACTGCTGCACATGAACGGTACCTACAGAGCTCATTGGGCTGATCGGTTAGGATTCTGTAAGGATTAGTAATATTGAGATGTTTAATAAAGTGTTCTTCAAGGTTGAAATTATGACACGACTACAGTTTGGTGTGCTGATTTTTTCTGTGATGCTCATGTTTGTGTTCTTAGGTAAGACTACTGGTTTACCATTAGCATTTAGGTCCATCAAATATGATGGAGGAGTGGTTCCAAGCACATTGATTGGAATTTTGAGAATTTATCCTCTTCTGTACAGAGAAAGGTATAATATACAGATATTTTGGTGGTTCCAATTTGACACTAATTTAATGCTTTGAGTATGAAAGTGATATGTTGCACTCAGGCTAAACGATGGCAGTGGCATTGTGAGATCTGAGAGGATGCAAGCTAAATTGTCCCAGTTACGTGACCAGAGGTTAGCACAATTTTACCTTATTAGGCAAATTGTTGTTTTTAAATTTGCTATTTTGTGTTAAAAGTGTCACTGAAATTAATGCATTCATGGATCTGCTGCTGGAGTACTTTAAGTTCTCCATCTTTTCCTATTAATGTTTTTTACGTACAATGAATTGCACTGAGGTTGTGTCCCTGGATCATGCACACTAGATCGATTGATGTGTTTATAATTAGGATTGTTGTGTGTATTTAGGCGCTCAGTTGTGGTTGAGGGGGTCATGTCTGAATTCCAAAGGGAAAATGGAGGTATCGACACAGTGGACAATTGCTGTGAAGGGGCCAAACTCTTGATGATGCTCGAGAATGCTGCTGAGCCGGAACTGTTAATGGCTGAGATGACCTCTGAACAGCTGACATCATTGAGTTCTTATCAAGCAAAGTTAGAGGTCAACTTAACAACTGATTGCATTTTCTTTATGTAAAGAGTAATTATTTTTTTTGGTTTTTTACTCCTGATCCACTGATTTGTTCTTTTGTTCTCCAAATTTTAGGCTACCAGGCAGAACAAGATGAAAACATGTGTTGAAAGCGCTTTGGAAGCTGCTGGCTTAAGTGATGGAGACTTTACCCCGTTCATTAGAGTTAGAGTTATTGGGTTGACTAGTAAAAGTTTTCCCAACAAAAGCAACCAACAAATGGGTTTAATCACAATGTGGAACCCTACAGAGAAACAGGTTTTCCCCCCTCCAATTCTTATGAGCTTTTGCCATATGTCTATTATTGTTGAGGAGAGTATGTGAAACAAGCATTTGCCATTGTTACAGCGATTGGAGTTAGTTGAGGGGAGAGTATATGCTGTTTCATGGCTTATGCCTTCAACCTCTGATTCAAGTACTCTTCATTTGCAAACAAAGGGATCAAATACAAAATGGCTGCCTTTGTCTCCATCAGCAACGGAATCTTTTCTGTAAGCTCCTTTAGTCTTTAAAATTTTATTCTTCACCAGATAGCTGCAGCTAACAGGAATTCTGTGCAGGCCGTTCTTCAGTCCTCGCAGGTCAGTCTTGTTGCGTAATATGGGGGAAGTTTCATTTTCCAGGTAAACTCTGCACAAAATGTCACAGTTACTTTTATTTGACCAACACCTTTGTAAAAGCTTGTCATGGTTTTATGGCACAGTGAATTTGACATGGCTGCATATGTTGTTTATGTGGGAGATGTATATAACGCAGCTCAGCGTAAGAAGCAGTGGATTTTTGTGGCAGACGGTTCGGCTGATGATGAGTCCCTTGTGGGGATTAACTTCTGCATACCGTCAAGTGAAAGTGATCCGTTTGAGCCAGTAAACTCAAAGCTGGCGGGATGTACGGTTGGTTTCTGCAATCTGATAAAGAGAGAAAAAGATGAAGTCAACAATGTCTGGATTGCGGAAGCAACAGAAAGTTCAAGCTATTCGTTGACGTATGATCAAGCATACTTCTCGCATCTTAAAGGTGCTGCTGCTTCAGCCCAGAAGTGGGCAAACACCTCCAGTGTGGTATGAATTTAACGTCTTTTGTGTAACTTTTGTGCATTGGAAATCCAGAAGATTCATGTTTGATGTTTGTTGTTTGTACAGAAAATTCAGAATCTAGGAAGAAGAGTGTCGTCTATCATCAGCAACTCCATCAAGAAGCTGTGAGACTGCTGCAAATCTATATATATTGATACAGCTTTTGGATCTGTATTTATCACAAACACATTGCTTCTAGTGTATAAGTTAGTAGAAAAGGCTCAAAGTAATTTATTATTACAATTTGTTTATTTGGTTAAGTTTACTTCCTATTCGATGCATGCCTTGTAGATTTGCAACAAAAATAATCAAGGATGGCTCGCAGTCTCTTGTGTTCATCGTAAGAGAAGGAGAAACGCTTGACAACATCAGTGACAATCCTCATGTTCATGATCCCGATGAGGGGCTCATGTTCATGATCCCGATGAGGGGCTCATGCTCCAGATAATTCCCAGTTATCAGCTACTAGGAATCTTATCATCCTTTTCCTAGAGCAAAACTATAATGAGAATTCTTTGGTTTTAATTTCTCCTTATCTTCCAGCAAAGGTAATTTTTAATTTTTCTTTATCTTCCAGCAAGGGTAATTTGATAATTCTACACTCCATGTGGGTTAAATGAAACTTAATATAAAATAATAAAGCATAAGCACATACCCATAGGGTATGAAATTCTTAGCTTATTGAACAGTCACATCATTTATACATGTAAAGTTGTGTCTTTTCAGTAACATAAATCAAAACACACATTGATTACCAATACATCTATAAATTGACACATCTAGAACATCCTCTCTACCTAGAAGTATAACTTTCATTCTATTTTTTTCAGTATTTTCTGTTCCTACCTTGATTTAGGCTACATGTTAATCATTTAGTTTATTGATGCCCACTCTGGCATTTACTTAGTGATTATCATGTACATGAGTATGCTGAATTTTTTTTGATGAAGTATCAATACAAAATGTTAGGGGGGTTCGGGGAAGAATTTGGTTTGCTGCTCTTATTTCTTCACTGATCAAGTTTGCATTTTGCATTCCAGGAGCTTTTTAAAAATTATAAAAGTGAATTTCAATGATCTTGTGTTCGGCTTCTACTTTTCTTTGGTTTTAGCTTCTACTTTTATCAAAATATTATTTGGTTTCAATTGACACACTCATATCACTTGTATTCATCATAACATACATTCATCATATCACTTGTATTCTTACATTCATATCACTACAACTCTCCAAGACTCACCTTACACAGGTCCAAGACTCTCAAAGAATCCGCCATCTGCTACGATTTGATTTACAAAACGGGATTTAGGGTTTCACACTCTGCATCTAGCTACCTCCGAAAAAGACTATATTGCCCCCTGCCTTTCCTCTTATCAACTGGACTCACATCATCACACTCAACTCTCTTTTTCGCCGGAGATTGACGCCTCGCTCGCCAGACTCGTTACTTGTTTTTTCGTCTTCTTTCTTCAGGTTAGTCTAATTTCTATTCATTGTTACTCAGATTCAGTTGTATGTCAAAACAGTGCATAAACCTACCTGGCATCTTTTGTTGAAAAGGTATTAAACTGGTCTAAATGCAGTTGTATGGAAATTCATAGTTTATGGTTTAGAGTTTGATTTACGAGAAATAGCACAAAGTACAAGACTTATTCCAATTCTAGTATATATGAGAATTTGTCATGGTTTTGAAAGCTCGCCTCTGACATTATTCTCATGTGGGAAGAAAACAAATAATGCCCATTTATGAATTTTCCTATGTTTTATGCAGATTAGATTCAGAGATGCTGTCCAACTGTTGCAGTGACAAACTCCATGTATATGGATGGATTCAGCCTTGGTTACTCCAAAAAGATGATGTGGGCTTGTACTTGAACCATCAAGTGGCTCACGTGTGATAGGCCGCTCACTTCATATCTTGCCTTATTCTCCCACCTGCATTGATCTACATAGGATTAGCTATACTATGCTTCTAAAGCTCAATATATACATGTGGAAAATAAGGTATGTTTGATTTTGTGTTTTATTTATCCAATAAATTAATTTTTCAACAGAACAGCTTTTAATATGCCATGTTAGAAAGACATTATGTATGTATATATTGTCAACTTGGACATATGAGTCACATGTTTTCTTCTCCAGATAATACAGGATGTTGTTTTCCCCCCGCAAAGCAACAATATGTTTGGGGATTATATTAAACGACCATGTGATTGATAACAAATGAGGTTTGTAATCAACTACCAGTACAATCTTTGTAATCAACTACCAGGATTGTCATCTAATGTATTGTTTGTTGAACTGCTTTAAAATTAAAATACATGACTGTAGGTCAAATTTGAAATGTTTATAATACACCTCACTTGATCTATTGGTAGTAATGAGATATTGGTACAATCTGGTATTTTATACATTTCCACTTGATAGTTCTGGGAATTGTTTGTATCAGCTACTTGAAAGCTCTTTCTCTTGGAGCCCATCCTGTTCAACCATCACCGGATCAATCCAGCTAGACTTTCCTCCTGCATCAATTCAATTGCCGACCACGGTATTTTACTCATCCTTGAAATCCAAAGGTTCGTACTTCTTTCTTGATGATCCATTCAGCTTGACGGTGCATTCAACATTATGTCATATGATGTTGTCCTTAAGTTTTAAGACATATTGATGAATTCAGAATTTAAGGTCAGATCAAGCTTCTTATTCTCACTCTTTGACTCTATGTATATGCATAGACTTGTTCATTTGATCATGGATGTTCATTTACACTCTTTCTGGGTAGCTTATTCTTTATTTTCTGTTTAATCAAGCTTTTGATAATAGTAAATTTGGATTCCACACTTTAGTTACCCGGCTGTCCTTTGAACCTGTTTGTCATATTGTAACTTGTATGTTTTGCTAAGCAGCATGCCTGAGTGTAGCGGTTTTTGTAAGTATCAATGTTAAAGATAATACATGTTAAAGCTATGCTCATCAATGTTACTATTTTTAATTTTCAGCTAAACTGCCTTTTTGTGCTCTTAATTTTTTATATTTCTGAAATGGGATGTTGATCCATTTAGATTTAGATTTTCATTAAATTATATTTCTGCCGACACTTTATTCTTTATGGATTCCACGGATTAGAAGCAGATACACAAACTTGTGGTTTAATGTTTCTTGTTGGAATTATAGTAAGAGTGTAAAAGAACTGAAGGCATCTCTCCTAGAACCCTTATGCTTCAAAAATCTTCCAATCCTATTCAAATTCTTCTTAAGTTTCCTAAAGGGTATTTTCGTTTCTAGACTACAAATGGTCATTTTGTTTCTCCAAGTCTGAAAAGAATTGATACTCATGTCCTGTCTAATTGTGTAGTTGGAGCTGATTAAGAGCAAAATTAACGCCAAAGAGGAAGTGGAATCACTTAAGTTTTCTCAGAAGAATCTAATTAATAAGGTATGAAGATTTTCTTCTGTTGCCTTTTAATACAAATCACATACTCTTTTAACTTTTTCATTCCTGTTTTCTTGCTTTTAGACTAATTCATCCTTCGGACTAATCATGACTTTATAGATTTATACTGAATCCGCGGAAGCCAAGATTTCAGCTGTTCTGGAATATTTGGGAACTATCATTGAGGTATTCTTAACTCATTGCTGATGCTACCCGAGTAATCATAAAGTCAAGTCATTTACTGTTTGGAATATTATTTCTTGGCTCTTTTACCTCGGATACTTGTCTATGTTAATTTTGTGGGTGAGAATATGAGTTGGATCAAGTTCCAGTGCAGCTTCATGTTTGCAGTTTGATGTTTTACAGAGGACCAATTTAAAATATACGTAATAACCAAAATTTTGCATCTGTAAACATGGCCTACTGGCCTCTTTGCTTATAAGTAGAATATGCATTTCTTTGTAAGCACGTATTAAGTGAAGTTTTCTGGAGAATGTTGTATCTTCATGAGACATGCCTTGGGTGCATTTGGAATTTGTATGCTCTGATGGTGCTTATTCTAAATGCACACGCAGGCTGCAGATTTCTTATATCTGCACATCGTAAACCGATGATTGTGTCAATACACCAATATCTTGATTCATTCACGAAATGAAGTATTAATATTTTATGACTAGCAAGACCTTAATACTTCACATAAGTTCAATTTGTTTCACTTACATGCATATATGGTAGTTAAAGCGGAATTCCGCTAGAGAGTTTGTGATGTTGAGTTCCTTGTAATCAGGTATAAACTCTTGTTCATTTGTATAGTTTCCTCCTAGACTGGAAGCAGCCGATGAGGAAATACGAGGCAGGATGAGAAAGTCGTCAGCTGTTGAAAAATGACACGGGGTCATTCCAATTTGGGTTCTACATTTTGACCAAGTTAACCAAGCATACCTTTAGCAATTAGCATCACACGCATATGTATAATTTTTCTAGTATACAACTGAGAGAAATAACAAAATTGAATGCATTAATAGTATTTTTTGGGGCCTGCATTTTAGTTCACACTCCATCCTAGTTGATTTGATTTGAAGCTATTGAGCATTGAGTTTATTTACAACACTTGCTGGACTCATGATTTAGCTAGATTCGAAGTTTAGCTACATTTTTTTTATTGTTGTCTCTTCTAACCATGGTTTATTTCTTGGTTTCTGTCCTTAAATCACATTTTCATTTGACATGAAGTTGCTGGACATTTGTAGTAATATTTCTGGATCAGTAGCTACATTACAAATTGATAAAAACCCACGGGCCACAGTCAAATCGATGGTTAAAATCCATAGTCAAAATCAATGGTCAAACCCTTTGTCAAAATCAATGGCTGAAACCCATAGTCAAAATCTATTATCAAAACCTAAGGTAAAAATTGAGAGTCAAAACTCATGGTATAAATCGAGGGTATGGTCAAAATTTGAGGGGTCAAAATCGAGGTTTAAAATCCAAGAACAAAACTCTTGATCAATAAAGCTCGTCAAAATCAAAGGTCAAAACCCATGGTCAAAATCATATGGTCTAAAA